>SJYA01002698.1:191552-306372 GCA_006410615.1 Neotragus moschatus
GGAGGAGAAGGGGACGACAGAGGATGAGATGGCTGGTTGGCATCCCCATCTCGATGCACATGAGTTTGAGTGAACTCCGGGAGTTGGTGATGGACAGGGAAGCCTGGTGTGCTGTGATTCATGGGATCGCAAAGAGTCAGACATGACTGAGAGACTGAACTGAACTGAACAGAAGTGATGTTATAAGCTTTACAACACATAGTTATTATTTTTACCTCAGGTGGTCATTTATATGTTATAGAGATAAACAGTGACAAAAAGTACTTTTACATTACCCACACATTTACATTTATATAATTCATTCTATGTAGTACCTTTTCACTTTTATATAAAGAAGTTTCTTTAACATTACTACTAGTGTAAGGTTCAGGTGATGAATTTCTCAGCTTTTATTTATTCTAAAAGTATTTGTTTATTAATTTTGAAGTTATTTTTCCATACTCAATTTGCTTTTTAGAAATTTTAGTTATTGAAAGATGTTACTCCACTTTTGCCTTTGTAACCCTTTCTCAAATCTTATATGCTTGTTCTTGCCTATGTTCTGCTATATGTAATGTGCATGTTTCTATAGCCATTTTGAAGCATTTCCTCTTTATCATGTTTTGCTGAAAATTGATTCAATTTTGTCTTGGTGTGGTTTTTTAGATTTCTTTTGCTTGGGGTTTGTTGAGTACCTTCCATCTGTCAGTTTATGATTTTTTGTGTCATCTATGGAAATAAGTTAGCCATAGTTTCTTCACATTTATTTCTCACTTGACAACTTTTCCAAGTATACATATGTTGGAATGTTTGATAGTTTCACAGGTCACTGATACTCTGCATATTTTTTCTTCTTGTTTTTGTTTGTCTCATAGTTGCTGTCCTTAGCATTTTTCTCTCTGTGCTTCATTTTTGATAGTTTTAAAATGCTGTGCTTTTACATACACTAAAAAATTATTTTGCAGTGATTAATCTGCTATAAATATCATCTTGTGCATTTTAATTTGGGGCATTACATTTTTCATNCTTCTTGTTTTTGTTTGTCTCATAGTTGCTGTCCTTAGCATTTTTCTCTCTGTGCTTCATTTTTGATAGTTTTAAAATGCTGTGCTTTTACATACACTAAAAAATTATTTTGCAGTGGTTAATCTGCTATAAATATCATCTTGTGCATTTTAATTTGGGGCATTACATTTTTCATCTCTAAAGATTTCCTGCAGTTTCCTTTGTGTATCTTCCATTTTCTCCTCTATCTTCTTGAGCATGTAAAGCATTTTTATTATAGTTGTTTTAACATCAATGTCTGTTATTTTTATCATTGCTTTCTTTTCTGCATCTTTTTCTGTTGATTGAACTTTCTTTGTTTGGGGTCATCTTTTCTTGCTGCTTTAACATTCCTAGTAACTTTTAACTGGATGCCAGACACAATTTTACATTTTTTGGTTGGTGCATTCTAGAGCATCTCTGTGGATATCTCTGGAGCTTTCTGTATGTATCTCCCTCTTCTCTGATATCTGCATATATATTTTAGATTCTTGACCTCACTGAACTCTGATCTCTTTCCACACTCTCAGCAAGACTGTTTGGGCCACTCCTCCCTGTATTACAACCTAGAAACTTCCTCCAAGCAGAAAATTGAGGTAATTTTAGGGATAACTTCAGTGTTATTTTTCTTTTAATAGTTATATTTCTATGTTACCTGTTGTCCAATCTACAAAAAAATGTATCTTTCTGAATTTTCTCTACTTGTTAAAAAGATGGCCNTGATCTCTTTCCACACTCTCAGCAAGACTGTTTGGGCCACTCCTCCCTGTATTACAACCTAGAAACTTCCTCCAAGCAGAAAATTGAGGTAATTTTAGGGATAACTTCAGTGTTATTTTTCTTTTAATAGTTATATTTCTATGTTACCTGTTGTCCAATCTACAAAAAAATGTATCTTTCTGAATTTTCTCTACTTGTTAAAAAGATGGCAGAGAATGTCAGTCCTGTTTACTTCATCATGACTGGAAGCAACAAGCTCTATTTTTACCTTAATTTTTGAAGTAAAATTTACTGGGTTTAGTTTATAGGCTTGCGAATGTTTCATCTACCCGTTTTCTAGGTTTCATTGTTCCTTTTATTTTATTTGAAGGAATATGTGTTGTTACTTTCTGCTGTTTAGATGTTCTTCTGTTTATTTCATATCGGATTTTTATGATGCAACTCAGTAAATGTTATGGACTGAATGTTTATACCCCCACCAAATTCATATGTTGAAGCCCTGACCCCTAATTTGATGTATTTATCTTGGAAACCTTTGGGAAGTAATTAGAGTTAGATTAGGTCCTGTGGGTAGGCTCTCATGATTGGATTAGTGACTTTATATGAAGAGGCACCAGAAANGATTTTTATGATGCAACTCAGTAAATGTTATGGACTGAATGTTTATACCCCCACCAAATTCATATGTTGAAGCCCTGACCCCTAATTTGATGTATTTATCTTGGAAACCTTTGGGAAGTAATTAGAGTTAGATTAGGTCCTGTGGGTAGGCTCTCATGATTGGATTAGTGACTTTATATGAAGAGGCACCAGAAAGATAATGAATTGGCTCCTTATGTTAAAAATTTCTATTTGTCTACAAGGCTAACACATTTTAAATCTATTTATAGCAAACAAACATATGCTCAATATGTATATATATATACCATCACCCCCCCCCATATCCACAGTTTCTGCATCCATGGATTCAAACAACCAGGGATGGGAAATACTGGAGAAAACAAATTCCAGAAAGTTTTAGAAAGCAAAGCCTGAATTTTCTATGCACTGCCAGTTTTCACATTGCATTATGAGCCAATTCATTATCTGTTTTTTTGCCTTAAAGGGAACATTTGATTACCTCTTATTTTAAAAACATCTTTTGGAAATCATTCTAACTTTATCAAAATTATAGTTTAAATTCTTAGACCACTGTATATAAAATACCTCAGTAATTTGGATGTAAGGTAATAACAGATCTGTCATGCATCATCTCTAGAAATGCAGGTGATCAGTCCACAACTAGAGAAGAGTTCAGATGCAATTATCTGCCAACCTTTGGTTGCACTTTGTTCTAAGCAGTGACCACTCATATTCAACAGTAAACCAAGATCAATAAGTCATAATTGGTAATAGTGATTAAACCTTTTCCATATTGTGTATTCTCATGTTAGATTAAGTTTATTTCATTTACTTTTACCCCCAATATTTACTGAGATCTGATATGAGGACTAAAATTTTCAATATTAATTAATACTTAGATTGGTAGCTTTTCCCACAGTCTTCTCATTTTAAAAACATTTGCTGTTAACCATGTCATTGAATGTCTATCTTGGGTTTATTGCTTATAAAAGTGCCTTTGGTAGTACTATGTTTCCATTAAGAGGTTTATTTCATCTCAATTGCCAGTTGTATTGCTGAAAGATATGAGATATTATCTATGCACCATCCTTTATTCAAAGGTGAATCTATCCCAACAATTTATGATAGGTAAGCCTTCTATCGCTTATTGACTAAGAAATGATTCCTCATGAGTCTTAGAGTCTAAGACATCATTAAAAGAAGATCATTTCTCTTAATTTTGATTCTTCATTATGCTAGAACAATAGATTATCCATTTCCAGCACATATGATAAACATAAACCCTCCCTGAAATTGTAAATTCAAGTGCACGGGTTTGAAATGAATCGGAATACTCTCTATGCTCTGGGATAAGCAAAAATGCATACATGATAATGAATATATACTTCAAATATTAATAGCTTCCCTCCCAGAAAAATTCATAATATTGTAAATTTTGAAATATGATTTTGCTAAAACAGACTTATTTGCCCACATCACAGTATAATTTTTGTTGTCTCGAATGCTTGAATTTTCATTCAAAAGACCTATAGATTTATTAGCATTAAGTACTCTGAAGCAAGATTGCTAGCTTCTAGTAGGGTGATGTTACAGTTGTCCAAAACGGGGACACTTTTAGGGGGATAACTGTTAATCTAGACAATATTTCGAGGCAATGGGCATCAACTTGGACTCACTTGGACTCAGCTGTTAGTATACAGTTATCCTACTTTTAAGAAAGAGATTAGAACTAGTTGATCATACTGCCCAAGGATGATCCTACCAAGGAGGAATGTGGATTAAGCACAGGAAAATTGATAACTAATTGTTTTCTAGCCAGAAATTTTTGATAAATTTATATCCTGGATATTGTTTTTTTTGGCATTTCCACTTNGTAGTTTGAGCATTCTTTGGCATTGCCTTTCTTTGGGATTGTAATGAAAACTGACCTTTTCCAGTCCTGTGGCCACTGCTGAGTTTTCCAAATTTGCTGGCATAGTGAGTGCAGCACTTTCACACTATCATCTTTCAGGATTTGAAGTAGCTCAACTCGAATTCCATCACTTCCACTAACTTTGTTCGTATTGATGCTTCCTAAAGCCCACTTGACTTCGCATTACAGGATGTCTGGCTCTAGGTGAGTGATCATATCATCATGATTATCTGGGTTGTGAAGATCTTTTTTGTATAGTTCTTCTGTGTATTCTTGCCACCTCTTCTTAGTATCTTCTGCTTCTGTTAGGTCCATACTGTTTCTGTCCTTTATTGAGCCCATCTTTGCCTGAAATGTTCCCTTTTTTAAAATTAGGGTTTTTTTTTAAATTGGAGTATAGTTGATATACAATGTTTTGTTAGTGTCTGGATATAGACAAAGTGATTCAGTTATGCACTTACATATATTCTTTCTTTTTCATATTCTAGGTTATTACAGAATATTGAGTAGTGTTCCTTGTGCTATAAAGTAGGTCCTTGTTCTTTATCTTTTGTATATGTAGTAAGTGTTTTTATGTTAATTCCAAATTCCTAATTTATCTTCTACCTCATATTTCTCATTTGGTAACTATAAGTCTGATTTTCAAATCTGTGAATCTGTTTCTGTTTTATAAAGAAGACTATTTGTATAAATTTTTAAAATTAGATTTCACGAGGAATATCACATATTTGTCTTTTTCTATCTAACGTGCTTCATTTATTATGATCTGTAGGCCTATGCCACTACAAATGGCATCTCCTCCTTCTTTTGTGGCTGAGTAATATTCAGTTGTGTGTGTGTACATGCTCACACACACACACACATATATATGTGTTACTCTTCTTTATCCAGCCCTTTTTCATTGGATTCTTATACATAGATTTCTTCTGTGTCTTGGCTACTGTAAACAGTGCTGTAATGAGCACTGAAGTTCATATATATTTTTGAATTATGGGCAGAGTTGGTTAAGAATCTGCCTGCAATTCTGGAGACCTGGATTCAATTTCTGGGTAGGGAAGATGCCCTAGGGATGGGAATGACTACTCATTCCATTATTCTTGCCTGGAGAATTCCATGGACAGAAGAGCCTGGTGGGGTACAGTCCATGGAGTCGCAGAGTCAGACATGACTGAATGACTAACATTTTCACTTTCTTCAAATATATGCCCAGGAGTTGGACTGCTATTTTTAGTTTTTTAATGAACCTCCATATGCTCTCCAAGGTGGTTATACCAATTTACATTCCCACCAGTAGTGTTGCAGGGTTCCTTTTTTTCTTCATACTTTCTTCAGCATTTATTGTTTGTAGACTTTTTGATGATGGCCTTTCTGAGGTGAGTTGATATCTCGTTATAGTTTTGATTTGCACTTCTATAAATAATGATGTTGAGCATCCTTTCATGTGTTTTTTGGCCATCTGCATGTCTTCTTTGGAGAAGTATCTATTCAGATCTTCTTTTTGATTTTTTTTCTTTTTGCAATAGAAATGCATGAGTTGTTTGTATAGTTTGGAGATTAATCCCGTGTGGATTGCTTCATTTGTCAATATTTTCTTTTGTTCTCTGGGCCGTCTTTTTATTTTGTTTTTGCTTTCCATTGTTGTACAAAACCTTTTAAGTTTACTTATGGCCTTTTTGTCTATTTTTATTTGTATTACTCTAGGTAATGGATCAAAAGAGATATTGCTGAAATTTATGTCAAATAGTGTTCTGCCTGTGTTTTCCTCTAAGAGTTTTATAGTGTCTGACCTTACAATTAAGTATTTGACCCATTTTGATCATTAGAATATACTTTCACTAACTTGTTGAATCCTCTGATACCATCATTCTACTTTAAATATGTATAGCTTGATGATATTTCTTAATATTTTACTGGAAAAGTGCTCTAACTTTACTTGTTTTGAAAAATGTTTGTTATGTAGATGAGACTATTTTATTTATTCTTCTCTTTTTATAATTTGTTAAATTCCCTCCAAAGGAAATTTTTGGACTTTGTAAACTTAAGTGGCAATATAAACATCATGCAAACTTTTTTTATCTGTCTTAAGAAAATTAATATCCAAGGGACATCCATTTGTCCCATTCAGACTCTTTATTTTAAAAAATATTTTACAAGAAATTGTGGACTTTATTTGATATACTATATACATATTGCTTGTTAGTTTTAAATTTTACTATTTGTATTTCCTATCTTTTTAAAACCTTTTTATTTTCCTGTTCGTTTCATTGCATTTCATTTTTTCCCATCCTTTGGATCTACACATCTTTAAGTTGTTTATGATCATCAAGATTTTTTCACAGATGATTTTCTCTTAGACAGGACTTTGTCCTGTCCTATCTTCCAGCAATTCTGTAGGCCTGCTTCAAGTTACTACACTGGAACCTCTCTTAACAACTCACCTAGTTGGAACAAGAATGGATCAGTTTGTTTCTTGAACCATAATAAGTTTTACTCTTTCTTTGCTCATTCACTCTCTTTATTGCAGCAGTTTTCAAATATTTCTTGAGAAAGATTTTAGAAAGGAAGTCTTAGTGAGTTATTCCATGCCTGAGAATACTTAATTAATTTGTAGTTTGGGTTGAATGCCAGCTGTCCCATTTCTTGCTAGCATCAGTGATGCTGATTACAGTCCAATACCCATGTGGCAAGTCATTTTCTTTTTCTAGAAGTTTTAAGAACTGGTTAATTTATTCATTCATCCAATAAGTACTGCTGACTAAATTCCATCTTGTGCACTCAAGACAGGGCAATGAGCTAAGTAGGCTTACTTTCTGCTCTTACAGTTAGTTGATCATGCAGTGGGAGAGAAAGACTCGCAATTTCCTAATGATCAAGTAAAAAAATATATCTTTTTACATGCATTGTGTGGGACATTCAGCAGATTCTTTCATTTTTTTTTCTTTCTTTCATTTAGAAATGTAATCTTAAGGAACAGGAATTCACTTATATTGTGTGTTAATGATTTTATCTGCTTTTTTTTTCTTTCATAAACTTTGTCTTGCTAAAGTTAAAATTTTACATTAATCTTTTGTGGCCCTTACATTTATTATATTGTCTGTTTTATTTGTTTTGTTCTACAATTTGGATCAGTTGACTTTATCACATAATCAGGTTGATTTTATTTTATCTGAACATGTTATATATGCTCATTGTTGTCTTTTACTATTCATTTATCATAGTATCATGTTAATTTTTTCCACATAATATCTATTTTAATCTCTTTGAGTCTCCTATTTGAAGTTTTGTGATATGTGGCCTTTTTTCACTGTGGTTATCATTTGTTCCATTTTTGGTGATTATTTTTACTTGGGGTCTGATTTCTCCTTAGATGATCTAGGAAACTTAGTTGTATTTTCAAATTTTAAAATGAAATATTAAACCCACGTAAGAGCCCTGGGCCTGATCCAAGCTTTTTGATTTGTGCACTTGGCTGGTGGGTGAGAGGAGGCTGCTGGCTGCTGACCTGAGTCAAAGGGCCACTAGCTGTCAGAATATGAAGATCTTTTCTATGGAGTACAAATAACCAAAAAAACTATTATAATTCTTCCAAGAGAGTTTATTATTTTTGTAATAAATCCCTTTTCAGTATTATGCCTGGGGAGTTGTAGGCTGAATTGCTGCCAGGCATTATGTACTGAGAGTGTATGTGTGTGTGTGTGGTAGGATAGGAGGATCACATTTGTGAAACAAAACATTAAAATAAATTTTCTTGTTTCTATTGCATATATCACTGCTCTTTTCCATCATACTTCGCAACTTATTTTTCTGGAGTTCTGAAGGATTTCTTGCTTTCATCCTAGGTTTTATAACCCTTCTCTTCTGTATCTTCTCCTTCCCTGGGTCATAGACATGAAATCTCCTTCATCCAGTTTTATTTTCTGTTTGCTAAAATATGTATTCTGCTGCTGGCTCCAACCTATTTTCCTCATCACTATGGATAGATTTCTCTCTAGATGAATTCACTACCAACGTTACAATGAGGCAGGTAAGGAGATAAATGCCTATGGGTTGTTTGTCTGTCTACTGGAAATAGAAGCTGGGAAAGGTTGGCTCTTGCTACTGTTTCTACCATTGTTGTTTTTAAGTGATGGGGGGTGTTTGTGGTCTCAGCATTCTTTTTTTGTAAAGTATATGATTGTATAGAAATGAGAATATCAGGCTGTAAGTTAGAGTCAAGGGGAAGGAAAGGAAAGAAATAAAGCTGGTATTCATTTTTAATTATTTATTAGATTTTGAACAAATACTAATAGCAAATTTCATGTAATACTACTGGCAACCCTGTGATATCAGTTATTATTGTATCCAGCTACAGTTTCTAAAGAATATTTCCAAAATCTTACACATTCATAGTGTGACATGTGGCTCATTTGAAGTCAATCACATCCTATAATTGTTTGTCTGTATCCTTCCATTTCTCCCCGACTCAGCTGCCACAAAATTGGAGGGTCTTAGAGGGCAGGATTTATGTGTGGTTAATGTTGTTTCCCAAAATACTCTTCACAGCTAGGAACAAAACATCTGCAGCAAGTGCCTTTAAATTAAAAGTAATTAATAATTTAGTATCTTAGCTGCATAATACTGGACTCACTCAAGTAGGAAGAAACTAAGATTGGTAGAAGGGGAGGACTATGCAACCATATGTAGGTTATCTAGTTTTATATTTGCTTGTAAAGAAATGGTATATTCTGCTCATGACTTCTCAGTATAAATATTTCTTAAGAATTGAACAAATAAATTCAATAATTAAATGAAAATGTATTAGGAAAGACAAAACAAATAACATCACTGCCCTCATTTGTGAGTTTCATTGCACTCTATATAAACATCAGAAGCAAACAAAAGTCAAAAACAAATTAACAAGTGGAGTAACATCTTTGAATTTCTAAATACAGGAATGTGAAGTAGAGAAAAATGTATACAATAAAAATGGAATAGAAAGTTAAATGCTGTGTTCCTCCCAGTTCATCAAAGTGGGACAACAGTGCCAATTTGGAAAATTGTGGAAAAATCAGGCTTCCCTGGGGGTACTGGAGATAAAGAACCTGCCTGCCAATGCAGCAGATATAAGAGATGCAGGTTCAATCCCTGGGTCAGGAAGACCCCCTGGAGGAGGGTATGAAAAATCACTCCAACATTCTTGCTTGGGGAATCCCATGGACAGAGGAGCCTGGTGGACTTCAGTCCATGAGGTCGCAAAGAGTCAGACATGACTGAAAGCGACTTAGCATGCACACACACACAGAACAACAAAGGTACTGCCAAAATGCTGTAAAAAAAGAGGCAGATTTCTTCTTTTAAAAATGTTAGTTCTAAATAGGGAGGCATGAAAAAAGAGATAAAATTCAAGCATTGAAATTTATGAATTATGAATCAAATAGAAAGACTATGTATTTATATATAGTATTTAAACTTTGCATTAAACTACAGTAAAGTTAATGTAGCACTTTTGTATTGATATATAATGACATTCTCTTACTGTATCTAGCAGTATCTATTAGATGTGAGTGTTAAATAACATACTTGTTGTAAGATTGGTGATGAAGTATGAAAAACACTGACTTTGGCACCTAATACAATTTAGCTTTTTTCTCTACTATTTAGCTATAAATGCTATGTGATTTGCACAAAAGTGTTCAACCACTCAATATCTGCATATGAAAAATAGAACAGCATTTTTCCCTTAAAAAATTGCTCTGAGGATTAAGTGTCTGTATGTTTATAAAACTCTTAATATATGCACCTGATTTAATGATAAAGATACAAATATCGACAATTAAAATCCCACAAATACATTTTTGTCTTTTTTGTAATCTTTCATTCTGAAATTAATATTCATTAATAATACTGAATTTCCAGTCATCACACCCACCTACAAGGAAGCAAGCTCCACATCTTAAAAACATAAGAGCCCTTGTTCTTGCACTCAAAGTGTTCTTTTCCCTTAATATTGACAGTCACTCCAGAGTTGAGATTTTCGGAGCTCTATCAGGGCACTTCCATTTTTCTGGTTTTCTCCCACACCTGTTTTCTTCTCTACGTGATGGGTCCTTGAGGAGCTTAAAACTCACAGCATGTGCTCATCATCCTAGATAGTGGAGCACTTGAAGCAACATAGAGTGTGTTGGAGATGGTAAGTAGGTTTTATCTCATGATGCCAACTTTGAATAATGGGTAAAGACGGCATAAATTGCTCTGCTGAGACTCAGAATGCTCTAAACTCTGCAGGAGGGAGTCAGCATTTTCCACAGAGTGGGAGCGAGGAAGAGTGTCTTGCCAGGTCCTTGACATCCCCCAGAGGTTATGACTGCCATGAACAATGGTGGAAAGAAGGAACTGGGAGCAACCTCACTGAGAGTGAAGAAAAAGAGTGAGAATGGGTTCTAAATTCCCAGAATGTGGAAATCTTGAGAGTTTTGTGGTGGAAAAATGAGATGAAATGGTCTTTAAGCTGGGAATCTTTGGGGACTAATTTTAGGCATCATTCCACCCCTTTGTTGTTACCTCACAGCTATGTTATTAAGCTGCTAGTAGTCAGCCTTACCCACAGTATAATTTAATAGGCTAAGACAACATTTTCTTAACCTTGAGTTTTCAGGTCGTTAAATTCTAATTGCAAAATGGCATTATTTGCTTCAAGTTAGGACAGTTTCAGGCTAATGTCATAATGAAGATGATATTCAGAAGGAGTGATTTTTTTTTTCTCTCTTGCCTATAACCTTAGGCTCCAAAATACATAATTTATTCATTATTTGAGTTGTTAATCCAATATGTGAAGTGGGAAGATGGTGTCTGAGAAGGGTAGCAAAATATTTGGCCCTGAGATGGGAACAGAAAATAAGAGGAAAGAGAATTGGATGTCATTACAGACAAATGTTAACACCATTTGACTTTTGAAGGGCATAATGCTTTCCTATTTATGTTCTTCTGGGTATAGAACATACATCTTTCAGGACTATCTCATGTCCTATTTAATAATACAAGTGTGCCTCAGTGTTGCTATGAAAACTAAGTGAAGTTTTTAATTTATGCCTTCCCAGATAACAACCCAACAAAGAAATAAACAATAACAACAAAGACAGTAATAGAAACTGACATGTTAGTTGCTCAGTTGTGTCCAACTCTATGCAATTCCATGGACTGTAGCCTGTCAGGATCCTCTGTCCATGGAATTCTCCAGACAAGGATACTGGAGTGGGTTGCCATTCCTTTCTCCAAGCAATCTTCCTGGCATAGGGATCAAACCCAGGTCTCACACATTGTGGGCAAGATTCTTTGTCATCTGAGCCACAAGGGAAGCCCTAGAGAGAAATTAATGATTTCCAAATAGCACACCATTCTTTGTAGGTAAAATTTAGGTTATTAAACTAATAAATTATAGAATAGATAAATTATCACAAGAACCAATCATATCTGTCAGTATTTTTCATTTATTTTTGGCAAATGTTTGAACTGTTGAAACTGAACTGTTACACAATTTAAAATTTTTCTTTAATTATTTTTAAAATGACATTATAATATAATCAAAAAAGATATTTCAACTCATTGAGTAGAAGATTTAGGTGCATACATACACTTTTAATTATGTCATTGTTTTATGATATCATTTTTATAGTGATAAGCATAGAACAGTTCCTGGGACGTAGCAAGTTCTCAAAACATATTTGTTCAATGAATGAGTGACTTATTCTCTTGATTTATTTTCTAATTTTCAATTACCTGATAATGTTCTGGACAGAAACTGACATTAGCTCTAAAGCTAACAAAAAATCAGGGTAGAGATGTATATTTTTTGTTTTATATATCAGTCCATAGTCTATAAATAATCATTATATTAGCTATAACTTATATTAAAAATATCTTTAAGCTCTTAGTGGTGGTAATGGTTTTATAGCCAACAGAGGGAGGATAGGAGATCAATATGATTCAAGAAGCAGATGGAGGATAACATTACTAAGATTAGCTACAGAAGAAAAGCAATAAATAGCATCTGTATTTTCAATTTAAATAGAAATTGGATTACAGCACAACTCTGTGCCTGCTTTGTCCCTGAAGCATTATTTTGGATGTTAGCAAATATCACAGCCTTTTATACAGGAGGAAATGTTGGCCAGAACGATAATTATGGAAGTGAAAAACATATCAGGAGTATTAAATTTTTATTCTTATATATTATAAACAGAGAATAGAGTACCAAAGGGAAACTCATCAGTTATACAGCTTTGAATCATTGAAAGTTGTCACAAAACTCCTCTGGACCTACTCACATAAGGCTTTATTCAAATGTAGAATACAGTGGACCTAGGACGAAATTGCATGTACATAACCGAGGCTGAGTCGTTTCCTGGTGTAGCTCTTCAGGGTGCTTGTTGTGTTGTACAGCATGACTTTTTGTTCAAAAATGCATTATCACCAATGTGAAGAAGGAGTCTTGGTTTCAGGGAGCCCAGATGAAAGTTTTCAGTGTGGCCTTTGATAGACCTCTGGCCTTGCATCCAGGCCAGACTGTGTAGCCTGATAAACTAGAATAACCCATTGATCCATATATCCCTAAACAATATAGACAAACTAATCTTGGTGCCAGCTTGAGAGTATCAAACTTTAAACTGCATATAAAGAAAGCACTAACCAGGTCCTCTTGACCATACTTGGATCAAAAGTTAAGACTAGACTTCCAGGAGTCTCAGAGATAAATATAGTGATACCTCAAGTAAATCATATGATAACCTTAAACACCAAGCTTGCACAGTTAGAAAACCTCGTACCTAAATCAGCATAGGTAACTTGAATACCTCGGAATGCATTTGGTATAGGAGAGACATATGAGTCATCTGTCTAGATGAAGAGTTTATTCTTTTTTTTAGGAAAAATGCCAAGTAACATGAAAAGTGTACAAGGTAATTAACTGTTGTTTTACTGTATTATTACTACTGGAGTAAACAGAGCAAGATTCCTAGAAGTGATAGCACTTAAGATGGGCCTTGAACAACCAAAATCTTTGTAGTGATTGTATGTAAAAATGACCAGTAGTCTAGCTACCCTTCAGTGATAAAGTAGGGCCATTGCCACATCCTTTATACTGTAAAATGAAGCCAGATACTTAAGAATGTGAAAAATATATCTGATGAAAATCCATTCAACAATATTTACTTTTCTACAGCATGTACTTGGTACTGGAACTACAATGAATAAGAACTAAATTCTGCTTCAGGAAATCNAAAAATGACCAGTAGTCTAGCTACCCTTCAGTGATAAAGTAGGGCCATTGCCACATCCTTTATACTGTAAAATGAAGCCAGATACTTAAGAATGTGAAAAATATATCTGATGAAAATCCATTCAACAATATTTACTTTTCTACAGCATGTACTTGGTACTGGAACTACAATGAATAAGAACTAAATTCTGCTTCAGGAAATCCCAAGGAGGAGAAACAGACAAGTATGTTTACTGGGATAGTGTGATGTCTTTTGGTGTATTTTTAGGTTAATGCAAGAGCAGAGAGGCAGCAAGTGATACAAAGAATGAAAGAGCTTAATGTTATTAAGCAACAGGTTAATAACAAATTGAACTCCTTGGTACAGAGCTTTGAATGAAGGTAGAAATTAGCATAAAAAACCTTGCTTTGACTTGGCCCATGGGTATTGGTGTGGGGATATAAGGAGGCAAATTCTCAAAATTCACCGTCCATAAAGCTTAACCAGAATAGATGTTTCACAGCAAGTTTACAGATGATAATTGCCCTCCTGCAATAAAGAACTTTGCATTAAAGCAACACTATAAGGTAGGTAGTATTAATTTTCCAAAGTGAGGTGGGGAGAGTAAATGATACAGGAGTACCATCCCATCATCATATTTTCCAAGCAACAGAGCTGGGATGTGAACTAAAAAAGTTTGATTTTAGAGTTTATGCTTTTAGCTTAACTATCTTATGGGATGAAATATGTCTCCTGTATTTATACTACAATATATAAACGACACAGGGAAACTCATTAAAATATTAATAGTGGTTATGAACTTCCCTGATGGTTCAGATGGTAAAGAATCTGCCTGCAAATCCAGGAAATCCAGATTCGATCCCTGGATGGGGAAGATCCCTTGGAGAAGGGAATGGCTACCCACTCCAGTGTTCTTGCCTGGAGCTACATTTCATGGACAGTGGAGCCTTCCAGGCTATAATTCATGGGTGTCACAAAGAGTCAGACACAACTGAGCAACTAACACTTTGGGCTTCCCTGGTGAAGAATTTGCCTGCATTGTGGGAGACCTGGGTTTGATCCCTGGGTTGGGAAGATTCCCCAGGAGGCAGAAATGGCAATCCACTCCAGTATTCTTTCCTGGAGAATCTCCCTGGGCAGAGGAGCCTGGTGGGCTCTAGTCCATGGGGTCACACAGAGTCAAACACAACTAAGTGATTAAGCACATACCACTGGAAGGTAGGTTATATTTTATATGTAATTTCTCTTAATATTTTTACATTTTTGTAATGAGCATTTATATTTTACATTAAAGAAATATTTCCTATATTTTTGTAATAAGCATTTATATTTTAAATGAAAGAAAACCAAATATTCAAATATCCCTCAACAAAATGATGACAGCTAGATTTATAGAGGTTGATGATAGGCGGATTGATAGATATATGGGCAGAGATATCTATATACAGTTTCATTTATTGGCTGTGTGTGTGTGTGTTAGTTGCTCAGTCATGTCCAACTCTGCTACCGNATATTTCTCATGGCAATCTTGATTCTGGCTTGTGCTTCTTCCAGTCCAGCATTCCTCACAATGTACTCTACATATAAGTTACATAAGCAGCGTGACAATATACAGCCTTGACATACTCCTTTTCCTATTTGGAACCGGTCTCTTATTCCATGTCCAGTTCTAACTGTTGCTTCCTGACCTGCATACAGATTTCTTAGGAGGCAGGTCAGATAGGTGGTCTGGTATCGCCATCTCTTTAAGAATTTTCCCTAGTTTGTTGTGATTCACATAGTCAAAGGCTTTGGCATAGGCAATAAAGCAGAAGTACATGTTTTTCTGGAACTCTCTTGCTTTTTTGATGATCCAGTGGATGTTGGCAGTTAATCTCTGGTTCCTCTGCCTTTTGTAAATCCATCTTGAACATCTGGAAATTCACGGTTCATGTACTGTTGAATCCTGGCTTGAAGAATTTTGAGCATTACTTATATATGCGTTATTATATGATATTTGTTTTTCTAACTTACTTCACCTTGTATTACAGACTTTAGGTTCATCCACGTAACTAGAACTGACTCAAATTTGTTCCTTTTCATGACTGAGTAATAATCCATTGTATATCTGTACCACAGCTTCTTTATCAGTTCACCTCTCAGTGGACATCTAGGTTGCTTCCATGTGCTAGCTGTTGTAAATAGTGCTGCAGTGAACACTGGGGCATATGTGTCTTTTCCAGTTATGGCTTTCTCAGGGTATATGCAAAGTAGAGGGATTGCTGGGTCATGTGATACTTTTATTCATAGTTCTTTGTTTGTTTGTTTGTTTTTTAATAAATCTCCACAGTAGTTGTATCAATCTGCATTCCCGCTAACAGTGTAGGAAGGTTCCCTTTTCTCCACACCCTTTCCAGCATTTATTCATTATAGATTTTTTTTATGATGCCTGTCCCGACTAGTGTGAGGTCATTGTCATTTTGATTTACATTTCTCTAATAATGAGTGATATTGAACATTTTTTCATGTGTTTGTTGGCCATCCGTTGGCCCTGTCTTCTTTGGAGAAGTGTCTGCTTAGGTCTTCTGCCCATTTTTGGTTGGGCTGTTTGTTTTTCTTATATTGAGGTGTATGAGCTACTTGTATATTTTGGAGATTAATCCTTTGTCAGTTGCTTTATTTGTAATTATTTTCTCCCATTCTGAAGATTGTCTTTTCATCTTGTTTATGGTTTCCTTTGCTATGCAAAAGCTTTTAAGTTTAATTAGGTTCCTTTTGGTTTTTTTTTCCTATTACTCTAGGAGTGGGTCATAGAAGATCTTGCTTCAATTTATGTCACAGCGCATTCTGCCTATATTTGCCTGTAAGAGTTTTATAGTTTCTGGTCTTATATTTAGGTCTTTTATCCATTTTGAGTCTATTTTTGTGTAGAGTGTTAGGAAGTGTTCTAATTTCATTCTTTTACCCATAACTCTCCAGTTATTGAAGAGGCTGTCTTTTCTCCATTGTATATTCTTGCCTCCTTTGTCAAAGATAAAGTGCCCATAGATGCGTGAGTTTATTTTTGGGCTTTCTGGGGAGGTCTTTTAAATCATCATTTTACAAATGAGAAAATGATACAGTATGCTTAATTATTGTGACATAATTCTTACTGCTGTATCCTAATATTGCTTTTCCTTAGCCACCTAATATTGCTTTTCCTCAGTTCCAGCATTTGGAAAGGTGACCTCTAATTCTCTGGATGGGCAGGAATATGTTGAGTGCATTGATTCCGGTCTCCCCAATCTACAAAGACTGGTGGTACAGGCATATCTTGGAGTTATTATGGGTCTGGTTCCAGACTACTACAGAAAAGCAAGTATCACAATAAAGTGTCGCTTTTTTTTTTCCAGTGCATATAAAGTTAAGTTTGACTATATGGTAGTCTATTAAGTGTGCAATAAATAGTATTATGTCTTAAAAAGTTACATACTTTAAAAATGCTCTATTACTAAAAAATGCTAACCATCATCTGAGCCTTCAAGGAGTCCTAATCATTCTATGATAGAAACATCAAAGACCACTGATCACAAATCACCATAATAAAAATACTGAAAAAGTTTGAAAAATTGCAAGAATTACCAAAATGTGACACAAAGACACAAAGCAAAAGTTGTTAGAAAAGTCTCACCACTAGACCTGCTTGATGCAGAATTGACACAAACCTTCAGTTAGTAGAAAGCATGATATATGTATAGTACAATGAAGTGAAGGTCCATAAAGCAATGCAACCATATACCCAGTTTTCTATTTAATTTCATGCCATGAGAGTTAATTTCATTCTTAAAATCATATAGTGTAGTTGCACTTAAAGAAGAAACACTAACTCATCCTATTAATGTACTGTTGTTCCTATTCCTTGGGTACTATCTCTGGCCTTTTTATTATAAAATTTGTCTTCCTCCTGGATCCCTTTTAACAACTCAGTAGCTAAGGATGCCTAAATCTGAGTTCACAAGTGTTGCCCCTGGTAACAGTGGTTAACAAGGTGCAGTGATTCACAGCTTGGGAAGAGATAGGATGTTTATGCTTAGATTTAGTAGGAGCCCAATTTGAAAATATTAAAAGTGTTTCACAAGTGACATTTGCAAGTTATTGTGGAAGCAGATTATGGAGAATCTGAAAAACTAACAATGTGACCCTTAATATTTGAGTCATCGGTCAAACTAGGAAACAGACATATTTTTCATTTTCCCTTTTTTATCACTTTTTTACACATTATCTTTTCTATTTTTAATCTATCACCAACTATTATGAATTATGCTTCCAAAATATACCTGTGAAAAATTAATTTCCCTCTGTTATTCCACTACCTAATACAAACATCTGCTGCCTGTCACATAGATAACCACAGTGACCTTCAAATTAGTCTTTCTGGTATTAGTAATGTTTTGTGAGAATCAGATGTGTTAGTACTCACAAATCTTGCTCTTGTATACCGTAAGTACCCTATAAATGTTATCATGACTGTTTTATCTTTCTTCATTGAATTATTCCTGTGGAGTTCAGAATAATTATGTTAATGTTTAACATTTATTAATGTATAGGTCGTTCAAAATACAGGTTATCTATGTGACAGGCAGCAGATGTTTGTCAGGAAATTAACTTTTCACAGATATATTTTGAAAGCATAATTCAGAGTACTTGGTGATAGATTAAAAATAAAAATGAGAATGTATAAAAAGGTGATATAAAAGGGAAAATGAAATTCCTCTAACAGAAGAACATGCCAGTCCCCTGACCCATCACTGCCCAAACCACATCCTGCTGTAGCAGAGGTTTCTTACTTGTTAATTTTCTCTACATTTATGCATGGTATTCTTACACTGCAGCTCACTATTTTTCACATTTACATATCATCTATTGATTTCTCATCATGGTTTACTGTGGCCTGGTTTCTCTACTGCTTTCCTCATTTCCTCTCTGGTTTTTAAAAAATATTAAAATTATTACTATATCTGTAATAAGCATTATATTCTTATAAACAAGTATTGGTCCCTGAGACCAGTCTTCCTTGTCTCTATAACCTTTTTGTTTTCCTAAATGCAATAATACATTTATCCTGTTTCTTTGCTTGATTTTCTTTGAAGTCATCTTTATTTATACTNGTGAAAAATTAATTTCCCTCTGTTATTCCACTACCTAATACAAACATCTGCTGCCTGTCACATAGATAACCACAGTGACCTTCAAATTAGTCTTTCTGGTATTAGTAATGTTTTGTGAGAATCAGATGTGTTAGTACTCACAAATCTTGCTCTTGTATACCGTAAGTACCCTATAAATGTTATCATGACTGTTTTATCTTTCTTCATTGAATTATTCCTGTGGAGTTCAGAATAATTATGTTAATGTTTAACATTTATTAATGTATAGGTCGTTCAAAATACAGGTTATCTATGTGACAGGCAGCAGATGTTTGTCAGGAAATTAACTTTTCACAGATATATTTTGAAAGCATAATTCAGAGTACTTGGTGATAGATTAAAAATAAAAATGAGAATGTATAAAAAGGTGATATAAAAGGGAAAATGAAATTCCTCTAACAGAAGAACATGCCAGTCCCCTGACCCATCACTGCCCAAACCACATCCTGCTGTAGCAGAGGTTTCTTACTTGTTAATTTTCTCTACATTTATGCATGGTATTCTTACACTGCAGCTCACTATTTTTCACATTTACATATCATCTATTGATTTCTCATCATGGTTTACTGTGGCCTGGTTTCTCTACTGCTTTCCTCATTTCCTCTCTGGTTTTTAAAAAATATTAAAATTATTACTATATCTGTAATAAGCATTATATTCTTATAAACAAGTATTGGTCCCTGAGACCAGTCTTCCTTGTCTCTATAACCTTTTCGTTTTCCTAAATGCAGTAATACATTTATCCTGTTTCTTTGCTTGATTTTCTTTGAAGTCATCTTTATTTATACTTAACGCTTTTACCATAGGCATAAGTCTATCAGTGCCTTCCCAATGCTCTGATATTTATGTATTTTATTTATGTATTTATACAAGTATACATGAATATATGCATATATTTAGGAGAGACAGAGAGTGTTGGCTTAAAATTTTAGTAGTTTTGGTTCACAATGAGTTAAACCCATCAAACCCAACTTTGCAAAGGTAATTTTCTGTTATCTCCTAAGTAGTTTCAGAAATATGAATTAGCTTTACCTAATTCACAAATCTGAAATTAAAACAGATAAAATTAGAGCAAAATTATCCCTTCTTAAAGGATAGAAATTAATTAAGATTAATATCTAGTTTATTAGTGTTGAATTATATATGCTCTGTTTCTTCTTAGTTTATGAGGTTTTGGGTCATTCTAGAGAAGGCAATGGCACCCCACTCCAGTACTCTTGCCTGGAAAATCTCATAGGCAGAGGAGCCTGGTATAGGGTCCTGAAGAGTCGAACACGACTAAGCGACTTCACTTTCACTTTACACTTTCATGCATTGGAGAAGGAAATGGCAACCCACTCCAGTGTCCTTGCCTGGAGAATCCCAGGGACAGCAGAGCCTGGTGGGCTGCCGTCTATGGGGTTGCCCAGAGTTGGACACGACTGAAGCAACTTAGCAGCAGCAGTTTCTTTTTAATGTTAATATACTGGCATTTTGCATAAAAGATAACAGCAGAGCTTTTAAGGCATAATCCCATAATGGCATTAACATTTCTCAGCTGTATAAAAAGAGATCTGTGTATTTATTTCTAATGTTCATGAAGTAGTAAATTGTCAGAAATATTAGAATATAGATATAAGGTACATAGAATAAAAACAAAAACACCTATTCAAAAGTTATGCTTTTATTACTTGGAAACATGTTACTTGGAGGGCATATATTTGCATAATTAGAGAAAATATCCTGCCAGATACATTACCAAATGATCGGGGGGAAATGTATGGAAGGAAAATAAAAAAGGAAATGAAAAAATGAATGACATTCATTAACCATCCTTTGATAACCTAGATACCATCTGACTTTAATATTTCCTCCAGATAAAATCCTAAAATTGTAACAAAACCACAGGCCAATTTTTGTTTTGCATATTAAAACTTCACGAATTATGTTTGAGTAAGATCATAATATCTTTTCAGATTTAAAGTTTAGAAACTTTTGTTTTTACAAAGTTATTTGTGTGTAATAATTTTCTGAATTATCAGCAAATTTTATTGCTTATATATTTCTAAGTTTAGGAGCTATTTCTAGTTTATATCTTTCTCTTTCTTTATTTTGAAGTAAAAGAAGAAATGACAGGCATGATCTTCCTTGCCAGTATCCTTGATGATATGTTTATTCTCAAAAGTTTCAATATTTGCATTTGCTTCAAATTTACACTTGCTCCAAGGTTGCGCTTAGTCTTTGTTCACTATTTAGCTCATCCACAAGAGGACTGTATCTGTTCACAATGAAAAGAAGTGAGTCTCATAGTAACTGAAAGAGAAATATTTAGATCAGCTTTCTCTAGTCATAAAATTTACGTCAGCAGAACAGACTGTATGTTT
The DNA here is from genome assembly GCA_006410615.1 of Neotragus moschatus. NCBI lineage: Eukaryota > Metazoa > Chordata > Mammalia > Artiodactyla > Bovidae > Neotragus > Neotragus moschatus. The sequence continues at coordinate 212,611 of SJYA01002698.1, forward strand.
TAGATTTTAGGTACAGAGAAAATCTTTCAGATTAACTACAGTTTCTTCCATTTATTTTTACTTAAATATAGAACTTCTTTTGCTCTGCTTTTTCCTGTTATTGTAAAATGTTAATTAATCCAATAAAATGTGTTTGCTTAAAGAAATAACTGTCATAGTTCAGATTTTGAAATTCAAATGGATCATTTGCTTTGTAGACATTAGATTAGCTTGAGAGAGGGGTAGTGCTGACACAGTCCAGTTTATTTTCATTCTCCACGATTTTTAACCTAAATGAAACTGATCAGATTGTGGATGAAAAAAATGTCACATTTAAGGCCCTGGATACATAGGTCATCTTTTGCTAAATATGCTATAAAATATGCTATACAGGAGGTTCTAATTAGTTAACTACTTTATGTATAGTAGTGTGTGTATGTTAATCCCAGTCTCCCACTTTATTCTTTTTCTCATATTTCTCAATATGTACATTCAGTTTCTTAAGTCAGAAATCTAGAAGTCATCCACGGCAATGTTCCATTCCCTTACCAATGCAAGTAAGATGTTACAGAAAACCCAAAGGAACTTTTCAGCCAGTCCAGTATAATGTCAAGTTTATTGAATCTCCATTATAGTTAGTACCCAAGTCTATACACCGGATCTCAAGCTTCTCTGTCAACATCGTGAGAGTCAGGGACACTACCATTTCTCACGTTGAGTATTGTAATATCATGCCTTTATCCAACCCCAAAATAACTGCTGGATCATTTTTCTTAAAATGAAAATGCTTACCATGGGTTTCATTTTATGGCCTCTCCATACCTCTTTATTACTCTCTAGCCTTATTTCATGCAATTTTCTTACAATAAGCACTAGATTAATAACCCTTTTTCAGCTATTCTAAATCTCTAAGCATGTCCTGATACAGGGTCTTACACATGATCTCTTTTCTTGTAATGCTCTCCCTGCTCTCCTTACTCGTCTCTCTATTACTCACCTACCATTGAATGTAAATTTCCCTTCCTCAGAAAGCTTATTTTTACTTTGATAATATAATCTCTCTCAGCTTTATAATCCTAAATCATTCTGCAAGTTTCTTTTAAATTAATCGTGTGCATAATTACAATTTTAGTACTTTTCAGTTCAACTATACTCTAGGCCGCATGAAAACAGAGGTTAGCTCTGTGAACACAGACTTATTTTGTTGCATTCCCTTTAAGATAACACAAAATCCACAAAAGAAATTTTAAAGAGAACTGTATTAAATTCAGTGTTAAGAAAAAGACCACTGAGATCATGAATATTCACATCCATGAAGAGGTCATAACTTCCCAGCGATTGATTCTTAAAGTGTATTTCAGCCAAATGTTATAGTTTTCTTCACGTAAAATTCACGATTATCGATTTCAGGCAAATCATTAATTCTGCCTGCTGATTTTTGCTTATCTGATTAACACCACTCTGGTTATCTAGCAAAATCATTTCAAAGCTCTTTCGTTCTCAGTAAACTTCAGAAGAGCAAAACCGTCACAAAATTTGTCCCCCAGTTCTGCACATACTATCTCCTTTACAGAAAAAAAGAGAGAAAGCATCAGAAAAGAATTGCCATAGTTTTTCACAAGAATAAAAATCTGCCTAGATTTTTCTCATTCCTACTTTGAGATAGAGGAGACACACTTGCCCCTTCCTGGGCCCAGTGCTTCTGCCTATAATTGAATTTTTCCTTCTGACTCTTGCCCATCAAATTTTTTCTTTTCAAAACAATTTTTGGACACAATGGCATATAAATTGTTAAATATCTCCCATTAAGAAATTTTCTTCGTAACAGTCACCAAAACAACCCCAGTGTTCACTTCCATCTCTGTGAAGTATACAAAAACAAAATTAATCTTTTAAATTAATCAAAAATAATTATTTGAGAATTTAGGAGTCATCGAGTAGGTGTCTACCATGTCAGTAACATTTTTTCTCTTTATTGAGGTCTGGCCTATGCATCTAGTTTTACAAGATAAATATTCATCAGGATATATACTTGTGAGATGTACACCTTCCTGGGTGAATATCATACTTAATAACAATTAAAAAGGGAAAAATGTCCTTAATTCTTCATCTCCCACAAGTTATCGTGCACTTTCACTGCCCAGGTTCTTGGAAGAGTTGTATTAATTTTTTCAGTCCTCACTAAACTGAAATTGGCTTCTGTTCCTGTCACATTACTAAAACTGCACTTCTGTGAGAAGTGATGCAGTGAACTTACTTCCATCCTCCTATCCCTGGATCTCCTATCAACATTGGACATTGCTGAACCACCCCTTCCTTCTTCAAACCGTTTCCTCCCTTGTCTTCCATGATTCCAGGCATCTGTTCCTTTGGTGTGTCTTTGGTTGCTATTTTTCATCTTCTTTTCAAGTTATTGTTTTGTTTAGTCGCCATTGTGTCCGACTCTTTTGCGACCTCCATGGACTGTAGCCTGCCAGGCTCCTCTATCCATGGGATTTTCCAGGCAAGAATACTGGAGTTGGTTGCCATTTCCTTCTCCAGGAGCTCTTCTGGACCCAGGGAATGAACCCATGGTCTCCTGCATTGCAGGCTGATTCTTTCTGCTGAGCCACTGGGGAAGCCCCACCTTTTCAGATTCAGTTCAGTTCAGTCGCTCAGTCGTGTCGGACTCTTTGCGACCCCATGAACAGCAGCATGCCAGGCCTCCCTGTCCATCACCAACTCCCGGAGTTCACCCAAATCCATATCCATCAAGTCGGTGATGCCATCCAACCATCTCATCCTCTGTCGTCCCCTTTTCATCCTGCCCTCAATCTTCCCCAGCATCAGGGTCTTTTCAAATGAGTCATCTCTTCACATCAGGTGGCCAAAGGATTGGAGTTTCAGCTTCAACATCAATCCTTCCAATGAACACACAGGACTGATCTCCTTTAAGAAGAACTGGTTGAACGTCTTGGCAGTCCAATGACTCTCAAGAGTCTTCTCCAACTTCACAGTTCAAAAACATCAATTCTTTGGCACTCAGGTTTCTTTATAGTCCAGCTCTCACATCCATACATGATCATTGGAAAAACCATACATTGCCAACATCTGCTGGATCATGGAAAAAGCCAGAGAGTTCCAGAAAAACATCTATTTCTGCTTTATTGACTATGCCAAAGCCTTTGACTGTGTGGATCACAATAAACTGTGGAAAATTCTGAAAGAGATGGGAATACCAGACCACCTGACCTGCCTCTTGAGAAATCTGTATGCAGGTCAGAAAGCAACAGTTATAACTGGCCTTGGAACAACAGACTGGTTCCAAATAGGAAAAGGAGTAGGTCAAGGCTGTATGTTGTCACCCTGCTTATTAAACTTAGATGCAGAATACATCATGAGAAAAGCTGGACTGGAAGAAAAACAAGCTGGAATCAAGATTGCCAGGAGAAATATCAGTAGCCTCAGATATGCAGATGACATCTCTGATATGCAGATGACACCCTTGTGGCAGAAAGTGAAGAGGAACTCAAGAGCCTCTGGATAAAAGTGAAAGAGGAGAGTGAAAAAGTTGGCTTAAAGCTCAACATTCAGAAAACAAAGATCATGGCATCCGGTACCATCACTTCATGGGAAATAGATGGGGAAACAGTGGAAACAGTGTCAGACTTTATTTTTGGGGCCCCAAAATCACTGCAGATGGTGACTGCAGCCATGAAATCAAAAGACGCTTACTCCTTGGAAGAAAACTTATGACCAACCTAGATAGCATATTCAAAAGCAAAGACATTACTTTGCCGACTAAGGTTCGTCTAGTCAAGGCTATGGTGTTTCTTGTGGTCACGTATGGATGTGAGTTGGACTGTGAAGAAGGCTGAGTGCCAAAGAATTGATGCTTTTGAGCTGTGGTGTTGGAGAAGACTCTTGAGAGTCCCTTGGACTGCAAGGAGATCCAACCAGTCCATTCTGAAGGAGATCAGCCCTGGGATTTCTTTGGAAGGATTGATGCTAAAGCTGAAGCTCCAGTACTTTGGCCACCTCATGCGAAGAGTTGACTCACTGGAAAAGACTCTGATGCTGGGAAGGATTGGGGGCAGGAGGAGAAGGGGACGACAGAGGATGAGATGGCCGGATGGCATCACGGACTCGATGAACGTGAGTCTGAGTGAACTCTGGGAGTTGGTGATGGACAGGGAGGCCTGGCGTGCTGCGATTCATGGGATGGCAAAAAGTCGGACACTACNGACTCTGATGCTGGGAAGGATTGGGGGCAGGAGGAGAAGGGGACGACAGAGGATGAGATGGCCGGATGGCATCACGGACTCGATGAACGTGAGTCTGAGTGAACTCTGGGAGTTGGTGATGGACAGGGAGGCCTGGCGTGCTGCGATTCATGGGATGGCAAAAAGTCGGACACTACTGAGCAACTGAACTGAACTGAACTGACTTGACGGACCTTTGGTGACAAAGTAATATCTCTCTTTTTTAATATGTTGTCTAGGTTGGTCATAACTTTGCTTCCAAAGAGTAAGCGTCTTTTAATTTCATAGCTTCAGTCCCCATCTGCAGTGATTTTGGAGCCCAGAAAAATAAACTCAACCAGTGTTTCCACTGTTTCCCTATCTATTTGCCAAGAAGTGATGGGACTGGATGCCATGATCTTCGTTTTCTGAATGTTGAGCTTTAAGCCAACTTTTTCACTCCCCTCTTTCATTTTCATCAAGAGGTTCTTTAGTTCTTCTTCACTTTCTGCCATAAGGGTGGTGTCATCTGCATATCTGAGGTTATTGATATTTCTCCTGGCAATCTTGATTCCAGCTTGTGCTTCTTCCAGTCCAGCGTTTCTCATGATGTACTTTGCATAGAAGTTAAATAAGCAAGGTGATAATATATAGCCTTGATATACTCCTTTTCCTATTTGGAACCAGTTTGTTGTTCCATGTCCAGTTCTAACTGTTGCTTCCTGACCTGCATACAGTTTTCTAAAGAGGCAGGTCAGGTGGTCTGGTATTCCCATCTCTTTCAGAATTTTCAGTTTATTGTGATCCACACAATCAAAGGCTTTGCCATAGTCAATAAAGCAGAAATAGATGTTTTTCTGGAACTCTCTGGCTTTTTCCATGATCCAGCGGATGTTGGCAATTTGATCTCTGGTTCCTCTGCCTTTCCTAAAACCAGCTTGAACATCTGGACATTCACGGTTCACATATTGCTAAAGCCTGGCTTGGAGAATTTTAAGCATTACTTTACTAGCATGTGAGATGAATGCAATCGTGTGGTAGTATAAGCATTCTTTGGCATTGCTTTTCTTTGAGATTGGAATGAAAACTGACCTTTTCCAGTCCTATGCCCACTGCTGAGTTTTCCAAATCTACTGCCATATTGAGTGCAGCATTTTCACAGTATTGTCTTTCAGGATTTGAAATAGTTCCACTGGATCTCCATCACCTCCACTAGCTTTGTNTTTGAGATTGGAATGAAAACTGACCTTTTCCAGTCCTATGCCCACTGCTGAGTTTTCCAAATCTACTGCCATATTGAGTGCAGCATTTTCACAGTATTGTCTTTCAGGATTTGAAATAGTTCCACTGGATCTCCATCACCTCCACTAGCTTTGTTCATAGTGATACTTTCTAAGGCCCACTTGACTTCACATTCCAGGATGTCTGGCTCTAGGTGAGTGATCACACCATCGCGATTATCTGGCTTGTGAAGATCTTTTTTGTATAGTTCTTCTGTGTATTCTTGCAACCTCTTCTTAATATCTTATGCATCTATTAGGTCCATACCATTTCTGTCCTTTATCGAGCCCATCTTTGCATGAAATGTTCCTTGGTATCTCTAAGTTTCTTGAAGAGATCTCTAGTCTTTCCCATTCTGTTGTTTTCCTCTATTTCTTTGTATTGATCACTGTGGTAGGCTTTCTTATCTCTCCTTGCTGTTCTTTGGAACTCCTCATTCAAAAGGGTATGTCTTTCCTTTTCTCATTTGCTTTTCACTTCCCTTCTTTTCACCGCTGTTTGTAAGGCCTCCTCAGACAGCCATTTTGGTTTTTTGCATTTCTTTTTCTCGGGGATGGTCTTGATTCTGTCTCCTGTACAATGTCACGAACCTCCATCCATAGTTTATCAGGTTATAAGGCTTTATATTAAACTCCTCTGAGTAATGGTCTTATCTTCCTAACTTCATTCTCTACCTTTCTTTTAGGCCGTCAGCTCTACCTCGAAGATTTTTATTGTTATCTGTGTTATCATGATTTTAAAACTAATTTTTTTTCTAGCCCAGAATTCCCCACTCAGTTTGAGACCATTTTGCTAGATTTACTTTATGTTTCCACTTTACTATTTCAGAGGTATTTCTGAGTCATATACAATATTAGATTCATTCACCATCCTCTCCTCTTTGCCAGATGTTTTCTTTTTATACCATCAGAGTGAAAAGTGAAAGTCATTCAGTCGTGTCTGACTCTTGGGGACCCTATGGACTTCTCCGGGCCAGAATACTGGAGTGGGTAACCTTTCCCTTCTCTAGGAAATCTTCCCAATCTAGGGACTGAACCCAGGTTCAAGCAGATACTGCCCCTGCTGAGCCACAAGGGAAGCCCATATATGTTCAAACCACATCACATTAGGTCCTCCTCCATTGTGCTCTATTCCAGTGAACTGTCTCTCAGTATCGTCACAGAGTCATTCATTATAATACTTCCCATGCATTTTTATAAGTCATAAATTGGGAGGTCAACCTTGACACCTTTCTTCCTTAGCCTCACATGCAGTATACCACGAAATTCCATAATTTTTACCTTCAAACTGTTCCTCATCATATCATGTTATGATCTCTAAAATAGACAGTTGTAATTCCTTTCTAAGTGATCTTTCATCCTCTGCAAACTCCTCCAATCCATTCTCTGTATTGTGGAGTGATTGTTTTGAAAGGCAGTTGTGATCATCTACTCACGTAACTGCCAACTCATTTAGGTTAAACTCGAGATCCTTTAATACTGCCTGTCTCACTGGTCTTCATTTAGTTCCTCTCTCCTCACAAGGGAACTTTATGCATAATGTTTTATTAACGTCATTAACGTATTCAGAAATCACTTCCTCAGTGCATTTTTTTCTTGACCTCCAGACTACATCTACTTGCCCTGTTATGTTCACTCATAGATGTACTGGAGCTCATCACATTTATAATTTTACATTTATTTGTGTGTTTTTTTAATTACTTTTTCCAGTGTTACATAACAACCATTTTGGGTAGAATATTTTTGTTGTTGTTGCTGTTCTACAGTGAATTTAAATGGCATTGAAATTTTTAGCTCTTTAGAGGTTATAAAAGTATGGAAAGTATACAAAAATAAATGCCAGTCATTTAAATAAGAGATAGATTTTTACCAATATTTTCCAGTTGCATTATGACCATTTGCTTGTTAATTTTCTTTTCACATTTTTATGAATTAATCTCATAATGACTATTTTCCTAAGGAAACAATTCACTAGTGATTTCAAATTCAAAAATTTATTTTTAAAATTCCCTGTGATTTTATCCTCTTGCCCATTTAAAATACTGTACATTTGTGTGTATGCTTATACTTACATAAGTTAGACTAGGACTCAAGAAGTATTATTTTCTTTTCTTGTTTTTTCCTACATAATTATTTCTTGAATTTTCTGAGTCTTTACTTTTTTGTAGCAATTTCTTAAAATTATCCTCTAACATTTATAATATACCCTTTTCATAAATTATTTTCTTTGTTTCACTTAAAATATATTTAGTTGAATGCTTAGTTCATCTACATTTTATTTATTATTATTCATGAAACTATTTAGAGCTTTGGATTTATCACTAATGAGATCCCTGAGTATATAAATTAGCTTTTAAGAAATGTCCCAATTATATTTAACTCATAAATATTTTGTAAGCAAAATTTTTTTATTTTTAGATCAAAGAGTTATATATATATATATTTTTTCCCTTCATTTTGGCAGCTAAACTTTTTTTTTAATTTTAATTTTTATTTTTTAGTTTATTTTGCTTTACAATACTGTATTCATTTTGCTATACATTGACATGCATCAGCCACGAGTGTATATGTTATTGTTATTATTATTAGCTTCCAAATATTTAGTTTATGGCTTTGGTATTTGTATCTGTCTCTTTAACTGAAGTTCTTGAGAATCCCTTGGATTGCAAGGAGATCCAACCAGTCCATTCTAAAGGAGATCAGTCCTGAGTATTCATTGGAAGAACTGATGCTGAAGCTAAAACTCCAATACTTTGGCCACCTCATGTGAAGAGTTGGCTCATTGGAAAAGACTCTGATGCTGGGAGGGATTGGGGGTAGGAGGAGAAGGGGACAATAGAGGATGAGATGGCTGGATGGCATCACCGATTCGATGGACGTGAGTTTGAGTGAACTCTGGGAGCTGGTGATGGACAGGGAGGCCTGGAGTGCTGCGATTCATGGGGTTGCAGAGTAGTACACAACTTAGCGACTGACTGAACTGAACTGCACTGATGTAGCCCATACATTTTTGTTCTAGTTTTGTGCTAATATGGGAGAGATTTTCTTTCGAGTCTATAGGGTGATCAATATAGATATATAATAAAATCCATAAACTTTAATTTCTAATATATTGTTTTAAATAAATGCAATCCTCAAAAATCAAAGCTAAGAATATTAAAGAATTTTAAGATTAAATTGTTTTCTCATGTTTCCATTAGCTTTTGTCTTTTACTTTAATACCAGTACTTGGTACATAGAATATTGGCAAAGGTTTGTCTTCATATCAGTATTTGATTAGTGAAGCAGAACTGCTATGAGTGCTTTAGTATAAATGATATATTACAGGAAGTAGAATCCTGAAATGGCCCTGGAAGAGTCAGAGCACAGACACTGACTAGCATCCTGCAGCCCTGGCACAGGGCTGGATAAATCTGCGCTGCAGGGAATCTGGGGACATTGATCTGCCAGAAGGGAACCATAGGGAAGGTGGTGGAGACATCTGTGGAAGGCTGCTGATGCTCCTTCAGGTGTGGGCTTGCTGGTCAGCAGCATCAGCAGCTGGCAAGAGTGGCAGCAGCAGAGTGCCTGAAGGTCACTGCAGTGAGATAAGGAGAGACAAAGCAGGTGTGGGCGGGTCCAGCTTGGAGTGACAGCAAGCTAGACCCACCCTAATGCTTTGTCTCTCCTCATGTCTGTCACCTGGGTGATCTTCAGGCACTAACAATTGTTACTTCATTTCTTCTCTCCACACCTCACACACATTTCTCTTTAGACAGTCTCTACCATTAATCCCTGCCAGGAATTCTGGGAAAAGTAACTTCAGTTTACACATTTTAAACATTTAAAAATCACCATTGAAAACTTGACATTTCTATTTCACTTCCTAAATCTTTTATTTTATTTTACTTTTTTGTTTCTGAGTAAAGTGGTGGCATAGACGGGGAAACAGTGGAAACAGTGTCAGACTTTATTTTTCTGGGCTTCAAAATCACTTCAGATGGTGACTGCAGCCATGAAATCAAAAGACGCTTACTCCTTGGAAGAAAAGTTATGACCAACCTAGATAGCATATTCAAAAGCAGAGACATTACTTTGCCGACTAAGGTCCGTCTAGTCAAGGCTATAGTTTTTCCAGTAGTCATGTATGGATGTGAGAGTTAGACTGTAAAGAAGGCTGAGTGCTGAAGAATTGATGCTTTTGTACTGTGGTGTTGGAGAAGACTCTTGAGAGTCCCTTGGACTGCAAGGAGATCCAACCAGTCCATTCTGAAGGAGATTGGCCCTGGGATTTCTTTGGAAGGAATGATGCTGAAGCTGAAACTCCAATACTCTGGCCACCTCATGCGAAGGNCTGAAGAATTGATGCTTTTGAACTGTGGTGTTGGAGAAGACTCTTGAGAGTCCCTTGGACTGCAAGGAGATCCAACCAGTCCATTCTGAAGGAGATCAGCCCTGGGATTTCTTTGGAAGGAATGATGCTGAAGCTGAAACTCCAATACTCTGGCCACCTCATGCGAAGAGTTGACTCATTGGAAAAGACTCTGATGCTGGGAGGGATTGGGGGCAGGAGGAGAAGGGGATGACAGAGGATGAGATGGCTGGATGGCATCACTGACTCGATGGGCATGAGTCTGAGTGAACTCCGGGAGTTGGTGATAGACAGGGAGGCCTGGCGTGCTGCGATTCATGGGGTCGCAAAGAGTCGGACACAACTGAGCAACTGAACTGAACTGAAAGTGATGGCAAGAGTACACAGAAGCACTGTGCAAAAAAGTTTTTAATGACCCAGATAACCACGATGGTGTGGTCACTTCACACTCATCCTGGAGTGTGAGGGCAAGTGGGGCTCCAGGAAGTATCAGTATGAACGAAGCTAGTGGATGTAATGGAATTCCAACTGAGTTATTTCAGATCCTAAAAGATGATGCTGTTAATGTGCTGCATTATGCAGGCACCTTTGAAAAACTCAGCAGTGGCCATAGGCCTGGAAAAGATCAGTTTTCATTCCAATCCACAAGAAAGACAATGCCAGAGGATGTTCAAACTACCGCAAAACTACACTCATTTCAAATGCTAGCAAGATAATGCTCAAAATCCTTCAAGCTAGGCTTCAACAGTGTATGAACCAGAGATTAAATTACAAACATCCACTGGATCATAGAAGAATATGTACTTCTGCCTCATTGACTATGCTAAGCCTTTGACTGTTTGGAATCACAACAAACTGGAAAATTCTTAAAGAGATGGGAGTATCAGACCACCTTACCAGCCTTCTGAGAAACTTATATGTAGATCAAGAGGCAACAATCAGAACCAGACAGGGCTTCTCTAGAGGCTCAGTCATTAAATAATCTGCCTTCAATGTGGGAGACCTGGGTTTGGTCCCTGCACTGGGAAGATCCCCTGGAGGAAGGCATGTCAACCCACTCCAGTATTCTTGCCTGGAGAATCTCCATGGACAGAGGAGCTTGGCAGGCTGCAGTCCATGGTGTCTCAAAGAGTTAGACACGACAGAGCAACTAAGCACAGCACACAGCATGGAACAACAGACTGGTTCATAATTGGGAAAGGATCACATCAAGGCTGTATTTTGTCACCCTGTTTATTTAATTTATATATAGAGTACATCATGTGAAATGCCAGGTTGGATGAAACTCAAGCTGGAATCAAGATTGCCAGGAGAAATATCAATAACCTTGAATATGCAAATGACACCACCTTAATGGCAGAAAAAGAGGAGGAACTAAAGAGCCCCTGGATGAAGATGAAAGAGCAGAGTGAAAAAGATGGCTTAAAATAGAACATTGAATAAACTAAGATCATGGTATTCGGTCCCATCACTCTGTGGCAAATAGCTGGGGAAAAAATGGAAACGGTGAGAGACTTTATTTTCTTGGGCTCCAAAATCTCTGCAGGTGGTGACTGCAGCCATGAAATTAAAAGACACTTGCTCCTTGAAAGAAAAGCTATGACAAACCTAGGCAGCATATTAGAAAGCAGAGATAACACTTTGCCAACAAAAGTCCATAGAGCCAAAACTATGGTTTTTCCAGTAGAAGTGTACGGATGTGAGAGTTGGACCATGAAGAGGGCTAAGCACTGAAAAACTGATGCTTTCAAACTGTTGTGCTAGAGAAGATTTTTGAGAGTACCTTAGACAGCAAGGAGATCAAACCAGTCAATCCTAAAGAAATCAACCCTGAATATTCATTGGAAGGACTGATGCTGAAGCTGAAGCTGAAGCTCCAGTACTTTGGCCCCCTGATGTGAAGAGCTGACTCATTGAGAAAGACCCTGATGCTGGGAAAGATTGAGGGCAGGAAGAGAAGAGGGTGAGAGCGGATGAGATTGTTGGATGGCATTATCGACTCAATGGACATGAGTTTGAGCAAACTCCAGGAGATTGTGAAGACAGGGAAGCCTGTTGTGCTATAGTCCTTGAGGTTTCAGAGTCAGACATGACTGAGTGACTGAACAACAACCACAATCATATTTCCTTTCTGAGTAAATTGGTAGAAAAACCATGGAACTATCCCTCATAAACTGAGAGCATACTAACCTTTTTCCCCAAAGAGTATACACATTGCTTTATCTGTCTTTGAATAAGTTAAATTCCCTTTGTAGCTGAGTCACAGTCACTCTTGATAGCTTATAACTTAAATATTGAAAAATGTGAATCAATATTAACATTTTATAAATAAGGAAAAGAGCAAAGGAAAACAATTGGGTATACATTTATCCACTTAAATACATGCATATGCCACAAATAGTATATATATATATTATATATATAAATGCATGATGTATGCAGTATGCTTGTGTATATATGCACAAATACTTATATGTATATATGTTTATGTATGTACACATATATGTATCAGCTTGGACCATACAACTAGTTACAGAAAAAAAATGACTGCATACTTATGAGTATTTCTTCCTTAAATTGAATACATACAATATAAAAATATTATATATACAATTATATTTATCATTTTATGTAAAATAAAGTTCTTTTCTTCTATAACTATTTCATATGGTCCAAGGTGGCATTTGCATCTACCATACATATTACGTTTTTCCTTTGCCCTTGTCTTAGCCCAGGATGTCATAAAACATATCACAGCCTGGGTGGCTTAAACAACAGGCATTTTTTCACACAGTATGGAGGCTGCATAGTTTGAGATCTAGGTGCTGGGCTATTTGGCTCTTGGTGAGAGCCCTCTTTTTGGTTCGCAGACTGCCACCTCCTTGTCTTGTCCTCGCAGTGTAGAGACAGTGCACTTTATGTCTCTTCTTCCTCTTAAGAGCCACCAGTCCTATCCTGAGTACCCCACTCTCATGACTTCGTTCAGGTCTCATTACTTCCCAGGGCCCATCTCCAAATGCCATCATCCTGGAGGTTAGGGCTTTGACATATGAGTTTTGTGGGGAAGAGTTAAGTCTGTAGCAGCCCTCATCAAGCACCTCTGCCTTAAGGGATTTCAGTCTGGTTAGGTGACCCAGATGTTTATACTTGAACAAAGTTTATTCCTGCATGGTCTGGGATATTGCTAGTCTTGCCCACGTGGGGTTCCAGTTTTCCTTTGACTCACCACAGTTCATGAAAACAGCTAAGGGATTCCTAATGTCCTTCCCTCCATTCTGGACATACTCCTTCTCACTTCCACTCTGTACCCATCCCAGCTCCCTCAATGATCGGGGTCATCAGTCCCTTCTGTGCAAGATGATTCACTAGCATGAGAAGCCCAGAGAGACCAGGTGGCCTTTTCATTTTCCAATTTAATGGAGCCATTGTTGTGACCCTGGGGAGAAATACTCCTCTTCAGAAGAAAGATTCTCAAATGATCAGAACTCAGAGTTGCAGTGGTGAGCTCAGTTCTCACAAGGAGCTCATGAGCAGCCATAGTGAAAAGAGCTATTCACGTTTGCACACCATGGCGCCTGGGCTTGTTCACCGTGGATGCGGGAGAAATGGCACTATATATAGGCCACTATTTTTGTAGCATGATCCTGTATCCTGGAAGACACTGCCCAGCCCCAGGGTGTTATCACACAGGGGGAACCAGAACTGAGTCATGATTCCATCATTGAATTTTTCTACTCTGGCACTGTTTCAGGGTGACGGCAGACATTGTAATATCAGTAAATTCCAAGAGTGTGAGCCCATTGCTAAGCCTTTTTTTTCCTGTAAAGTGACATGATGTTTTTAAAAGAATCATGGCAGACAGGGAAAGAAAGTCTCTATCCAGAGTTAATATCTGTTCCAGTGAGAACAACACGCTGCCTCTTTTGTTTTAGAAGGGGTCCAGTATAATCAACCTGTCACCAGTACCTGGCTGTCCCCTCTCATGGAATCATGCTATATCAGGGACTTAGCAAGAACCATGCCATGTCAAGAGCCTCTGCTGAGGGGCTGTCTGCTGGGTATTCACAAAGGACACATATTTATTTATTCCTTGGACCTGTTCAAAGAGGCCTGTCACAGATCACTTCTACACAATCTCTTGTTACCAGTTTTTCCATATTTTTCCCAAAGCCTTGACTATCCCGCCAGAATGCTAGATACTCCTCATGAGCTAGACAAAATCAGTACATCTGTTCATCTCTCTTTCCAGGCAGTTTACAGCTGGGTACACTATTCAGTTTTGCCTGCTGGAAAGATTTTCCTTCACTGTCCTTCAGGGTCACCCTTGGGTAGCATTTTAATACTATAACTACCGCTCTCCATATTTGTCATTTCAGTCAAGAGCAAAGAAAATCTGATGCACTTTGTTGCCATGTACACTTGATTATTGACTTTGGAGCAGTATCCAATTTATCATTCACTACTCTCTTAACTTTGTCAAGTTCTTTTTTTGATATAACTCTCTCCAGGTTTCTCCTTTTCCTTGGCATAAGTCTCTTCATCAAGAGAGAGTTGCTACCTTTGTTTGAACTTTCTGAGCCGATTTAACAAGGTGAGGTTGTGGCAGTATTTACTGATTCTTGAGAACCTGCCAGATTAGGTAGACTTGTGTTTAATAAACTATAATCCAGATATTATGCAAGGGGATCATGTTCTCTGTGTGTTTATATGTGTGTGTGTGTGTTACTTTAGTACAGTAGTGGCCTGCTTTCCAGGGAAAGCAGAGAGAAAACCGAGAAGAACATTTATATTCACACCTCAGCATGACCTGTGCCTGCCCCCTGACCCACGCTGTGAGCCAAGGGTGTGAGTAGAATCCGTAGATGGGTGCTCTTCTTTACCCCAAAAAAGTTATTTTGCTTTCAGGGATCTTCAGTATAGTTAGGCTTTGATTTGGTGGACGCAAAACTTCAGTACCTCTTGAAAAGTTTTCTATTGTTTTCTATGTTCATTTTCTGTTTTATTTGTATTTATTGGCTTAGTTATTATATTATTCATGTATTTCTCTACATGTTGTTCTGTCATTTCATTGGGTCTTTCAGAGCTAAAAGATTTAAACTCAGTGGCTCAAGTCACCACATTGAATGGTGAAATCTGTATTTGCTTTTCGAACCCAGCTAGAACCCGGCTAGATTTAGGACCGGAGAAGGCAATGTCACCCCACTCCAGGACTCTTGCCTGGAAAATCCCATGGATGGAGGAAACTGGAAGGCTGCAGTCCATGGGGTCACGAAGAGTTGGACACGGCTGAGCGACTTCACTTTCACTTTTCACTTTCATGCATTGGAGAAGGAAATGGCAACCCACTCCATTGTTCTTGCCTGGAGAATCCCAGGGATGGGGGAGCCTGGTGGGCTGCCGTCTATGGGGTCGCACAGAGTCGGACACGACTAAAGTGACTTAGCAGCAGCAGCAAGCATGGAGCTGAAGCGATAAATCTTTGGTCAGACAAAACTGAAGTGACTTAGCAGCAGAGTTAGGACATTTAATTCTATTAACCTTGACCTGTCCTCATAGTCTGCCATAATCTGCTGTATGCTAATTACATGAGGCACTATTTTACATTTCTTTTCACCTTAACATTTAATAAGTATACCCTTTATATCATCATCTAATTACAGGATTTTATGTTAACTAGTACAAAGGGACTGAGTATGGGTCTTTAGTATAATTTAGAAGAAGAAATTTGAAAAATGTATTGAATGAAAGGATATTTTAGAAAGCTGGAGCATGGAGGCAAGTTTTTTCATCATTCAGTTCAGTTCAGTTCGGTCACTCAATCATGTCCGACTCTTTGCTACCCCATGAACAGCAGTATGCCAGGCCTCCCTGTCCGTCACCACTCCCGGAGTCCACCCAAACCCATGTGCATTGAGTCTGTGATGCCATCCAGCCATCTCATCCACTGTCATCCCCTTCTCCTCCTGCCCTCAACCTTTCCCAGCATCAGGATCTTTTCAAATGAGTCAGATCTTCACATCAAGTGACCAAAGGATTGGAGTTTCAGCTTCAACATCAGTCCTTCCAATGAACACCCAGGACTGATCTTCTTTAGGATGGACTGGCTGGATCTCCTTGCAGTCCAAAGGACTCTCAAGAGTCTTATCCAACACCACAGTTCAAAAGCATCAATTCTTCAGCACTCAGCTTTCTTCACAGTCCAACTCTCATATCCATACATGACCACTGGAAAAACCATAGCCTTGACTAGACGGACCTTTGTTGTCAAAGTAATGTCTCTGCTTTTTTTTTTTTTTAATTTATTTATTTTAATTGGAGGTTAATTACTTTACAATATTGTATTGGCTTTGCATACATCAACATGAATCTACCACAGGCATCTCTGGTTTTTAATATGCTATCTAGGTTGGTCATAACTTTCCTTCCAATGAGTAAACATCTTTGAATTTCATGGCTGCAATCACCATCTGCAGTGATTTTGGAGCCCCTCAAAATAAAGTCTGACATCATTTCCAGTTTTCCCATCTATTTCCCATAAAGTGATTGGACCAGATGCCATGATCTTAGTTTTCTGAATGTTGAGCTTTAAGCCAACTTTTTCTTTCTCCTCTTTCACTTGCATCAAGAGACTCTTTAGTTCTTCTTCACTATCTGCCATAAGGGTGGTATCATCTGCATGTCTTACGTTATTGATATTTCTCCCTGAAATCTTGATTCCAGGTTGTACTTCATCCAGTCTGGCATTTCACATAATTCACTCTGCAAAGAAGTTAAATAAACAAGGTGACAATAAACAGCTTTACCGTACTCCTTTCCCAATTTGGAACCAGTTCATTNCTGAAGAAGGCTTTCTTATCTCTCCTTGCTATTCTTTGGAACTCTGCTTTCAGATGCTTATATCTTTCCCTTTCTCCTTTGTTTTTCACTTCTTTTCTTTTCACAGCTATCTGTAAGGGCTCCTCAGACAGCCATTTTGCTTTTTTGCATTTCTTTTCCATATATATTATATATATAAATTAAGATGTAATTGACACAGAACATTGTACAAGTTAAAAACATCCAGCCTGTTGAATTGAGGCTTTTGTATATTTCATTATAACTGCCTCTTTTCCCTTCTTTTTAACAACGCTTTCCTTCTTTGATGGTAATCTGTATAGTGATTTTTCTTTCTTCCTGTACCTTTCTAAGGAAGGTGGAAGACAGAGGCAGCCAGGCACAGAGTGGTGATGACAGAGGAGCAGCATGTAAGCCTCCATTTGACTGGGCTCAGATGGGTGAATTTTTTCCTCTTTTTGAGTCATGTGGTTACTTGGGAAGTTGACCAACATGGGGGGCTTTCAAGGTGACTCAGATGGTAAAGAGTCCACCTGTCATGTGGGAGACTTGGTTTGTGTCCCTTGGTTGGGAAGATACCCTGAAGGAGGGCATGGCAACCCACTCCAGTATTCTTGCCTGAAGAATCCCTACGGATAGAGGAGTCTGGTGGGCTACACTCCATGGGGTCGCAAAGAGTTGAACATGACTGAGTGACTAAGCACATGACCAGCGTTGAGTGATTTTACTAGGTTCCCACCAAAGAGGATTGCTTGGATGAGGAGAAATCCAAGCAGGAAGTTCTGGGGAGTTGTAAGTTGGTAGTGGTTCATTCCAGTTGGTTTTCCAAATCCTGAAACTGGGAATGGAGAAATCCTTTGAAGAATTTTCACACACATTCCACTAAAGGGTCAGCATTTGAAAAATATCTTGGTAACATCAATGGCCTCAACAGACAAGTTAATGTTAATGAAAGAAGCACCTGCAGCTTCTGGTTAAAAGAAATCTGAACTTCTTCCAAACTATCCCCCTGCCCACTGGTGAAATGCTAGGGCTTAGAAGAGGGCAATGTAGAAAGATACCCAAGGACAGGATTGACATCCACCTGTATCTTGGACCCCTTGACCTGTCCTAAGATGGTGGATAGCAGAGCTCTTACTCAGGAATGAAATTGGAATGACTGAATTTATTAACTGAAAGCAATCTGAAATTTATAAAATATGGCCAAAGTAGCAGCATACTTTAGAGATATATATGAATGTACTTGTAATAGTATAGTAAACAGTGAATGATGTTTGTTGTATAAAGATGGAGCAGGGTAAGGTCAGAAAAAAAGGAGTAGGGGCCTTTTTAAAGTTATTTTCCTGGAGGCATATTTTAAAATGTATTTCCTGCATGTGCAAACTCTCTGTCATATAGATGAATTACTGTGTTTAAAGAGTTATTGCCCTAAAATAGCTGAAATAATTTTTCTGAGAGTTTATAAAATGATATTCAGCACCGAAGCTTATAATGCAGACCAATGAAAAGTAAACGCTGGTATAATTTAATATAATTCTGTCCTCTGGGCCAGTTTTTCACAAATTCACAAATTTAAAGTTTTTCACAAATTGTATGTGCCTAGTACTCTTGCCTGGAAAATCCTATGAATGGAGGAGCCTGGAAGGCTGCAGTCCATGGGNTATAAAATGATATTCAGCACCGAAGCTTATAATGCAGACCAATGAAAAGTAAACGCTGGTATAATTTAATATAATTCTGTCCTCTGGGCCAGTTTTTCACAAATTCACAAATTTAAAGTTTTTCACAAATTGTATGTGCCTAGTACTCTTGCCTGGAAAATCCTATGAATGGAGGAGCCTGGAAGGCTGCAGTCCATGGGGTCACTGAGGGTCGGACAAGACTGAGCAACTTCACTTTCACTTTTCACTTTGATACATTGGAGAAGGAAATGGCAACCCACTCCAGTGTTCTTGCCTGGAGAATCCCAGGGACAGGGGAGCCTGGTGGGCTGCCCTCTATGGGGTCGCACAGAGTCGGACACGACTAAAGTGACTTAGCAGCAGCAGCAAGCATGGAGCTGAAGCGATAAATCTTTGGTCACCATGCGAAGAGCCCACTCATTGAAAAAGACCTTGATTCTGGGAAAGATTGAAAACGACAGGAACATGGGGCAGCAGAGGATGATATGGCATCACTGACTCAATGGATATGAACTTGAACAAACTCTGGGATATAGTGGAGGACAGGGAAGCCTGGCATGCTGCAGTCTCATGCAGTTGCAGGGTCTGACATAACTAAGCGACTGAACAACAACAAGGAATGTTCATACAAACAGTGCTGGCATACTTACAAATAATTATATTTGGATTTGAAGAAAAAACAATGCCTCATCTGGGAAGATTATAAGGCCCACTACTTGGACTTTTTACACTGTAAAGCACATCAGAATGTTAAAAAGGGGAGTGGGTGATGAAGTTCATCATTAGTGCACTTGCTGGATTGGCCAGAAAGTTCACTGGGGTTGGGCATAACATCTTATAGAAAAACATGGACGAGTGTTTTGGCTAACCCAATATGATTTTTTTAAAAAATCCTATGACACTAGAATGAACTGTGATCATCTATCTTTTATTCTTTATTGCTAAAACCAAATCAAAGTAAGACTTGGAATGATTTTTTTTCAAATAATTTATCAATTATTATGGCATTTTAATATTAGATAGGTAGATGAAGTCACTCAGTCGTGTCTGACTCTTTGTGACCCTGTGGACTGTAACCTACTAGGCTTCTCCGTCCATGGGATTCTCCAGGCAAGAACACTGGAGTGGATTGCCATTTCCTTCTCCAGGGGATCTTCCTGACCCAGGGATCGAACCCGGGTCTCCCACATTGGAGGCAAACGCTTTAACCTCTGAGCCACCAGGGAAGCCCCCCTTTTAATATTATGCATTTGATTTTGGAAAATAGAGGTTATCACATATGTTATACCTGGTACACCTCCACGAGAGAGATAATTCAAAAGAATAGAAGCAGGAAGGAATGGCATCATGCTGTATGGGAGCTATAGATCTAGCTTGCAGAAAAGGCCATGTTTTGCTCTTTCCCATAGCATTCTATTACAGTAGCTACCAACACCATATAAGGTAGTTGTGAATTTGCTCCTAATCTCTGTTTAGAACCAGGAGCAAAGTTAAAATGGAAAGTCTAAGTCAAATAAAAATAATTTAAGCTGAAATAAAAAGAATGGGAGTAATAATGTTTATCACTTTCCAGGCAGATAGATCCTGTGTGTCTCCCTATTCTCTTCCTTTACGTTTTTAAAAGAAATAAAGATGGTGAAACTGAGGAAGTGAAGAAACAAAGATAAGGAAGTAAGATTAAACTAAATTATTGATAGGCATAACTTGGAAGTGTTTTGAAAAAGTCATTAAGTAATAATGGCTGCTTTACAAATGAGTGAATAATATGCTTGTCAGGAAAGTACAGGCTTCCTCATGGCTCAGCAGTGAAGAATCCTCCCGCAACGCAGGAGACACGACAGGAACTGCAGAATTGATTCCTGGGTTGGGAAGAGCCCCTGGAGAAGGAAATGGCAACCCACTCCAGTGTTCTTGCCTGGAGAATCCCATGGACAGAGAAGGTTGGGGAGCTACAGTTCATGGGTTGCTAAAGAGTCAGACACAACTGAAAAACAATGACAAGGAAAGTACAATGGTCTGTGTAGTCAAAGCTATGGTTTTTCCAGTAGTCATGCACGAATGTGAGAGTTGGACTGTAGTCACAAAGAAGGCTGAGCACCAAAGAATTGATGCTTTCAATTTCACGTTTCAAATGTGGTGCTGGAGAGAACTCTTGAGAGTCCCTTGGACAGCAGGGAGATCAAACCAGTCAATCCTAAAGGAAATCAACCCTGAAAATTCATTGGCAGGTCTGATGCTGAAGCTGAAGCTCCAATACTTTGGTCCTCTGATGCAAAGAGCGGACTCATTGAAAAGACTCTGATGATGGGAAAGATCAAAGGTAAAAAGAGAAGGGGATGGCAGAGGATGAGGTAGTTGGATGGCATCATTGACCTAATGGAAATGTGTTTGAGCAAACTCTGGGAGATAGTGCAGACATAGAAACCTGGTGTGCTGTGGTCCATGGGGTCACAAAGAGTTGGACACAGATTAGCGACTGAGCAACAACAAATGGAAGTTAACTTTTAGAGTGATGTGAGAAAGGCTGACATATAAAAGGTAACGTTAAAATTATTAGTGACCATGAATTTGTGAGCTTGATCTTGGTCAGTTACCACTAAGCATATAATTGGAAAGCCTTCTTTGTTTTCAGAGAGTAAAGTAAAGCAGGCTTCAAATATTTTCCTCTTTTTTTTCTTTTTTCCCCTTGGAGGAATCAGGCTATTGCAGAATATTATTTGTTGCTTATGTTGTATCTTTTCTTCCTGTAGCTTCAGCTTTCAATATTGAATTCTGTCAGTCTCCTCTGAATGCCCTTGGTGTCCAAGTAGTCTATTTTATATACTACAAAACAGTTTCAATTTCATAAATTTGTCAGAATGTCATGTTTCCATAATTTCCATTTTCTCAGACTGTTCTATTAACAACTCTTCCTCCCTCTTTCATATATAAGCAACATTATTTTTCCAGTGGGAATCAAAGTGAATGAATCTACTGAATATTTGAGATGTGATGTCCTAGCCAATATTTTTTGACTTGAAAAACAGATTTTTTTTAAAAGATTGGGCTTCATGAACAGTGAAATGTTTTCAGACTTTTTTGGTATAAGCTAGGTAGAATTCTTAGGGTAATGTGATAACAACAACTTAAATAGCAATGGCTGTGTTATCTATATAGTATCTCTCTTTTTACATTCACCTATTGTACTTATTCTTAGTTTTTGCAACTGAGGTGACAACTGCCTGCCTTTTTCTCTGGTGATACTATACCATGCTTTCCATTCAAGCAAGGTCACATTTTCCTCTCAAGGTGTATACATTTTGAGAAGAAGGACTACACATTCAGGCTAAATATGAACCAAATGTTTTGTTTATGTAACAATAGCTGGAAAATGTGAGGACAAAAATAGTTGAACTTAACCAAAGCTATTTCTGTGGAGGTTGCTTAACAGTGATCAGCTTTTTCCTGATCGAAATACCTTGTGAACCTACTACTATACCCTTGCTGAGGTCTTTGCATTGAACTCCCCTGGCTTCAGCTAATTCGATTCCTACTCAGCAGGTATTGCAAAGCATGCTGTGTGCACGTACTCTCAGCCTGGATAATACAGGAGTGAGCAGGCAGAGTCACCAAATCCAAACATCTCTCTTCTGGTAGTCACATTTTCCTGGCATTCCGTTGCTTCTTAATTCCTCCCTCTTCGATCCATCCATATAAGCCCAATCTGTTATTTTAATTTCATGATTATTTGAAAGGTTAATTTGGGCACGCGCATTAACTTTGGGTAGCAACTCTGAATGTGCATTAACTGTGCTTGCTAGAGAGAAATGTCCAGTAACCTAATAAATGAGCCACCATGTCATGAAGGATATAGACAAATATGGGTCAATCTAGTAGGCTGCATAGCCTTAAAGAATTCACAAAATATTAGTGAAAGTCACTTAGTCGCATCCGACTCTTTGTGACCCAAGGGATCCTACAGCCCATGGACTTCTCCAGGCCAGAATACTGCAGTGGACAGCCTTATCCCTTCTCCAGGGGATCTTCCCAACCCAGGGATTAAGAACCCAGGTCTCCTACATTCCAGGCAGATTCTTTACCAGCTGAGTCACAAGGGAAACCCACATTAATTAATGTGCCTTTGCTCCTATCAAAGTAAAAGTATTTATGCCACCTGGGCTTCCCAGGTGGCGCAGTGTTAAATAATCTGCCTGCAAATGCAGGAGGCGCAAGACACACAAGTCAGCGACTGAACACACACACACACACACACGGAATTCAAGTAACATATTACACACACACACACACACACACACACACACACACGGAATTCAAGTAACATATTGCAACCCTATGGACTGTAGCCCACAAGGCTCCTCTGTCTATGGGATTTTAATGGCAAGAATACTTGAGTGGGTTGCTATTTCCTCCTCCAGGGAATCTTCCTGACCCAGGGATAAAACTCATGTTCCCTGCATCTTCTGTGTTGCAGGCGAATTCTTTACCTCTGAGCCACCAGGGAAGCTCCCTGACAACATATATGTAGGTTAATGACTGAATATCTCTAAATGTCTTTGTTCTCCCATAAAAGAAATTAATATTAATGCTATTAGTGGAATTTCTTTTGTGGCTGTTTTCAGATAGCTATTCCTGAAAGACATCCAGGCAGTGGTCTCATGGAATAAATTCTATTATTATTTAATCATATCTATTAAATATTTCAATATAATAATATACACAGAACATCAAAATTACAGATGTAGAATGTAACATATTTTATTGGTGCTGAAGTGCAATTTAAAATAGACTTTAAAAACTCTGGTATAGCCATCTCAGGCATAAATATTTTCTGTATGCATCAATTATGAATATCCTTTTTCCCTTCATCCCTTAAGTAGGGAAAGTTGTAAGCTTGCCATTGTATTATCTTTCAGGCCAGCTGAGAGAGCCAAACAGTTATACCCTTCAGAGGGCTGGAAGGTCACTAAAATAATTCTAAGTGAAAAACATTCTTATTTAATTTTACACAATTAGTTCTTGCTAATATTAAATGTTTTAATAATGTGTGATCCAGTTACTATACACAGCCTGAGATGGAATTATTTTGATTCATTTAAAATAGAAATCTACTCAGTGTTGATAAGTGTTTTATTTTCATTTTGTGTAATAGAAATATATGGAATGAATATGTGGGTAACTTATTTTATGTCTGATTCTGGAATGTTAGTATTCAAGGGATATTTATGTATGCCAGAAACTCCAATAAATAATAATAATATATATGTAGCAATATTTAAAAATTTATTATATAATGACAAATCACTATATAAGTAAATTATAAACATATAACTAGCTAAACAAGTAGAAGAACTAAAAATAAATCAAGAACTCCTTTGTGATATATTGGTGTTTTTATAGGCCAGGTTAGAAGATATATCAGGATGTTATCTTTTATTGTCCTACTTGGAAAACCTACATATGGGAAGGAAATTTTTGAAAACATACTTTATAACAAAGAAGAAAAGTAGCTCTACTGGATGGGGACAGCTAGCTCTAAAGTTAGGGCTTAGGAGACCCTTCCTAGTTTTTGTGTCCAAGAAGTTCATGAATCTCACTGGTTTAAGTATGTTTGTGTGTCTCTGTGTGTGTTTAGGTGGGGAATGGGGAGAGTTACATGTGTGCATATTCACATATATGGCTGATGTGTACGATTTTGTGTCTGATCTCTTCTACTCAATAACATTTTATAGATTCATTCCTTTTTTGCCTATATTAGTAACTGATTTTTGCATAGCTTTGTAGTATTGCATTATATGAACTTAGAGGTTATTATGCGAAGAGAAAAATGTCAGACAGAGAGAGACAAATACTGTATGATCTCACTTATATGTGGGCTCTAACAACAACAACCACGACAAACTCAGAACAGATTGGTGATTGCCAAAGGCAGGGTTTAGGGCACGGGCTTGAAATGGGTGAAAATGGGCAAGAGATACAAACATTCAGTTTTAAGTCCTAGAGGTGACCATATACAGCGTAGCATCTATAGTTAACAATGCTATGTTGTATGCAGTCATCCCTTGGCATTTTGGGGTGCTCTACAATTCCAATGAATTTTGAAGTGTATCTACATGGAGATGGGCCTCCTTGGTGGCTCAGTGGTAAGGAATCCACCTGCCAGTACAGGAGACGCAGGGAAGATCCATTGGAAAAGCTAATAGCAACCCACTCCAGTATTTTTACCTGGGAAATGCCATGGACAGAGGAGCCTGGTGGGCCACAATCCATGGGATTGTAAAAGAGTGAGACATGACTTAACTATTAAATAGCAACAATGACGTGGAGACAGCATCAGATTCCACAAGTGCAGGGTTCAGTCCTGCAAGACTATAGCCTCCCATTCTATTTCAGATGCCAGTGTCAAGCCCAGTGTCATCACCTGAGCTTCTGGCTGACCTCCTACAAACTGGTATTTCCAGTGCCCGCCTCCACCTCAGGATGCCAATCCCAAACCAAGTGATTACCTGTATATCTGAGCAACCTGCTACAGATCAGATGTTCCCTGGACTGTCTCTTTAGGGTCAGAGAATTAATTTGCTAGAGCAGCTTCCTAAACTAAGAAAACCCATTTGCTCACTAGAATATAAATTTATTTTTAAAGGCTATAACTCAGGAGCAGCCAGGTGCAAGAGATGCACAGGATGGTTTGCGGAAAGGAGGTGGGATTTCTACGCTCTTTTCCAGCAGGCCCCCCTCCAAGATCTCCACAGGTTCACCAACCCTAAACCTCTGAATCCAGTTATTTGGGTTTTCTGAAGCTTCGACTGGGCTTTCCAGGTGTCTCAGTCCTAAGGAATCCACTTGCCAGTGCAGGAGATGCAAGAGATGTGGGCTCGATCCCTGGGTCAAGAAGACCTCCTGGAGTAGGAAACGGCAACCTGCTGCAGTATTCTGGCCTGGAAAATTATTACAGGGGCATGATTGATTAAATCAGGACATGGGCAAAGGGTTCAACCTGCAACCCCTTTTTCCTGCCAGAAAGTGAGGAGTGGAGGTGGGAAGGGCAGAAGTGAAAGTTTCAACCCTCTGATCACAAGATTAGGTCTTCTGGCAACCAGCCCTCAGCAATTAGATGTCACCCAAAATTCGTTCACTAACATAACTTAAGACACTTGTATTGCTCTCTTTACTTCGGAAATTCCACAGGTTTTAGGAGTTCTGTGCAAAAAACTGAGAAGACCAAATATATATATTTCTTATTTTAAGTCACAATATCATGCATGTTAAAATGAATATAAAACACTTTATACTGTTCATTTTTTCTACCACTCTCGGTGTTAATTGTAACACTTTCAGATACCAGCCCCGGAAACATGCAATTATTTATAATCATTTATTTCTTCATTTCTCATAGTATGTCTATTATGCTTATAGCGTATATATTGTGTATTGTTTTAGAAAATCTGGCTTTATTTATTTAAAAACGAATTCTGTTAGCTCAGAAACAAAATTTCCTGTGATCGTAGACTGATTTGATATGAACCCATAGATGTTCAGGGGTCACCAATTCTTTCTTGCATCTTAAGAAGCACATGGGCTTCCCCAGTGGCTCAGCGGGTAAAGAATCCACCTGCCTGCAGAAGACACAGGAGATGTGTGTTCACTCCCTGGGTTGGGACGATCCCCTGGAGGAGGAGATGGCAACCCACTCCAGCATTCTTGCCTGAAAAATCCCAAGGATAAAGGAGCCTGGTGGGATACAGTCCATGGGGTCTCAAGGAGTCAGACATGAGCACAAGAAGCGCATGAGAACTAAGCACAAGAAGCACCTAATTCTAACAATTATTATGTTTAATAGATAAATGCAAGTTCTGTTGGAATCTTTTGTATCTCATTTCTACTTCTGTTTGTTAGTAGTTACCCTTCTCTCATCAGAGAAGACTTTACCACATCCTCATATTTGACTCCAAATTTTCCATTCCTTTGTTCTTTCTGTATAAAACTGTTGCTGCGGTATATTTATATAGCAAACATATATGACTTGTCTTTAATATTCAAAGCAATGTACTGAGCATTATAGGAGATCTAAAGTTGAACAGGACAGAGTAGCTGATTTCAGGAATTTCATGTCAGAGATTAAGGGGGTCAGAGATTTTGAATTCTTCCATTTCAAATAAATAAAATCTTTCATTTTAAATAAAATTTCAATCTTCTATTTGAAAATTTAAAAGTCCTATTCTGGGGACTGGAGATCCCCTGAGAACATTTTCTAAGCCACTCCACTCAGAAATTCATTTAAATAAGAATAGTATCTAATCATATTCAATTAAATGTTTATATTCCAATAGTTAAATAAATAATTTATGATTCAGTGCACCAACTGAAACTGGAAAAATAATTTAAGCCCAGTTTATAGTTTTCTTATTCTATCCTGATGGTGGTGGTAGTACTCAGTTGTTCAGTTGTGTCTGATTCTTTGTGACCCCAGTAGATTGTAGCCACTCTCTGCCCACGTGCCCGCCCCACCTCCACTCCTCTGTCCATGGAATTTTCCAGGGACGAATTCTGGAGTGGGTTGCCAGTTACTTCTGCAGGGGATCTTCCTGACCCAAGGATCGAATCCGTGTCTCCTGCATTGGCAAGTGGATTCTTTACCACTGCACCATTGAGGAAGCTCATTATATTCCCTAGAGGGCAAGACATTTTACTTTACACCTTATCTCTATAGGCACCCTGATGCTTCTTTTCTTTACAAGGAAAAAAAAACAAAAACAAGAGAAAACTATTTCAAACAGACATCATGAACCATGATTAACCTGCAATTGTGCTACAATAATATAGAGTATTTATTGTTGAATTTTTATTGATTTCTTTGCTATTAAAGATTGTGAGTGATTTATGAATATAGGTAAATTTTACATTATCTTAGAAAATATTCTTCCTTTATTTTTTTCTTTTTCTTTTTTTGCTGATACTCAGATTGTAAGGGCAGCTAGAGAGATTTTTTTGACTTGCTTACTAATCCATAAGTGAAGTCGCTCAGTTGTGTCCAACTCTTTGTGACCCCATGGACTGTAGCCTACCAGGCTCCTCTGTCCATGGGCTTTTCCAGGCAATAGTACTGGAGTGGATTGCCAGTTCCTTTTCCAGCGGATCTTCCTGACCCAATGATTGAACCCGCGTCTCCCGCATTGTAGACAGATGCTTTGCCATCTGAGCCACCAGGGAAGTCCTAATCCATAGAAAGACAAAATTCTTTGCTGATAATTTAATTAATTGGCATTATAATTTTTGGTTTGTACGAGCAGACTCTGAGAGTTTGTTAGTATGTTAATAACAGAAAGTGGCATATGGGTTAGTGGAAAAAACTCAGGTGGGTTTTACCCTTAAAACTGGATTTCGATTAGGAAGTCAGAAATGAAAAATTAGAGTTAGTAAATAATGTACACGAGAAGTCAATTATAGTTTAAGCTGAAAGCAAGTTAAATTAATGTGACAAGTTTACAACTATCAAATGAGCCAGTGAACTCTAAATAAATTCATGCAGCTAACAATTAGGACAATTGGATTGTAATATTGAAAACATTCTAAGACCAATCAATCGTCATAAAGGTCTAATATTTGGAACATATATACTAGCAAATGATCTCCCCAAATTAAGTGAAAATAACATGACAGAATTGAGAGAGAAATAGTTCCATAATAATATTTGAAGACTTCAATAATTTACTTTAAATAATTGGTAGAACATACCTTATAGAATGGGCTTCTGCAGTGGTGCTAGTTGTAAAGAATCTGCCCACCAATGCAACAGACATGAGATGTGAGTCTGACCCCTGGGAAGATCCCTGGAGGAGGGCATGACAACCCACTCCAGTATTTTTGCCTGGAGAATACCTACGGACAGAGGAGGCTGGTGGGCTAGAGTCTATAGGGTCACAAAGAGTCAGACACAACTGAAGCAATTTAGCACATACTCACACACGTATAGAATTGCATTTATTTCACATTCTAGTAAGGTTATGCTCAAAATCCTTCATGCTAGGCTTTAGCAGCTCATGAACCAAGAACTTCCAAATGTACGAGGTAGACTTTGAGCAGGCAGAGGATCTAGAGATAAAATAAATGGTCAACATTTGTTGGATTGTAGAGAAAGCAACAGAATTTCAGAAAAACATCTACTTCTGCTTCATTGATTACTCTAAAGCGTTTGACTCTGTGGATCACAACAAACTGTGGAAAATTCTTAAAGAGATGGAAATATCAGATCACCTAACCTGCCTCTTGAAAAACCTGTATGCAGGTCAAGAAGCAACAGTTAGAGCCAGACATGGAACAACGGACTGGTTCAAAATTGGGAAGGAAGTACATCAAACTTGTAGACTGTCACTCTTCTTATTTAGCTTATATGCAGAGTGCGTCATGAGAAATGCTGGACTGGATGAATCACAAGCTGGACTCAAGATTTCCAGGAGTAATATCAACAAACTCAGATATGCAGATAATACCACTCAAATGGCAGAAAGTGAAGAGAAACTAAAGATGAGAGTAAAAGAGGAGAGTGAAGAACGTGGCTGAAAACTCAACACTCAGAAAGCTAAGATCATGGCATCTTATCCCATCACTTCATGGCAAATGGATAGGGAAAAGGTGGAAGGAGTGCTGGATTTTTATTCTCTTAGGCTCCAAAATCACTGAGGACAGTGACTGAAGCCATGAAATTAAAAGATACCTATTCCTTGAAAAGTTGTCTATGACCAACCTAGACATTGTATTAAAAAGCAGAGACATCACTTTGCCAACACACATCCATCTAGTCGAAGCTATGGTTTTTCTAGTAGTCACATACGGATGTGCGAGTTGGACTATAAAGAAGGCTGAGCACCAAAAGAATTGATGCTTTCAAACTGTGGTGCTAGACTGCAAGGAGATCAAACCAGTCAATCCTAAAGGAAATCAATCCTGAATATTCATTAGACAGACTGATGCTGAAGCTCCAAATCTTTGGCTACTAATGGGAAGAGCTGATTTATTAGAAAAGACTCTGATGATGGGAAATATTGAAGGCAAAAGGAGAAGGAAGATATAAAGAGTGAGATGGTAAGATAGCATCATTGACTCAATGGACATGAATATGAACAAAGTCCAAGAGATTGTGAAGGATGGAGGAGCCTGGTTTTCTGTTTTCCACGGGGTTGCAAAGAGTTGGACACAACTTAGCAACTGAACCACAACAACAATGCTTTCTAGAAACAGAAGAAATTATAGATGAATACTAAGAATTATTGAATATCAACCAATTAGATAGCCTGGGTAAAACTAACAAATACTTACAAACACGAATTACTTAAACTTACATCATGAGAAATGCTGGACTGGAAGAAACACAAGCTAGAATCAAGTTTGCTGGGAGAAATATCAATAACCTCAGATATGCAGATGACACCACTCTTATGGCAGAAAGTGAAGAGGAACTAAAAAGCCTCTTGATGAAAGTGAAAGAGGAGAGTGAAAAAGTTGGCTTAAGGCTCAACATTCAGAAAACGAAGATCATGGCATCCAGTCCCATCACATCATGGGAAATAGATGGGGAAACAGTGGAAACAGTGTCAGACTTTATTTTTCTGGGCTCCAAAATCACTGCAGATGGTGACTGCAGCCATGAAATCAAAAGACGCTTACTCCTTGGAAGAAAAGTTATGACCAACCTACATAGCATATTCAAAAACAGAGATATTACTTTACCGACTAAGGTCCATCTAGTCAAGGCTATGGTTTTTCCAGTAGTCAGGTATGGATGCGAGAGTTGGACTGTGAAGAAGGCTGAGTGCCGAAGAATTGATGCTTTTGAACTGTGGTGTTGGAGAAGACTTTTGAGAGTCCCTTGGACTGCAAAGAGATCCAACCAGTCCATTCTGAAGGAGATCGGCCCTGGGATTTCTTTGGAAGGAATGATGCTAAAGCTGAAGCTCCAGTGCTTTGGCCACCTCATGAGAAGAGCTGACTCATTGGAAAGGACTATGATGCTGGGAGGGATTGGGGGCAGGAGGAGAAGGGGACAACCGAGGATGAGATGGCTGGATGGCATCACTGACTCAATGGGCATGAGTCTGAGTGAACTCCGGGAGTTGGTGATGGACAGGGAGTCCTGGTGTGCTGCGATTCTTGGGGTCGCAAAGAGTCGGACATGACTGAGCGACTGAACTGAACTAAACACAAAGGGAGAGAAAAACTCAACAGACATGTAACAGTAAAAAGTTGAATGAATAAATCCAAATTCTCCCACTAAAAATCTCCAGGATCAGTTGTCTTTGATAGTGTGAAAATATTAGTCACTCAGTCATGTCCGACTCTTTATGACCGTGAACTGTAGCTCACCAGACTCATCTGTACATGGGATTCCAGGCAAGAATGCTGGAGTGGGTTATCATTCCATTCTCCAGGGAATGTTCCTGACCCAGGGATCAAACCCAGGGATCTCCCACATTAGAGGCTGATTCTTTATCATCTGAGCCACTAGGGAAGTGCAAACACTTCCAGTAGCATTCATACCAGTTTCTTTCAAGCTCTTCCAAAATGTACCAGAGGAGAAAACACTTTCTAACTCATCCTAGGAGGACAGAATTACCTGATACAAACATATGTAACAGCAGTATTTGAAATTACCAAAATCAAAGTGCCCAACAGCAACAGAATATAAAAATAAAGTATATGACATCAGGTAATATAATGCTGAATAAAAATGAGAGTGGAATGAAAGGACATGGATGAATCTCACAAATCCAGTATTAAAGGAAAGAGGTCACAAAAGAATATGTACTATATCTTTCCATATCCATAAACTTCGGAAACAGGCAAGACTATTATGTTAGATGTGAGGATACTGGAATAACTGGGGGAAGTGGTGTTCTGTTTCTTTATGTGTATTCTAGTTATATAAATGTGCTTATTATACAGAAGTGTATCGAGTGGCACACTTCTGCCTTCTGTACTGTTCTATATGTATGTTTTTAGGTTGAAAACTGACTGATATAAAACCAGTTTTCTGCAAAACTGTGCTCATTTCTGGAGGATCTAGGGAAGAGTGCTTTTCCCACTTATACTGATGATAAAATTCAGTTTCTTGAGACTCTGGGACCATGATCCCTATTTCCTTGTTGTCTCTCAAGTCAAGGCCATCTCTAGCTACTAGAGTCTACCACATTTCATGGTCTGTGGCCTGTTTGCTCCATCTTTCAAAGTCAGCAACAGCAGCTCAAATCCCTGTTACCTTCAGGTCTCAGCAGCCCTTTCTCACACCATTGCCTCTCCTCTCTCTGATCTCCCTCTGCACTTCTGTTTTCAGGGCTCAAGGGATTATATTGGGCTCACTTAGATAATCAAGGAAAATCGACCCTGTTTTAAGGCCTGTGTCTTTCTTTTCTTCCATCTGCAGGATTCCTTCTGCCGTGTGCAGGACACACTCGTGAGTTCCAGGGACTAGGCCTTGGATGTCTCTGTGGCTGTCATTCTTCTGCCTACCATAATATGAGACTTTAAATTCCACCTTCCACAAAAATGTTCTTGGAAGTATATCTTGACAAGAGAAACTTAAGAATAATTATTCTTCCTTAGAGTTACAGCCTTCCATGTTGTTGTTGTTCAATCACTCAGTCATGTCCGGTTCTTTGTGACCCATGGACTGCAGCACTCCATGCTTCCCTGTCCTGCACCATCTTGCAAAGTTTGCTAAAACTCATGTCCACTGAGTTGGCAATTCTATCTAACCATTCTCATCCTTCATTGGCTGCTTCTCCTCCTGCCCTCAATCTTTCCCAGCATCAGGGTCTTTTCCAGTGAGTCAGCTCTTCACGTCAGGTGGTCAAAGTGTTGGACATCCAGCTGCAGCATCAATCCTTCCAATGAATATTCAGGATTGATTTCCTTTAGGATTGACTGGTTGGATTTCCCTGCTATCCAAGGGACTCTCAAGAATCTTCTCCAACACAACAGTTTGAAAGCATCAGTTCTTCAGTGATCAGCCTTCCTTATGGCCCAGATCTCACATCCCATTAGATGGACCTTTGTAGGCATAGTGATGTCTCTGCTTTTGAATGCATTGTCTAGGTTTGTCATAGCTTTCCTTCCAAGCAGCAAGTGTCTTTTAATTTCAGGGCTTCAGTCACCATCTGCAGGGATTTTGGAGCCTAAGAAATTAAATTCTGTCACTGCTTTCCTTTTTTCCTGTTCTATTTTCCATGAAATCATGGTATCAGATGCCACGGTCTTAGTTTTGTTTTGTTTTGTTTTGTTTTTTTAATGTTGAGTTTTGAACCATGTTCTTCACTGTCCTCTTCCACCCTCATCAAGAGATTCTTTAGTTCCGCTTCCTTTTCTGTCCTTACAGTGTTATCTTCTGGATATCTGAGGTTGTGATTTCTCCCCACAATCTTGATTCCAGCCTGTGAGGCATCCAACCTGGTATTTCACGTGGTATACTCTGCACATAAGTTAAATAAGCAGGGTGACTATATATAGCCTTGTTGTCCTCCTTTTTCAGTTTGGAACCATCCAGTTGTTCCATGCTGTGTTCTAACTGCCGCTTGATCTGCATCCAGTTTTCTCAGGTGGCAGGTAAGGTGGTCTGGTATTCCCATCTCTTTAATAATTTTCCACACAGTTTGTTGTGCTCCCCACAGTCAAAGACTTTAGTGTAGTTAATTAAGCAGAAGTAGATGTTTTTCTGGAATTGTCTTGCTTTTTTTTGATCCATCGGATGTTGACAATTTTATTTCTGGTTTCTGTGCCTTTTCTAAACCCAACTTGTACATCTGGAAGTTCTTGGTTCACCTGCTGCTGTACCCTAGCCTGAAGGATTTTGAACACAATCTTACTAGCATGCAAATGAGTGCGCATGTACAGTAGTATAAATATTCTTTGGCATTGCCTTTCTTTGAGATCGGAATGAAAACTGACCTTTATAGTCCTGTGGCCATTGCTGAGTTTTCCAAATTTGCTGGCATATTGAGTGCAGCACTTTCACAGCATCATCTCTTAGGATTTGAATTCCTAAGAGATGGAATTCCTTCCCCTCCACTAGCCTTAATTATAAGGCCACTTGACTTTGCACTCAAGATGTCTGGCTCTAGGTAAGTGATCACGCCATCATGGTTATCTGGGTCATTAAGATCTTTTTTGTATAGTTCTTCTGTGTATTCTTGCCACCTCTTCTTAACTATTGTCTGTTAGGTCCTTACCATCACTGTCTTTTATACCCAACTGAATGCAGAATTCCAGAGAATAACAAAAAGATATAAGAAGGCCTTTTAAAATAAACCATGCAAAGAAAAAGAAGAAGACAATAGAATGGGAAAGGCTAGAGATCTCTCAGTGAAAATTAGAGATATAAAAGGAATATTTCATGCAGGGAAGGACATGATAAAGAGCCTTCCATGGGACCTACACTCTGCTCTCTTGATTCCCTGAGACTGATAAGGTTCTTGGGATCATTCTAGATTTTCTCTTAAAAGTTAGCCTGGTGTTCCTTAAAAACTGCTTAATTAAGCTTGGGAAACTCTGACTTCAGTCTTCTCTTGTGGGAAGTCATATTATGCATTCATGTAAAAAGAGTCTGGGGTACCTGCAGTAAACATACTTACTTAGCTGTGCTAACCCAAGTATACTTGAACATGAAACACTTTTAAATGACCCGTAAGATCTCTTAACATCATTCATATGAAATGAATTTTTTGATCTAAACATTGAACATGATTCTTCAATATTACTTTTTGCTTTATCTGCTATTGTTACTGCTTTCCTTTCTATTGCTTTGTTAAAATATTGATGGGGCTTTTATGCTATCTTAATTGTTTTATGTATGTTATTTTTTCAAAATCATCCCTCTTTCACAGATGAGAAAACCAAGGTAGAATAATGTTTCCAAATTCCCATTGCCGGTAATGGACAGAGTATCTGAATCATCTCCAGGTCTCCATTTTTACCTCTTTCCAAGCTGTACTGTGGCTCGGTGGTAAAGAATCCTTCTGCAGTGCAGGAGATGAAGGAGATGTGGGCTTGATCCATGGGTTGGGAAGGTCACCTGGAAAAGAGAATGGCTTCCCACTCCAGTATTCTTGTCTGGGAAATCCCATGGACAGAAGAGCCTGGTGGGCTATAGTCCACAAGGTCACAAACAGTCAGGCACACTTAGGAACTATGATTAACACTTCACTGTAAAATACTGATTGCCTTTTTTCCTTAAAGCATTTGCAATAAATTCTTGTTACCTGTAAGAGAACATCAAATGTGCTTAGTGTGGAAAGGAACACTCTTCTGGATATTTCCACATGCTGCACTACAGCCATGGGTGGGTCTCCTTGTGAACATTGGTCTGCTCCCTGTCTTTTTGAATGTTCTTTCACTCTCTCTACTCTGAGTCATAAACTCCCATTCATTTTACCAAGAGCACCTCAAATATCACCATCTCTGTGAAGATGACCCTCTCTCCTCTGGATGGAATGTGTGCTCTCATCCTAAGCAGTTGTTTAGTGGGTGTCTATTGATGTGAATTTACTTTGTGTCTTGGCTCAGAGAGAAGTGGTATATATATCCTAATAAATTGTAAAATAACTTTCCTCCATTCCTCACTTCTAAATTTTTAATTTTTTATTGACAAGTGGTTATTAAAATCTGTTAAGAAATTTGAGGATATTTGTCAGTGGAGTGATTACTCAACTTTGTTAAAAGAAGGCTTTATGAAAGAAAAGATACTTATTCATTCTAAATTTGCAGTTGTTGTATGACTGATACCTCCAGCTCTTCCCCAAATTGAATGGTGAGCTTCTCAAGAATGACAGTGGAAACAATGATTTGCCTATGTTTTGAGTCACAGCTCTTGATCTTTCAAATACTGCTTTTACTTATCACACACATACACACACACAATGTATGCTTATTAAAGGTGTGACTAGTGAGTGATTAATAAAAGTGGATAGAATGAGGGTAGAATGAGGATAGGGTTGAGGCGCTGAGTAAATAGATTCTGTTGCATAAATCTACTTCAGAACTGAATAAAGTATGTTCTTGTTTAAAGATGCTTGCATTGAAGAAAAATACCGTCACTTTCAAAGCACCTGCACTTAAGGCTGGATATTGAAACCCCTCGTGTATTATTACTTCCAGGTCATATTATCATCTCTTAGTGCTGCACATGTTAATGAGATTAAGTACCACACAAAAGCCTTAGTTCTAATTAAAGTAGAAACAAAAAAGAGAAGTAGAGTTGAGCAGCATATTAAAAGGAATAACAATTTTTCTGTGATACAGCAATTTCATTTCCTTACTCACTTGTTTAACTTCAATGAGTAATTTCAATTTCATTATCTTTTTCGTATCACCTCAATCTGTTTTAGGATCATCAGTTGGCCATTATTTTTGCAGTCCACTCATGGCACCTCCTCTAATCTGTATACTGCCCCTTGTCTCTATATAAACCTACTTCCTGAAGTTACGTCTAGGAAAAACATGACCTTAAATGTTTTAGTATTTCAGGAAAAATTAAGTGTTACTAGATGAGAATTTCCGTTTTTGCAGTAAAAAATTAGGTGGAGGATGGGGCTATACTTAGAAGTGAGGATAAAAGTGTCCCTCATTTTTACAAATTAACAGAAATAGTACATATATTGTTGAAAGTTGTGGATCATAAGATCTTGCCTTTCTTGCTCAAATGCAATTAATGTAAATTCAAAAAGATGAGCTATTTCATGGTAAAAATGTTGTGAAATACCTTATTTCCTACTCCAAGGAAAAGTTATAGTAGTGTAGCTATGGTGGTGTGCTTGTATGTGTGTTTAGTTGCCCAGCTGTGTCCGACTTTGCAACCTCATATACTGTAGCCCACCAGGCTCCTCTGTCCATGGGATTTCCCAGGCAAGAAGCCTGGGGTGGGTTGCCATTTCCTCCTCCAGGGCAACTTCCTGACCCAGGGATCGAATCCACGTGTTGGGTCTCTTGCTTTGGCAGGCAGATTCTTGACCACTGCACTACCTGGGAAGCCCCATGGTGTACCTACTGCTTGTAATTAAGCCGTGAAGACAGCACCTGAATACACATGCTGGATAAATTGTGAAAAACAGTGAAACTAGAGAACAGCTCTTATCGGAGACTTTTCAGAACAGGTTTAGAATTCTAACATATGAATTGCACTCTGCAAAACATACTTCAGTTTATTTGGAAAGCATCTCAAATGAGATTACAGATATATGATAAATATACTGAATCTAAAGCCAAATTTCTCTTTAAATATAAGAGCCAAAGAGTAAAAAATTGGGCTCTTGATTATGTTACATATGGTGTTTAGATTTTTGTATGAAACACTATGTAAAGATTCCTCAATATGGAAAAATAATTTTGTAAAAAATTAAGAACATGTATAAAGGTACTTTTTTACATGAATGAATTTAAATTAAACAGTTACATCTGTTTAACATGGAAACTTATAGCAGTTGTTTCATTTACTGAAGTTGTTCATAGCAAGGGTTAGTTAATAAAAATACTGTAAATGTAATTTTGGTTTAATTTTCATAAACAGATTGGGTGGCTTAAAGTACCAAATGCCATAGCAAAGTTGATTAAAAAACATCAATTTACATTATATGGATAGTTTATTAGAATTGCAAATTCAAGTCCAAGTATTTGACAGTCTCAGGCCTTTCCACATACTTAATAAACCAAAATTGATGGGTCTGTTGCACTTGAGAAAAGTTTAAAATTGGGATGTTTTATTAATGATTCAGTTCTCACTGAAAACTAATGCCTGACTTGATCCCCATTCTCTGGCAGTGGTAATTCTTGTCAGCATTGCTGTAATTTAATGCAGGAAAGGAAGAGAATCACTGTAGTAATCAAAACATCTTCTTTCCAGCTTTGCACACATTACATTTATTTTCCATTGCAAACTGTGACTCCATCCATACTGCCCTAAATTGCCATTTACTGTAAATTATAACGATCAATATGCACCTTTCAACACTCCCCTTACTGATTTTTGTTAATGCAATCCTACTCGGAAGTTAAAGAAGCAGGGTGACAATATACAGCCTTGATGTACTCCTTTTCCTATTTGGAACCAATATGTTGTTCCGTGTCCAGTTCTAACTTTTGCTTCCTGACCTGCATATACGTTTCTCAAGAGGCAGGTCAGGTGGTCTGGTGTTCCCATCTCTTTCAGAATTTTCCACAGTTTATTGTGATCCACACAGTCAAAGGCTTTGACATAGTCAATAAAACAGAAATAGATGTTTCTCTGGAACTCTCTGGCTTTTTCCATGATCCAGCAGATGTTGGCAACTTGATCGCTGGTTCCTCTGCCTTTTCTAAATCCAGTTTGAATATCTGGAAGTTCACAGTTCATGTATTCCTGAAGCCTGGCTTGGAGAATTTTGAGTATTATTTTACTAGCATGTGAGATGAGTGCAATTTTACAGTAGTTTGAACATTCTTTGGCATTGCCTTTCTTTGGTATTGGAATGAAAACTGACCTTTTCCAGTCCTGTGGCCACTGCTGAGTTTTCCAAACTTGCTGGCATATTGAGTGTAGCACTTTCACAGCATCATCTTTCAGGATTTGAAATAGCTCCACTGGAATTCTNTGCAAAGAGTTGACTCATTGGAAAAGACTGTGATGCTGGGAGGGATTGGGGGCAAGAGGAGAAGGGGACCACCAAGGATGACATGGCTGGATGACATCACCAACTCGATGGATGTGAGTTTGAATGAACACCAGGAATTGGTGATGGACAGGGAGGCCAGGTGTTCATGGGATTCATGGGGTTGCAAATAGTTGGACACGACTGAGCGACTGAATTGAACTGAACTCGGAAGTACCCCAATCTATAAGCAAAATGAAATTGTTAGTTCACTCCCAGATGTTGATATATATCATAATCAAAGCTTTGTATTTTTACATTCTGAATGAAAGATGCATATTTTAAGGAAGACAACTGTCTAATCCATCAGTTATCAACATTATGCAAAATTGTTAATGATCTATGACAAGTAAATTTCAGCATGTCATGTAAATTTCCCTTTCTATGTAAATCATGTAAATGTTCCTTTCCTTTCCTTGGCATCTTTTCACTAGTTCCCAGGTATTCACAGTTAAATGTGTTTCCTAACTTCAATTAACAATATGTACAGCTGATTTTGAAATCTTCCAGACTTGTAGATACCATGTGTTGATGCAAAATTTTGTTTCTCCCGTATCGTCTCCCCTTCTTCCTTTTGACATACTTTTACCTGAGATAGTTACCTTGTCCTTTTCGAAAATCAGTTTTTACCTTCACATTAATTTTCGTGATTAGGCTTCCCTGGTGGCTCAGAGGTTAAAGCGTCTACCTGGAATGACGGAGACCCAGGTTCGATCCCTGGGTCAGGAAGATCCTCTGGAGAAGAAAATGGCACCCCACTGCGGTACTCTTTCCTGGAGAATCCCATGGAGGGAGGAGCCTGGTAGGCTATGGTCCATGGGGTCACAAAGAGTCGGACACGACTGAGCAACTTCACTTCACTTCGTGATTAAGTTCTAAGCCCTTTGTCAAAACTCTACTGTTCTTATCTCACAGGTTCCAAAAAAATTTTATGCTCACATTTTTTTAGAGATTATTGCTTTTTTGGAAGTACTTGAGCATATCAGGAAACTCTCCGCAGGTTTTTACAGTCACCAATAAGTTGTCATATTGGCATAAGCCCCATGACCCCTCTGCCTGGTCTTATATTCTATCACTTCCCACAAAAAACTTCAAAAGAAAATTACTTGGCTTTTATTTGTCCTACTAAAAATCACTGTTGCATTTTTGTCAGGCCATTTCTTGTAGGGTAATTAAGGAATGTTAATATGTCTCTTTATTTACAGGAACTACCTTAATGCAAGCTTAGTGTTAGTCTTAGGGAAAAGATCTTGAATTAATATTGATAAAGAAGCTGGTTTATTTATAAAGCCAATGCCATAGCATTCTTGAATTAGCTGTCTCCCAATTTGAGAATGGAGATGATTTCAAGTAAATATTTTAAAAAATTCAACAGACTCAATCTAAAGTTTTCAAATCAATTGTCTTAATTAGTTTACATAACGAGTAGTACTTTGAAGGCAGTTGTGCTTAGCTCTATTCTCACTCATAGTGAGGGGAATACCGATGGAGAGAGCAAAGAAATGGAAAAGTAGCAGCGTTTCAGGCACAATATAATGACATCTTGCTGTAGGAAGTTGACAATAGAGATAAAGACAAATGTATA
The DNA here is from genome assembly GCA_006410615.1 of Neotragus moschatus. NCBI lineage: Eukaryota > Metazoa > Chordata > Mammalia > Artiodactyla > Bovidae > Neotragus > Neotragus moschatus. The sequence continues at coordinate 252,206 of SJYA01002698.1, forward strand.
AATTCAGGATGTATTTATCGGTGGGTGGATTTTTTAGGAATTGCCAATGAATTGGATCTTATGGCATGGGAAAAGTAATAATACAATGACTCAAGTAATTGTTAACACCCAAGGAAGGGGTGATAGGGTTGTGTGGAATAGACTTGTTGGGTTAAATCAGGCTCTCATTTTGCATATGATATATTTGAGATGCTTATTAAATATCTAAAAAGTGAAAATGAAGTAGTCGCTCAGTAGTGACCGACTCTTTGTGACCCCATGGACTGTAGCCTACCACACTCCTCCATCCATGGGGTTTTCCAGACAAGAGTACTGGAGTGGCATGCCATTTCCTTTTCCAGAGGATCTTCCTGACCCAGGGATCAAACCTGGGTCTCCTGCATTGTAGGCAGATGCTTTACCATCTGAGCCACTAGGAAAGTCTTTATCTGAACATATATATTAATAAGCAGGTAGATATAAGGGGCTAGAACTCAGAATAGAAATTAGAACTATATATATACATACATACATATATATATATATATATATAGAGAGAGAGAGAGAGAGAGAGAGAGAGAGAATAGTAACCTTACAGAAATTATTTAAAATGTTGGGTAATGGTGAGATTTACTTGAGTAAGAACATAGGCAATGAATAATATAGAAGCTCAAAGAAGATTTTGGATCCTGAAGGGACAGCAGTGTTGAGCTGTCAGGTAGAAGACAGAATAGCTATTGTAGTAATGATAACAAAAATAACAGCAACAGCTATGATTTATTGCATCCCTACTCTGAATCAATCAATATTCTAAGGCTTTTTATACTATTTTAGAATAGCTATATAATCCTCATGACAACCACATAGTGTTTTTACTATTATCATCTTCATTTTGTCTGAGGGGAAGCTAAGGTACCAAGGACTAAGGTGACTACTCCTGGATGAAGTGAGTTTGGGGTTGTTTGTTTTATAATAAGGACACACTAGAACACATTTGTGTGTTATGACCTAGTGGAGATAGAGAAAAATTGTGAATGTAAGAAAAGGGATTAACTCTTATAATTATGTCCTTGAAGAAAATTTACAATCCAGAACTCAAGAGAAGAGGTTTGTCTTTACGGAAATCAGTGTTTGAAGGGAAGATATAATGAATAAATGTGCAACGTGAGTATTTTGTTTTGTAGTTTTTGTATAGGAAGATGAGACTGTTTTCTTTCTTTGCTTCTGGTTGGTTATTGTTTTAATGGAGATAATCAAAGGGGATTGATTTGTGTAGGAGAACCTAATCGTCATGTAGACTTTACATTCAGTGCCCTTGGAATCTTCACATTTCCATTCGATAACACAATGTTTCACAAACAGTGTGCATTCATCAAGTTTCTGTCTTATGAATTGTCTGTCTGCAAGGATCCTTGACTCTAGCCATGAATTAATTAAATGCTCTAGGTGAAAGACAGATAACACTCTATCACAGCACAAAAAAGCGTTCATTTAAACCCAGCCATCTCGAAAGGTTCATAGAGGAAAACACATTTCAGCTGACACTCTTAAAATGAATGGGATTTTGATGGGCAAGTTTTTGAGGAAACTGTATTCCAGATGGAGATGGCAGGGTAGGCAAAGGCATGACCAAAAGTAATAAAGCTGATTCGGCTTAAATGTCAAGTGAGTAAAGTCATATAGTAGGATGTAATTCACACACGCTATTAGGGACAGATTGTGAAGGCCTTGAATATCATGCTGACTATAGATTTATTCTGTAATAAACCGGGAGACACGGGAGGTTTCTGAACAGGAGAGTGATGAGACAATATATTCGGAAGTAGATAATGAGGCTTACTGTTTGGAAATTTGGAATACATGATATTTTAATACCACTGGGTTTATCTAGCTACCCTTTAGTTTGGCATAACTTTTCCTTATATGATCCTTTCTATTCCAAGCCTAAAGCAATATGAGGACAGTGTTCGCTTGTACAGCTGTGCAAGGATGTTCTAGATACAAGGATGTTTTTTGTCTGTTAAAATACAGCTAAATATTTTAACCATTTAGTATCCCATGCACATTTCCATTTTGAAAAATTTAACTCCAAAGGGATTTTCTTCACTAAGAAAGCTCTTGATGACTACTGTTAGCAAGCTGAATAAACATTTTTATAAATGTTTAACTAGACATACTGCCTAAAATAAAATTTTGATTTACCTGTAACAACAGAAAGAGTTCTGTAAAACAGATGTTTTTACCAAAACACTATTCTGCCTCTTAGGATATAACCAAATAAAAAATGCATTTTATGAAATTATGTATCACTGTAGACTTTCTTAGTGTCTAGAAATCTTGTAGAGAAAACCTAGAAAATCCTCAGTAATTATTTCCTTTAGCAATATATTTCAGAAATCAACCTGTAACTTTCTGTCTCCCCCTTTATTACCCTGATATCTAGGCATTTCCAGACAGTTAATTTTATGCTTTTAAGGATGGTTGCCCTCCATGAATGTATCTGACCAAGATTGTGTTAACACAGAAATTAAAAATTTTATATATCATAAGTGAAAAGTCAAATCTCAGTATTTTTTAAGGAGATGAATGTGGCATGTGTGCATTAAGGCACTCTCTCTCTCTTAGTTCTGCTTGTAGCTAATGGAGAAAATAGCCTCAAAGTTAGAGGTAAAGCCATTAAACAAAAAGAATCATTCTCTATAAATACACAGTCAAAATTTGGATACTGAATGTGTGATTTTAACCTATCGATGTATGCATTTAATAGTTATTCCTTGATTATCTATTATCCATTAGGCATGGTACTAGATGCATAGTGCTGGTGATAGAAATTTAAATGATACATAGCACTTTTCCTCAAGGAGTTAATGCCTTAGTGGAGGAAATAACAGGAGAAAGAGCCTTGGGAAGCGTGCTTTTCTGATGTGCCAACATTTCAGACTTTTGTTTTCTGAACCACTTATTGAACACATTTTGAACACCTTGGTACCGAACTTGGGCAACTCTGTTATTGAGTCTTCTAGCTATTCTTGAATGCTTTCCTAATTATTAATGGCTAAAAATAATAGCTTATATTTAATGAACACATGTGCAAAGTACCTTATCCGAGTACTTCTATATGTATTTCATTTTCACAGTTAATTGAAGTGTATATTATTATTGCTAGTTGCATTTTAGAGATAAAATCTAAGATATAAAAAGCTTTCATGACATGCTCAAGGTCCTACAGGAATTCAGTGACAGAGCCACATTCTGATAGGGCCAGAGAAATTTAGCCTATAATTTTAATTTCATTATAGCATTTCCTGAAAATGAGATAGATGCCATTAATTCTGTATCTGTGTGGTAACAATACTTAGGAAATAGATAAATGGAATTATAGAAGAAAGTATTTCTATAGATTCTTGAAGAAACTTGAAGAAAGTATTTCTATAGATTCTGCTTGTGCAGTGCATATGCTAATCATTTTTCCACCTTCAGTTAACACATGTTATTTATAGTTGGTGACACTGCTGTTTATAATTCTATTTCTTCTACTGTGTGCTCAGTCACTTAGTCGTGTCTGGCTCTTTTTGACAGCATGGACTGCAGCCCACCAGGCTCCTTTGTCCATGGGATTTTCCAGGCAAGAATACTGGAATGGTGCAGCTCATCTTTTCACTTATTTAATCACTCAAAAATTTATTACACACTTTTTTTTTTGTACATTCCACATTGTAAAAACTAAAGTAGAACCTGAGGGCGGTATTGTGATAAAAAGGTGCTGCATAAGACACATCCCTTGAAATTGAGAAGGAAGTACAGATACAGAAATGAAGCACTGTGCACTCTTGCAGATTCCCTACAAGAGGTCTTATGAGTGCTATTAAAAGATAAAGGAGATAGAAATCTATACTGAGGATTGTCAGTGAAAACCTTGTCATGATGAGGACATTTAGGCTAAAATTTGAAAGCTGAGAAGGTTAGGCAGGAGGAAAAAGGAAAAGGAATGTTAATGAAATCAAAGAGCCAAGATGATCTGTCAAAGAACATGCCAGCTAGGGTGATTAGAGGTTAGAGTCTCAGCAAGAAACAAAAACAGTAAAATAGGTTAGAGCTACGTTTGAAGAAATTTTAACTTTATCTTATAAATATATATTTGTAAGAATTTTTATATTGAGAGGTGACATTATGAGACCTTAAACATCCCCATGTTGAACCAGCTGAAGGATAAATGGGGGTGAAGAAACCAAGGGCAAAGGCAGGAGTGGGAGGATGATCTTCTGATTACTCCAACTGTTTCTTAGGCAGCGTCCGCAACTCACCACCCTCAGGGGCTGTTCCAGATGCCTTCCCCTCTCTCCAAGCATTGCCCAGTGCTGATCACCCTCAGATGAGGTCAGCACGATGTGTTCCCTCGTCTTCAAGAATAAAACATGACACACAGACGCTCTCAACCTCTGCTTCCAAGCAGTCTGATTCCGCATGTTGCTTGTTCTTTATTTCCTGTCTCCTGATCAGATGGTGCTGTCCACTTCCTCCCCTCTTGGCCTCACAGAGGCTTTGCTCTAACAAGTACTTTTCTGTCAGAGATTGATTTGCTCTCTTTTGGCTCTTTTCCTGATAGAGGTTTGGACGATGTTAAAAACGAAACACAACAACAAAGCAAAAATCCCTTCTTTGACTGCACGTGCTCCTCTAATCTTTCTCCTTGCAGTCTCCTCTTCAAAGCCAGACTTTACGGAAGACTCCAGAAAAACTCGTTTTGACACTTCCTACTCTCCCGTGCTCTCCCCAGTCCAGTGCAAACTTCCTCCTTTCACCCCTGCACACAAATTAATCAACTGTTATTTATGAGCTTCTGGGGCTATAACCCAGCCACAGTCTTGTCTGAGTTTTTCAGGCTTTTCTCATGGTTTATTCCTATTAATACTTTCTGCTGCCCTCAACTCTCTAACATTGTTCTCCCCAGTGTGTTTGTTTTCCTGCTTCTGTGTTTTCTGTCTTAGAGTAATGGTCCATGTGGTCTTAGTGACATGATGTAAATTAAGACAAAGACCATTTAACTAGCAGACTATTAAACAGTAGTGTTTTGGCAAAAATATAACAGCTGGCTGGTGGTTGGGAGAGGAGCTCTGATTTGTAGGATTGGCAAATTTCTATTGTGTAATTATTCCTATCAGGGCCAATTTCTAGCTACAGTTTTGAGATAAACCAGCTCACAAAATTCCTGAAAATTGAATAATTATCTTTCAGTAGTGAATGAGAGTCATCATCAGCATACCCTTGGATTAGAAAACTTTATCAGATGTATATCATAAGAAATGAGATGATATTTGGACTAACTTGATACAGTTGGTGGTTCCAAATGAATTTTTAGCCCCAAAGTTATATTAACTTTCCAAGTATCCTCACATCACATTTAACTTTCTCCCAAATAAAACTCTTAGTAAAACTACATCCATTTGCATCCATTTGAAAGGAAGGAGTGTTTAATAGAAGTGAGTGCATAAGAAAGGCCACAATTAACCAGAGTGATTGATGAGGTTTTCCATTTCCAACTTTGTTGTTCTTGTCAGTCTCTTTGCGACCCCATGGCCTGAAGCCCACCAGGCTTCTCTGTCCATGGGATGCTCTAAGGCAAGCATACTGGAGTGGGTTGCCATTTCCTTCTCCAGGGCATCCTTCCAGCCCAGGGATCGAACCCACATCTCCCATGTCTCCTGCATTGCCGGGTGTGTTCTTTACTGCTGAGCAACCAGGGAAGCCCATTTCCAATTTTAAACATTACAAATAGACAGTGGCCACTCCTCCCTGCCTTATGTCAGACATCGCGAATATCTGTGGCGTTGTGCCTACCTACAGCCATATGTAGGGAGTGCTATAAATGGGCTCAAATTTTGGATTAAAGTATACAAAGAAAAGTTTCTATTCAAGAAAAAAGAGATTTCAAGTGTTATCCAAATATATGGAAAGTCAAGGCCATTCTGGCAGGAATTACTTAGGAGAAAAGTAGCAGTTTTAACATTTTGCCTGAATTTATCTCCAAAAATATTTTAATAAAAATTGAAGCATTTTATTTTTAATTGATCTTATATTTCAACACTCCCCTCACTGTTCTCATCATATTAAAATATCTCTGTCCTCTTAGTTATGTCAGGTCTCTTTTGTAACTAACCAGTTGTCACGTCAGTCACCCTACCCTACTCTCTGCACTGAATTTTGGTGCCAGCTACTGTGGTTCACATTTAAGCAAAGACACATGGATTATGCGTGGGGATGGTGCAGTCATCATGCATTCTCCAGCTTGAATCTTGTCCAAGTTTTCCGTGATTGACTCTAAGGACTATGGGGCCAGATAGTTCTTACTGCCAGAATCACCTTAGTACAATGCCAGCTGTCTAGAAAGAAAAATAAAGCCCAGAAGCTCTACCACAGGCCAGAAAACAAACAAAACAAAACCAAAAATCCAGGAAATTTAAAAGCATAAGACACTTGGCACTAAAATAACTTTTATATTTCTTAAATAGAAATGAACAATAGACTAGTTTTTATTGTATTTGCCTTATTTACAAAACATTTGTAAATATTTCAGACACTGCAGGGTTTTAGAAAGCAAAAGGATTGTTTTCTTTTTTCTTTCTTTCCCAGTCTTAGGAGTTTTGTTTTATATTTAATACTTGTATTCTTTTAGACCCGTTTCTATATGAACACAAATATATATCCCCACATAGAAACATTTTAAATATAAATGGATTGAGCAAAGTAGATTATCCTGAAGTTTTTTTTCTTTTTTTTTTTTTTGGATATATGCCATATGTGGAAAAACTGGTTCAGAGTGTGTCTGTGTGTGTGTGTGTGTGTGTTATGTAATATATACACTATAATGTATCCACAGGGTAGGGTATAGATTGCCTTTGGCTCTGTATTCCTACCAGGCTTATAATTGACAGTATGCATTTTTATAATGTAGTTTGTGGGATATGTAGTTGTAACCCATTGTAACTTTATTCTCCATTTCTTTAATGACAACTAAGATAGAATACATCTTTATATATATATACATATATATATATATAGGCCTTTAGTAAAGTGTTCACTCAAGTCTTTGTTCATCTCTTTAATTGATTATTTTTCTTACTAATTTAGAGGGATTATTTATATTATTTGGATTGAGTTCTATATTATGAGTATAGCAAATATCTTCTAGATAGTTGTTTGCTTCTGCATTCTCTCTGCTATCCAATATTGTACTGGCTTAGTTACTGTAGCTTCATAAACCATGCTATATGGTAGAACAAATTCACATGCCTTGTGATGTAATTGGAGTTTTAATAAATGGAATTTATAGTATATCAAATCTTCTGGTGTTTTATTTGGCTTATTTTTGAGTCAGTAGTTTATTCTATTTATTTCTGTTTTCTTTGTTGTTGTTTCATCATTTTCACTAAATGTAAACCTAGGTCTTTGATTTTATTTTCCTCCTTTTGCAGATGGTATATTTTTATCTGTAGCTTTAGCCTTTTTTTTAAATCAGTTTGCAAACCATAACAGTTTTGTTTCTTCCTTTCCATTATTTATACTTCTTTATTTATGTTCTTGTTCATTTTACTTCTAGAACATCCAGCCGATTCCCAAATAAAAGTGGAGATAAATGACATCCTCAGATGTTGTTACTTACTCAGACAGAAAACATTCAGTGTTTCATCATGAAGAATAGCATTTTTAATATACCATTTTTTTAGGTTAAATACTTTCTGCATATTACTAGCTTTAGAAAGATTTTTAATTTTTTAAATCAGAACAGGTATTGAATTTTATCTAAATATTTTACTGTATCTATCGAAATGATATATAGTTTTTCTCTTTTATTCTGTTAAAAAAATTACACTGACTTTGAAATGTTAAAAATAATTTCTGAAATTAGTCCAAGCTCACCATTATGTTTTTTCATTTACATAAATGACTGTAGTCAGTTTAATAATAATGTGTTAAGGATGTTTGTGCCTTAGCAATATCATTGATAATTCTCTTCTAATAACATTTTCATCAGTATTTAGTATTAATGTTATGATGTCATAATATACATTGGGAGTATTTTTTTCTTTTTTTATTCTCTGAAAGAGTGTAAATGTTGCTATTATTTCTTCTTTACTTGTTTGGAACTATTAATCAGTAAAACCATCTGTGCCTAAAGATTTCCACATAGGAGGATTTTAATTATAGATTCTACTTCATTACTAATGATAGATATGTTCAGATTTTTTGTAATATTTCTTGTGTCAGACTGGTGTGGTAACTATTTTTTTCTATAAACTTGTTTTTGTCATGTAAATTTTTAAATGTCTGGTCCCAGTTATTTTAATAGCTACATATTTTTAAAAATACCTTTATTATCAATAATGGTATCCCTTTTATTGCTCTACTCAGTCTTGATAGTCGACAGTCACTTTTTAAACAACAATTTTGGTTTGTTGAAATTTCCTATCGTATATTTATTTTCTATTTCAAAAGTTTCTGCCTTTGTCTTTATTTTCTTTCTTTTACTTTCCTTGGTTTTAATTAGCTGTTCACTTACAACATCCTAAGAATGATGATTAGTCCCTACTTTTCATTATTTTTTTTTCTTTGCTAAAATATGCCTTTAGAACTATACATTTACCTCTTTGAGCTTTTAGTTGTAAACTTCAAGATTTGATATATAGAGTTTTCCTTATCATTTAATTCAAGATATCTTCTGATTTGCATTATTACTTCTTTCTTGGCCCATGGGTTATTTTAAGTATACTAGTCAATTTCCACACATATGCAAATATTATGCATATATTTTTCTTATTAATTTCTAGCTTAAAGCACTGTGGTCTGAAAAATTATTCTGGATAATTCAGACCTTTGAAGATTTTATAGTCTTGTTTTAATTCAAAGAATATTTGATGTTTTAAAATATTTTCTGTTTATAAAATGTTTATTTTGCAATTAATACACAGAGTATAGTATGTATGTGTATTTTTTTCAATGAAATGTTTATTAGAGCAACTAGTGAATCATGTTTTCAACTATTTTATATTCATGTTGGTTATTTTTTACTTTCTCTGTTAATTTTTTTGTATATAAGATAATGTATTAAATTATATCTGATGACTATTACTTTATTTATGTTGTTCCTACCTTTTGATGCTACATTATTAATAAATCATACAGTTTTATAATTTGTGCATTATCCTGATGAAGTATATCCTTTTTCTCTAGTTCTCTAGCAACATGCATAAGACACCTGGTTCATATAATAATATGATCTAATATTATTTATCTAATAATAAATAATATGTTAGCATGACATCAACAATAATAAGATTGAAGTTATATTCTAGATTCATTAATTGGGATTGTTCATAGATATATTAAGAGACAACTAGGATAGTTTTCTGTGTTAGTGTTCTCTGAAATTAAGATAAAAATTACACAGTTTTTGGTGATTGACAGTAACACTGATACTCATTCCAAAAAATAAGCTACAGTCACAGTTTATCACTTAAATGCCACCTTTTAATTATTTGATAATGTTAAATTATGTAATGTGCTCCATTAGGGAGACTTTGTTTCACACAGATCTTTCTATGTAATTTATAACGTGTGTGTGTGGTATGTGTGTGCATGTGCACACTCAGTCACTCAGTTGTGTCCAGCTCTTTGGGACCCTATGGACTGTAGCCCACCAAACTCCTCTGTCCATGGAATTTTAAGGCTAATATCATGATAGAAATAGCAAGAAAATGTAAAACTTTCCCCCGTTTTCTTATGTAATAACAGGAAAACTTGGATGGGGTTAACAGGGTGGGTTTAAGAAAAAAGGCAGCCAAACAATAATAATAGTTGCCATGGGAGTCCGATAAACTTGCTTATGCCATTTATATAGATCTTCTGAAAATCCTCAGGCTAAGGTGAAAATCTTTCCCACCAGAGAGCCAAGAGCAGAGCATTACCATAAGCTTAAACTGGTCTTTAGCCATATTGTCCCTGAACCTGCAGAAGACGACGATCTCTTTCATAGCCGTTATCTTTCTGGTCTGCTGGAGCATAAGAAAGCCTATTAATGCAGCCTTCCCAGGACTCTTCCCAGAAATCAAAAGGAAAAATGGAAAATGAATCCACTTCCTTACACTGTACACAAAAATCAACTCATGAACCTAAATGTAAGGCCTAAAACCTTCAAACTTATAGAACAAAAACATAGAATTCCATCTACATGACGTTCCATTAGGATGGTATTTGAAATTGTAGCTATACTTTTCAGTAGTGCTATGACTTGATCATTTACCTAAAATATTTTCTGTTTTACAGTAATTATATTAATATCGACATCATAGCAGCATTATGAATGTCATTTGGTGTACTATCCTGAACAAACCTGTGTGTATGTGCAGAGTAGAAACAATGTTTAATTTCAGACCATCTGACCTAAAGAAACTTAGATTATATTTTATATAAATCAAAATCTCCACATTTGGACCTATTCACATCTTAATTTTTACTTTTTTCCGCTTCTTTGTCCAGAGTATCAACTGAGTTTTTATCAGGGTAAGGGGTCAAATCTTTAATCCTAATATTAAGCCACACTGGCATCAGTGGTTACTATATACATCATCCCAGATTATTCTCAAGTAACAACAAACCTGATATTCGCATCTATTAGATGTTTTATCCTTTTCTGTTTCTGCCATTTTGTTTGATGACAAATTGAATGAATTCTCTAATATAGACCCTTTGTATAATGTGTTACCTCTCACCTCTCCCCAGCTTCTCCACTTTTTTCCTCCATCCACCCCTTCTCCCACAGGCTTCTTGGTGTTCTCTTATGGTACTCATGTATTACTTGATGTCTTCTTTGTCTCTGATATATAACATTTTTGTACCTCTCATGCCATAATTGCTAAGGGAACATTTATGGGAGCAATGTCTTCCAAAGATCTAGACAGAAAGAGTAGGACAGCTCTCCTTAACTTGTGAAAACTAGAAGTGTTTTTACTGCAATTTTCTCTTTATATTCACCTTGGAGGTGCTGCTCCTATGTACACATTTGTCTTTGTACTCTTTCTATAAGTCAGAATATTTTCATCACCCTCCAGTATGATGAAGGAAAGAAAGAAGGAAAGCAAAAAAATAAAAAACAACAACAAACTAGTGACATTGTGAATGAAAAATTTTTTAAGACATAGACCTTTTAAAACTCACAAGGTGAACTCTCACATCCATACATGACTACTGGAAAAACCATAGCTTTGACTAGATGGACCTTTGTTGGCAAAGTGATATCTCTTCTTTTTAAAATGCTGCCTAGGTTGGTCATAGCTTTTCTTCCAAGAAGTAGCATCTTTTAATTTCATGGCTGCAGTCACCATCTGCAGTGATTTTGAAGCCCCCCAAAATAGTCTCACACTGTTTTCATTTTTTCCCCTATTTTCCATGAAATGAAGTGGCCAGATGTCATGTTCTTAGTTTTCTGAATGTTGAGCTTGAAGCCAACATTTTCACTCTCCTCTTTCACTTTCAAAAGGCTTTTTAGTTCTTCTTCACTTTCTGCCATAAGGGTGGTTTCATCTGCATATCTAAGGTTATTGATATTTCTCCAGGCAATCTTTATTCCAGCTTGTTCTTCATCCAGCCCAGCATTTCTCATGATGTGCTCTGCATATAAGTTAATTAAGCAGTATGACAATATACAGCCTTGACATACTCCTTTCCCTATATGGAACCAGTCTGTTGTTCCATGTTAAAAATCACTGCAGATGGTGACTGCCACCATGAAATTAAAAGACTCTTGATCCTTGGAAGAAAAGCTATGACCAGCCTAGAAAGCAAAAAAGCAGAGACAGTACTTTGCCAACAAAGGTCTGTCCAGCCAAAGTTACGGCTTTTCCAGTAGTCATGTATGAATGTGAAAGTTGGACTATAAAGAAAGCTGAGCGCCAAAGAATTGATGCTTTTGTACTGTGGTGTTGGAGAAGACTCTTGAGAGTCCCTTGGATTGCAAGGAGATTCAACCGATTTACCCTAAAGGAAATCTGTCCTGAATATTCATTGGAAGGACTGATGCTGAAGCTGAAACTCCAGTACTTTGGCCACCTGATGTGAAGAACTGACTCACTGGAAAAGACCCTGGTGATGGGAAAGATTAAAGGTGAAAAAAGGGAACAGCAGAGGATGAGATGGTTGGATGGCATCACTGATTCAATGGACATGAGTTTTAGTAAGATCCAGGAGCTGATGATGGACAGAGAAACCTGAAGTGCTGCTATCCATGGGATTGCAAAGTATCGGACATGACTGTGCAATTGAACTGAACTGATCTGAAGGTGAAAATTAACTTTTCCTTATTTCTCTTTACATTTTCTTTATGTTCTGTCTACCCCTGAAATAGTAGGTGACAAAGTTCTAAATAAGGGGCCAAGGAAAGGAATGGGCAATGGAACATATAAAGGGATTAACATGTTGCAGGACAAAAACCAATGTTCATTGGCTAGTACTTTAAAGTATGGTGCTTCCTCAAGCTTAGCATAATTCTTGGCATAAAGAAAGCAATCAGCAAATGGTAGCCAGAACAATAATTGTTCTAATTATAGTATTGAATATAGTGGTAGTAGTCATTCAGTTACGTAACTAAACCTGAATAAGCTTTTAGACATTCTGACTTGTTCCTGGTTTCTCCAAAGGGCATATAAACTAGGTTCCTGGTCTCCAGGTGCTCACCATCTGGGGAAACAGGGCATGAATGGAGTGCGCCTTGCTAGAATGTTTGGAGCATGGCCTTCTCTCCTCCTGGGCCATTCCTTTCACCAGGTGGTAACTACTTGGGCTAAAAAAGAAAATGTACTTACATAAAGACTTATTAATCACAGGCACTTTGGCTACTTTTTAATATTTAAGCATTTTTAAACATTTTTGGTGGAACAGATTATACTGAAAAGTGCATAAAACATCCATGTGCAGTACAGTGAGTAATTGTAAGATGAATACACATTTGGTCTGTTCCTCTGTCAGTCTGCTTCTATCTTTAGACCATATTCCCTCTATCTCCTCACAAATAAACGTAATCTGGAGTTTATTTTAATTGATAAGTTGCTTTTCTTTATGGGTATATCACCTTTTGAATATATCCCTGTTTTTTCACATTTTTGTAGAGTCTTTTGGTTTTATTCATACGTGTCTTTCTTCTTTTGTCAACATCATGTCATGAACAATGTGTATCTCCCTGCAGCAGTAGTCCTTCATTTTCATTGCGTTACAGCATCCCCTTGTTTAAGCATACTCCAGTGTGTATTTCACTATGGCTAGATCACTGGGTCGTTTCCAGTTTGGGATTATTTCAAGAAACACTAGTGAACACAGATTTCTGTATGTCTTCTGAGCACATATGAACCACCCCCAGTTCATTAGGAAGTTTCTGTATTCATGACCAGAAAATAGCTCTCAGGACAGAAGTGTTTTTAAAAAGTAAAACTTATCTCTGTGAGATCTTACATTTCCTAAAATTCAATCTGGTACATTTCACTTCCTTGTTAACTTTATGGAGATTTTTAAAATAGTTTTTCATTAGTATTTCATTCAGCTTTTTAAATTATTCTCAGTAAAAGGGACCATCTTATGTCACCCAACATTATCAGAATCAGAATTCTATCAAGCATTATCTATAGTTTTAGTTTAGGTTTTTAAAATAACTAAGATCATGCCACACGTCCAATTTATATCCCACTTTTTAATCTAAAATACGTTATATTACTTGTCCATTGCTGTGATATTACCTTAAACGTGGTGACTTAAAATGGAGCAGAGTTGTTATCTCAGAGGTTCCATGGATTAGTCTGGACACGTCTTACCTGGATCCTCTGTTGAGGTCTCATAAGGCTACGTAGCATTGTTGGCTATGTTGTGTTTTCATCTGGAGGCTTTACTGAGAAAGAACTACTTCCTAGTGCCCTCAAGTTGTTGGTAAAATGCATTTGCACTGCTGTGGAATCCTGACTGTTTACTTCTTCACAATCAGCAATGGATGGACAAGATCTCTTCTGCATGAGGTATCTAACTTCAGGAAAGCTTGGACCATCTTTTAAAGTTCTCACCGACACGTCGTGGCCCCAGAATAATCCTTATTTTTATTAACTTGAAGTCAAACAATTAATATGTGCAAAGTCCCTTTACCTTTTGCTTCCCTTAAGGGAAGATTAAACAAGAGTGCATATACCAAGGTGTGCTAATATGGGAACAGATTAGAATTCTACCCACCACATATTGTAACCCATATTTTCCTGTTATCTTTAACTGTCTACTGTGAAGGTGTTTCATGACTGTATTACATTCAAACATGAAGTATATTGGAATTTCCTTGAATACTAGATTATAGGGTTACATTTATGTTTTACCTGCCTAGTTTTTAAGGCTTCTAAAACTCTAATTGTGCCTGAACAATATTTGGGCTTTGGTTTTCTCAGCTATAAATTGGTGTCCTTAAAAACTGGCAAAAATGAAGGATAGGCACACTATTACATATTGGTATCTAGCTCCATTTTCAAAACCCTAGAGGGAATAGTAGACAATAGATTCATCTCATTTAAAAAATGCTCGTGTCAAAATCTTTCGCTGGTGACACATGAAAAATAATCATGAATCAAATTAATCACTATGTAGTAAAATAATAAAACAAAAGTGGAAAAGTGCTCCCAAATTTAGACAATAGTGTGCTGTCAAGAAATTTAAAACAATGCATTTCCATTGTCTGCAAACCATAACCTTCAGAGATTGCATACTCGCAGATTTAAATACATTTTACAATCTATCCAGCTTAGATTTAAACAGCACAAATCCCTTCAAAAATAGAATATCCAATTCAAACTCTTTATCTCCTATCACATCCCAACAATTTTTCTTTCCTCTGTCCTATATTTTAATTAATGCCACCCTACTAGGGTTTACATCTGGTAGACGGAGTACCTGAAGAGCTATGGATGGAGGTTTGTAATATTGTACAGGAGGCAGTGATCAAAACCGTCCCAAAGAAAAAGAAGTGCTTGTCTGAAGAGGCTTTACAAATAGCTGAGGAAAGAAGAGAAGCAGTAAAGGATAGAAACGATAAGGACCTAACAGAAGCAGAAGCAATTAAGGAGATGAGGCAAGAATAAACAGAAGAGCTATACAATGGTCTTGATGATGTGGCTAGCCATGATGGTGGGTCACTCACGTAGAACTGGACATCTTGGAGTGTGAAGTCAAGTGGGACTTAGGAAACTTTACTACAATGAAAGCTAGTGGAGATGACTAAATTCCAGCTGAGATATTTAAAATACTAAAAGACAATGCTGTTAAAGTGTTGCATTCAAAATGTCAGCAAATTTGGAAGACTCAGCAGGGGCCACAGGTCTTGAAAACATCAGTTTTCATTCCAGTCCCAAAGAAGGGCAAAGGCAAAGAATGTTCAAACTAGCATACAACTGTGCTCATTGCACGTGCTGTGCTCAGAATCCTTCAGGGTTGGCTTCAGCAGTAGGTGAACTGAGAACTTGCAGATATACAAGCTGGATTTCCAAGAGGCAGAGGAACCAGAGGTCAAATTGCCAGTGTTCATTGGATCATGGAGAAATCAAGGGAGTTCCAGAAAAACATCTACTTCTGCTTTGATTACACTAAAGCCTTTGACTGTATGGATCACAACAAACTATAGAAAGTCTTTAAAGAAATGGGAATGCCAGATCAGCTTACCTGTCTTCTGAGAAGCCTGATGCAGGTCAAGAAGCAGCAGTGAGAATGGATAATGGAACAATTGTCTGGCTCAAAACTGGGAAAGGAGTCTGACAAGGCTGTTTATTGTCACCCTGCTTATTTAAATCCAATGCAGAGTACATCATGTGAAATGCTGGGCTGGATGAATCACAAGTCAGGATCAAGATTGCCAGGAGAAATATCAAGAACCTCACATACGCAGATTATAACACTCTAATGGCAGAAAGTGAAGAGGAACTAAAGAACCTCTTGATGAGGGTGAAAGAGGAGAGTGAAAAAGCTAGCTTGAAGCTCAACATCAAAAAAACTAAGATCATGGCATCCAGTCCCATCACTCAATGGCAAATAGATGGAAAAAGTGGAAACAGTGACAGATTTTGTTTTCTTTGGCTTCAGAATCCCTGTGAGTGGTGACTGCAGCCATGAAATTAAAAGACACTTGCACCTTGGAGGGAAAGCTATGACAAATCTAGAAATTATATTAAAGACAGAGACATCACTTTGCTGAGAAGGTCCATACAGTCAAAACTCTGGTTTTTCCTGTAGTCATGTATGAATGTGAGAGTTGGACCATAAAGAAGGCTGAGGATGGAAAAATTAATGCTTTCAAATTGTGTGGTGCTGGAGAAGACTCTTGAAAGTCTCTTGGACTGCAAGGAGATCAAACTAGTCAGTCCTAAAGGAAATCAACCCTGAATATTCATTGGAAGGACTGATCCTGAAGCTGAAGCTCACCCCATATGGGATGAGCTGATTCATTGGAGAAGAAAAAAAAACCCTGATGCTGGAAATGATTGACAGCAGGACAAGAAGAGGTTGACAGATGATGAGATGGTTGAATGACATCACCCACTCAGTGGACATGAATTTTGGCAAACTCTGGAAGATAGTAAAGGGGACAGGGAACTCTGGCATGCTGAAGTTCATAGGGTCTCAAAGAATCAGACAGGACTTTGACTGAACAAAAATAAAATCCACTGTTACCCAAGCCTAGATTTGGAAAGTAAGCTTGTAGTAGCACTTACTACAAACATTTAGTCAATGAGCAAAACAAATCTATTTTTACATTCAGTTCAGTTCAGTCGCTCAGTCGTGTCCGACTCTTTGGGACCCCATGAATGGTAGCACGCCAGGCCTCCCTGTCCATCACCAACTCCCGGAGTTCACTCAGACTCACGCCCATCGAGTCAGGGATGCCATCCAGCCATCTCTAAGAGCATATTTGTAGTTGATCCAATACCTAACTTTTATAAAACTTTTCTGAGTTGGCTTGAAATAATAAACTTTCATAACTAACTTATTATCAAGCAATGCCTCAGGGATGAAATGAATAGTGTTTACCCTAGGATATATGGCAGATGTGTGCTAAATGTGTTTATTCACTTTGATCATCATAAAATATTTGTTTTTAGCAATTCTGTAAGGTTTGTGATAGCCCAGAGCAATACTTGTCAAAAATGTCTCAGTTAATAGACAATCTTTATAATTATATGACTCATTGCTAACAAATTTGAATTAGTATTAAAAGAATCTGTTAGTTTTAACTTTTTATTTACCGAAAATATGTGCTTACTGCATGTAATATCTTTAAAATATTTGAAATATATATATATATATATAGAGAGAGAGAGAGACTTGAATGCATATTTCTTTCTAGTCATTTTTAGAATATTTATATCTGGTGCCTTAACATGTTTAAAATCATACTGAACCAGTTGTGATTAGTTTAGCTGTGAGTGCTATGCTGTGCTTAGTTGCTCAGTCATGTGTGACTCTCTGTGATCCAATGGACTATAGCTCACCAGACTCCTCTGCCTATGCGGATTCTCCAGACAAGAATACTGGAGTGGATTGCCATGCCCTCCTTTAGGGGATCTTCCCAACTCAGGGATTGAACCCCAGTCTCCTGCATTGCAGGTGGATTCTTTACCAACTGAACCACCAGAGAAAGCCAAGAATACTAGAGTGGGTAGCCTATCCCTTCTCCAGGGGAACGTCCCAACCCAGGAGTAGAACCGGGGTCTCCTGCACGGCAGGCAGATTCATTACCAGCCTAGCTACCAGGGAGAGGCTTTCCAAGACAGCAGTTTAAACTTTCTAGAAGGTAACCCAGAGCTGGGAGAGCAGTGTCGTGATAATCAGGAAGGCCTCCTCTGTCATCCTAACTCATGACACCTGTCTTCAGTGTCACCTTGGTGTCTAAATT
Source organism: Neotragus moschatus (assembly GCA_006410615.1). Taxonomy (NCBI): domain Eukaryota; kingdom Metazoa; phylum Chordata; class Mammalia; order Artiodactyla; family Bovidae; genus Neotragus; species Neotragus moschatus. The sequence goes on from SJYA01002698.1 coordinate 270,141, forward strand.
GGCTGCTAGAGTTCCTGGGATCATGTTCCAGTTACAGTTCAGAAGAGGGCAGATGGAGCAAAAGGAGAAGTAACAACTCATCTCATTTCAGTCGCTTCCCTTTAAGGTGCCTTCTCTGAAGTTCTTGTCAACGTTTTCACGTATACCTCATGGGAAAGAAGTGACTCACTTGACTATATTTTTCGCAAAAGAAGCTAGAAAATAAACTGTTCATTCTAGGAAGCAATATACCAGGGGAAATTTGGACTCTGTTACTAAAGAAGGAGAGAAGATATTGAAAAGGAAACCAGTGCTTTACACACACACACACACACACACACACACACACATATACAGATACTCATGTAGATGTAGGCTTAGAGATATATATCTCTCTAATAGGAATATGAATTTATATTTTTATATAATTATATTGCATATTCTGTTTTTTCACCAAGCAAACAGCTGTCTAAATTCTACTTCATTGCGATTCTTAAACAGATATTTAATGTTTTGATTAAAAAGTAACTGAACCAGTGTATAATATTATAATTTGCCATAAACTTGTTAATAATGTTAGTCGCTCAGTCATGTCTGACTCTCTGTGGCCCCATGGACTATAGACCACTGGGCTCTCTGTCCATGGAATTCTCCAGGCAAAAATCCTGGAGTAGGTAGCCATTCCCTTCTCCAGGGGATATTCCCGATCCAGGGTTCAAACCTGGGTCTCCCCCATTGCAGCCAGATTCTTTACCATCTGAGCCAAATAGTCTTTGCAATATTACTACTGTTGTTATTACTCGGTGCACTACTGCCCTGATAACTGATGCTGAGGCTTCCACTCATGGAACAGCTATCATAAGCCAATTGTTTTGTTAAGTAGATGTATATGTGAGGTGAATAAATTTGGCTCAAGCTCTTGTCTTCAGGCACGGGCTAGCACAGGCTAGCACAGGTAAAACAAGCTCCAAACCCAGGAACATTTGCAAATCATGAAAATTTTATGTAGGGTTGTTTTTGGAGTACAAGAGGAGATTGCATGGCCCATATACAATAGAAACATCGTCTACTGCTTACTGAGTTTCCCTCACAGCTCAAGGCTGCTGAATTAATCCGTTATCTCCCTTGTCAAAAGCCTGTCAATACTGGACTTTTTCTTATTCCTCTATTCTATACTTTATCTATTTCTCCAACCTCCAGGATCTTTTTCATTTTAGATGGCATAAAATTCTAAATGTGTACTACCTCTGGCAATGTGTGAGAATATTTCTTCATTGTATTCTCACCAGTGTAGATATTATGATTTTAAAAACCATAATTGTTTTACAAAACAGCATTGTAATTCACATTTTAATTACTAAAACTTTGAAAACTTTCTCAGACAGTTGCCGAACAGCTGGGTTTCCAAATCATTCCTTCACTCAGTGTTTATTGAGTGTCCTTTTTGTTCCAACCCTTCCTCTAGATGCTGAGGATACAATGGTGAATAAGAGAGAAAAGTCTCTGTACTCATGAAACTTGAATTTTATTTGCTGAGTCAGAAAATATACAAAGATTAGCAAAGTGTACGAACAGTGAGATGATGGTGATTGTTATGGGGGAAAATAAAGGATTGAAGAGTGAGGACTTCTAATTTAAATAGGGTGGGCCCACTTTGAAGGTGACACTTTAGTAAAAGCTGGAAGGAATTGATGATTGAAAGAAAGTACACATACTCTTAAAGAGAGATGGTGAGATCCAGAAAAAAGGAGGGAGTGCAAAGAGTTGAGCAATAGTTTGCCCAGTATGGAGAAGGAAATGGCAACCCACTCCAGTATTCTTGCCTGGAGAATTCCATGGACAGAGGAGCCTGGCTGCAATCCATTGGGTTGCAAAGAGTCGCACACATCCGAGCTACTGACGCTTTCGCCCAGTATGTTTGGGAAACAGTGAATCTGTTTGGCCAGTCTGGCAGGAGTGAAGTGAATCAAGGCCAGAGAATTTCTGAAACCTGAGACGCAGTGGTAACCAGACCATGTAGGAATTGGCGGCCAGTATAAGAACCTGAGAATTTTCTCCAAGTGAGATGGGAAGCAAGTAGAAAGTTTTAGATCTGCTTTTTTTTAACAAGATCATTCTGACTGCTTTGTAGAAGAGTGGAAGAGGACGGTGGCCAAAGCGGGTCAACTAGTTAGGAGATGACTGTTATAGTCCAGGTGAAAGATGAGGAAATGGCATAGAGGCAGCTCTGATATGATCCCATCATGTGCATATTTTTACTGTACAGTCTGTAGAATTAATGAACCAGAGTTAGTATATAACAGAAAGAGAAGTAATGAATAATTCCAATGTGTGGGTCTTGACTTTGAAAAGAAAGCAACCGACCTATAATTAGAGAGAAGTACTATAGTATAAAGAAAGCAGATTTGAGAGAAAAAATTAGGAGCGCGGTTGTAGACATGTTAAATTTGAGATTCTTTTTTTAGAGATCAAAGTGCAGTGGACATGTTAAATGTTCAATACCGAAAGAGAGCAGGAGTGGTCCAGGCTCCTGTGAATTATCTTTTTGTATCCTTTACTCAGTTATTTCTTATATTTACATTTCTATATATCTGGACATGGACTTTTTATGTAGTATTCTTATCTCACTGTTGAAAATATGCATTGTGTCAAGTTTGAAATGATCATGATGTTGTAAAGGGCCAAANGGCTCCTGTGAATTATCTGTTTGTATCCTTTACTCAGTTATTTCTTATATTTACATTTCTATATATCTGGACATGGACTTTTTATGTAGTATTCTTATCTCACTGTTGAAAATATGCATTGTGTCAAGTTTGAAATGATCATGATGTTGTAAAGGGCCAAACAATGTTAATACCAAAAAAAGGAAAATCTAAAACGAGTGAGTGAAGGGAGATGAATTGGGAGATTTGGATTGACATATATACACTACTGTATATAAAATAGACAAGTAATGAGAACCTACTGTACAGTCCAGGGAACTGTACTCGTTCTTCTATAGTGACCTAAATGGGAAGGAAATTCCAAAAGGAAGGTATATATGTGTACATGTGGTTGATTCACTTTGCTTTATAGCAGAAACTAACATGGCAGTGTAAAGCATCTCTACTCAAATAAAAGTAAATAAATGAAAAGACTGAGAATGGTGGGTGTCTTTAAATGAGATGGAGGGGAGAGAGGTAAGTGGGAGGGAGGGAGGAATAGAGAAGAGGAAAGAGAATGAGCGAGAAAGCAAGAAGGAGAGAGAGAGAGAGAAAACATAATGATTTCAGTGATGTAAAAGCTTCCATATGGTGTCAATTTGTCAAAATATTTCTGTGGGAGTACTGCCGGAACTTTCCACCAGCACACATATTTAGTATATAAAGCCTCAGTAAAGTCACTGCTTCCTCTGTGTGCATGTATGCCTTTCTTTCCTCTCCCATTTTTTTCAACTTCTGAACTGAAATTCCCATTGGTGAAAACTTGGCTGCATGCATGTCCACAGTAACATCAAGATGAAGTCTAAACCATATTTTTTTTTCCGGAAGAATTATCCAGATTTCTAGAGGCCTGAATTATGTCGACCAGCGTCTCTATGCTGATCCTCTGTCTGCATTGCTACACTACTGTGCCTCTTTAATTGCTATGGCAACAGCACAACAGCACCAATATAACGACAGAGACCCGATACACGAAATGTTAAATACCTTCTGGAAACTGAAACATAATGGATAGCATGACATCTCAAAGGCTCAGAGAGTCACCTTTCAGAATTCCAAAGAAAAATGGATAAAGCACTAACTCATTTACTAGATTTAAAACACTGGTGAATGGCATTAGAATTTGCATTGTAACCCTCATGATGTTCTTTCAAGTTGCCTTAAAAACAAGGTGCGTCCTGAGAGAGGAGCTGCCCTGTTCTTGGAAATTGGAAGAAAGCTGGGGTTGTCTCTGACTCTGCAAGGACAGGAGAGTTGATTTCATTGCATTTCACATCTGCGATAATGGTCCACGCCTAGACCTTTCTCTCCTGTGTCCATTGAAAACTCATTACCTGCAGTGAGATGCAATAGAAAGAAACTGGCATATTAAATCTGATTGCAGTCTTCAATGACTAATATTTTCAGACTTTCAATGAGACTCAGTTTTCTCATCATTCAGTACCAAGTCTGGTGTGGAACACGTTTGTCCTGATATTTTCCACAGAGCATTGATACAGGGGGAGCACACTTCTTCAGATTTGAAGTTGATGGGGAGCAACAGTGCGATACCCCAGCTAACAAGATACTCTATCTGAGAGCTTTCTCACTTGAAAGCCCCATGCCTTTCACCATCTTACATAACCTCCCCCTCTCTTTTGTTTCACACAATGAACTTTTATTTTGTCAAACATCCCTTGTTGTTTGGCTATTCCTTGTTAATTTTTTAAAAAAATTTTAAACTGAATTGTGGTTGATGTACAGTATTATGTAAGTTACAGGTGTACAACATAGTGATGCACAATTTTGTAGGTTATATTCCATTTGTAATTACTACAAAAGACTGTCTATACGCTNTCTCACTTGAAAGCCCCATGCCTTTCACCATCTTACATAACCTCTCCCTCTCTTTTGTTTCACACAATGAACTTTTATTTTGTCAAACATCCCTTGTTGTTTGGCTATTCCTTGTTAATTTTTTAAAAAAATTTTAAACTGAATTGTGGTTGATGTACATTATTATGTAAGTTACAGGTGTACAACATAGTGATGCACAATTTTGTAGGTTATATTCCATTTGTAATTACTACAAAAGACTGTCTATACGCCTGTGCTGTATAATACATGCTTGTGGCTTATTTATTTTACACACAATAGTTTGTAATCCCTTAGCCCTTAATCTCTTAATCCCTTAGCCCTCTGTTGCCCTCTGCTCTCTCTCCCCACTAGTAACCACGAGCATGTACTCTATATCTGTGAGTCTGCGTCTTTATTGTTACTTTCACTGGTTCGTTTTATTTTTAGATTCCACACTTAAGTGATATCGTGCAGTATTTGTCATTCTCTGACATCTTTTCCTAGAAATATGACTTNCAACATAGTGATGCACAATTTTGTAGGTTATATTCCATTTGTAATTACTACAAAAGACTGTCTATACGCTCTGTGCTGTATAATACATGCTTGTGGCTTATTTATTTTACACACAATAGTTTGTAATTCCTTAGCCCTTAATCTCTTAATCCCTTAGCCCTCTGTTGCCCTCTGCTCTCTCTCCCCACTGGTAACCGCGAGCATGTACTCTATATCTGTGAGTCTGCGTCTTTATTGTTACTTTCACTGGCTCGTTTTATTTTCAGATTCCACACTTAAGTGATATCGTGCAGTATTTGTCATTCTCTGACATCTTTTCCTAGAAATATGACTTTATTTGTAGATAAGTATGGCTTAAGGGGATGTGTAAGGATGCCCGAGGGAAAGGGTGGACTGTAATGTCTGGCTTTTTAAATACCTTTTTACTTCATTTTGAAGTATAGCCAATTAACAATGTCTTGATAGTTTCAGGTGCACAGCAGTGTGACTCAGCTATAGATACACATGTGCCCATTCTCCCCCAAACTCCCCTCTCATCCAGACTGCCACATAAGCTTGGTCATCTGTCTGACTTATTGCACTTGGTGAAATACCCTCCAAGTCCATCTATGTTGTTGCAAATTGTAAAAATTCCTTCTTTTTTATGTCTGAGTAGTGTTTGATTGTGTGTGTGTGTGTGTGTGGGTGGGTCGGTGTTTGTGTTGATATATATACCACATCTTCTTTATCTGCTCTTCTGTTGATGGACACTTAGTTAACTTCCGTATCTTGCTAATTGTAAATGCTGCAGTGAACATTGAGGTGAATGTATCTTCTCTACTTAATGTGTTCCTAATTAAACTTAAAATTTTTTTGCACAGCAAAGGAAACTATCAACAAAACGAAAAGACAGCCTTCTAATTTGCAAATAATATGACTGATAACATTTTAATACCCAAAATATATAAACATCTCATAGAAATCAACATCTAAAAACAAATAACCCAATTGAAAGCAGTAGAAGAGCTAAATAGACATTTCCAAAGAGGACATGCATGTCCAACAGGCACATGAAAATATACTCAGCATCATTGATTATCAGAAAAATGCAAATCAGCGCAACAGTGAGANTTTGCCCATGGTAGTAGATATGATGGTCTTCTGAGTTAAATTCACCCATTCCAGTCCATTTTAGTTTGCTGATTCATAAAATGTCGATGTTCACTCTTGCTATTTCCTGTTTGACCACTTCTAATTTGCCTTGATTCATGGACCTAACGTTCCAGGTTCCCATGCAATATTGCTCTTTACAGCATCGGACATTACTTCCATCACCAGTCACGTCCACAGTTGAGTGTTGTTTTTGCTTTGGCTCTGTGTCTTCATTCTTTCCGGAGTTATTTCTCCACTGATCTCCAGTAGAATATTGGGCACCTGCTTAACTGGGGAGTTCATCTTTCAGTGTCTTATCTTTTTGCCTTTTCATACTTTTCATGAGGTTCCCAAGGCAAGAACACTGAAGAGGTTTGTATTCCCTTCTCCAGTGGACCACATTTTGTCAGAACTCTCCACTGTGACCTGCTGTCTTGGATGGCCCTACATGGCATGGCTCATAGTTTCATAGAGTTAGACAAGGCTATGGTCCATTACAAATAAAATATGAAGAGATATCCCACATCGTATGTCTCCAGGGAAATGCAGAGTAAAACAATGAGATGCCACCATACACCTGTTAGAATGTCCAAAATCTGTTAACTTGACACCGAGTGCTGAAAAAGAAGAAATACAATAGGAATTCTCATGCATCACTGCTGGGAATTATGGTTCAGCTACTTTGATGTTTTTTTTTTTTTTTTTAATAAAATAAAACATGTTCTGACCATGAAGTTCAGCAGTTGCATTCCTTGGCATTCACCCAAAGGAGTAGCAAATATATGTCCACACAAAAGCCTGTACATGGATGTATATTGCAACTTTATTCATAGTTACCAAAACTTGGGATCAACCAAGATGTTCTTCAGNTTTTTTTTTTTAATAAAATAAAACATGTTCTGACCATGAAGTTCAGCAGTTGCATTCCTTGGCATTCACCCAAAGGAGTAACAAATATATGTCCACACAAAAGCCTGTACATGGATGTATATTGCAACTTTATTCATAGTTACCAAAACTTGGGATCAACCAAGATGTTCTTCAGTAAGTGAGCTGATAAACTGTGGTGCATCCCAGACAGTGGAATATTATTTAGCGCCAAAAGGAAAGGAGCTATGGAGTGTTGAAGAGACATGGAGGAATCTTAAAATTCTTAAATGAAAGAAGTCCGTCTGAAAAAGCTACATGTTGTATGATTTTAGCTCTATTACATTCTTGAAGAGGCAGTACTATGGAGACAGTCTAAAGATCAGTGATTGCCAGGGACTGGGTAGGGAGAGATGACCAGATGAGCTCAGATTTTTAGGACAATAAAAATATTCTGTGTGATTCCAAAATGATGGGTATATGTCATTGTATATTTATCCAAACCCATAGAACATTCAGCGCCAAGAATGAACCCTAATGTAAACTATGACCTTTAGGTGACTGTGGTGTGCCAAAGTAGATTGATCTGTTGTAACGAATGTACCACTTCGGTAAGAGCTGTTGATTATATAGGAGGCTCTCCATGTGTGGGAGCAGTTAGTATATGGGAAACCTCTGAATCTTTGTCTCAAATTTTTTGTAAACCTAATACTACCCTAACACAATCAAGTGTTTTTTTTTTTTTTTTTTTTTTAAGTTTGCTAAAAGTTAAACTGATTTAACCTCACCTAATTTATGCCCACTCCAGTACTCTTGCCTGGAAAATCCCATGGACGGAAAAGCCTGATGGGCTGCAGTCCATGGGGTCGCTAAAAGTCAGACACGACTGAGCGACTTCACTTTCACTTTTCACTCTCATGCATTGGAGAAGGACATGGCAACCCATTCCAGTGTTCTTGCCTGGAGAATCCCAGGGATGGGGGGAGCCTGATGGGCTGCCATCTGCGGGGTCACGCAGAGTCAGACACGACTGAAGCAACTTAAAACAAGTCGCTTTATACTGGCTCCATAGCGGCAGCAGCAATTTATGTCAGATGGATTCTCCCATTACTTTTCTGTGGATGGGGAAAGAAATGGGACATCTCAGGATCTCTTCCTTTCATCAAGGACTATCACTAACTGGAATAGAGTGCTGTTAAGTTTATTTTTGTATCCTCAACATTGTGATTTTTTCTTTAAATATATAATTTTTAGCTTATCCAGCATAATTGTTAGTGTGAATGTTTTTTGTAACTTTACATCCACCCCAGATTACTATTTGTAAGCATATTAAAACATAATGAAATATCTTTTACCTACCCACAGAGAAAGCATTTCTGTTGCTTTTCCTACATCTTATAAAGATTCAAGGTTTCATCTGATATAATTTTCCTTCAGCCTGAAGAGAATGTCCTTTATATTTTCTTAGACTACAGTTCTTCTAATAATGACATTTTCAATTTGTTTATCTCGAAATGTTTGTGTTTTGCTTCATTATTTATGAATATATAAATCACCGCCCAGTTTGGCAGGCCTTTCTTTTCCTGGCAGCTCTTTAAAGAGATTTCTCATTGTCTTCCATTTTGCTTTGTTTCCAAAGAGAAGTCAGTGAGGAGTAAGACATTATTTCTATCTTGTTCTTACAATGTGTCCTATTTCTGTGACAGTTTTTAAAATTATTTTTCCTTTCTCTTTGGTTATCTGCAGTTTGATTGTGATATGTCTTGGTAGGTTTTTCTTGTTTTAAGCTTGGGTTTGGGGGTTGTTTTATAATCACATGTTTGGAAACAATTGCCTTTATTTCTCCAAATATATTTCTACCTTACAGCTTTCGTCTGATACTCCGATTATATGTATGCTTGACTTTTTAAAATATTTTTCCACAGGTCACTGAATTTTTTGTTCACTTTTTTCTCTATAGTGTTTCAATATGGTTAATATGTATTGCCCTGTCTCTACTTACAGAGATTATTGGAGCTCTTTGTTTGATAACCCTCTCATTTCCGGTACTTTGCCCCATAAAGTCAAGCCACGTGAGAGTCTCTGCTCTGAAAGCTCAGTCCTGTTCAATTAATTAAGACTGTTCATGCTCTGCCTTGATTTCCCTCCTTGTGCCGTGGTTTAGAAAGTGTCTCTAGGGCTCAGTGATAAGGTTCATTTTTTTCCCCCTTTTTTCAAGGATCACAGTTCTCTGCTTCCTTTCTTCCAATGTCAGAAAACTGTAGTTTTATATATTTTGGTACAGTTTCTTTTTATTTTTTCTAATTTTGTTTATTGTGGAAGGCAAAGTACTACTTAATCTGTCATAAACAGAAGAGTAAGACTATTTCACTTGTGGAGAATGACAGTCTTATTCATTGCAACCATAATTAATATGACATAAAATGGGCATAAAATAAATCAAAGCTATAAGAATAGATTTTATTTATAAAACTAGGTGCATCATTTCTAGAATAATTCCATTTTTCATATTTTCACCAATTAAACAATTGGGTGATTTTCTGAAGCTGTTTTCCCTTTTCATATTTAAAACTGCTTGTACTTTTTGAGATAATCACATATGTGTTAGTATTTTTATGTTTATTTTCAAGAGCAAATACTTAAGATCAAGTTGGAAATGAAATTGCCAAGTTTTTAAAAATTAAATTTGGATAAATATAAGTGCACTGAGATTTTTCAGAAAAGAAAAATAGAATATGACATCTTCTTGGACTCATTGTCAAGTATTTCTATAAATTATCCTCAAAAATCCACATTATATCACATAAACCTAATATTTAAGGAGCTCAGAGTATTTATCGTAAATTTGCAGCCTTTTAATTTTTGAGAACTAGATCCTGTGTTTGCAACTAGGATATAAAGATGGTACTATTTTCAAGACAGTTTGTAAAGATGAATAAAATTTAATTAAAAATTCATTACTTTCAATATCTTGGCACAAGTTTAACAAATAGTCTCTTATTATTTTTGCTCAGACATACAAATTGAAATACTTGCACACTGCTAAATATGTCTAAGCTTGTGATTTACAAGATGTCTTTTAGGGGGTTAGTAGAAGTTTTCCTGATCTCCTGCCCTCCAGTCTGGGATGAATCTCTTTTTTGTGAACCTATGGCATACCCTGGGCATATTTCAAAAACAGCACTTAATTTATAGAATGATAATAATCTGTCGACTTTTTCATTTTCACTATGAGTGGTATATTTTTATCCTAGTGTCTATATACTGACAATACAGAGTTAATATTTTTACTTGATTAAATAAGCAAATGAATAAATTTTAATTTGCATTACAAAGATTAATTAGGAATATGAACTCTATTCAAATGATTGGATGCTAAAACGTATTCTGTGTCTTCTCTTACAGGCTCTTAAATCTGATCTACAATGGAAAAATTTCTTTTTTATCTGTTTTTCATTGGCATAGCAGTGAAAGCTCAGATCTGTCCGAAGCGCTGTGTCTGTCAGATTTTGTCTCCTAATCTTGCAACCCTTTGTGCCAAGAAAGGGCTTTTATTTGTGCCACCAAACATTGACAGAAGAACTGTGGAACTGCGTTTGGCAGACAATTTTGTTACCAATATTAAAAGGAAAGATTTTGCCAATATGACCAGCTTAGTGGACCTGACTCTGTCCAGGAATACAATAAGTTTTATTACACCTCATGCTTTTGCTGACCTACGGAATCTGAGGGCATTGCATTTGAATAGCAACAGATTGACTAAAATTACAAATGACATGTTCAGTGGGCTTTCCAATCTCCATCACTTGATACTGAACAACAATCAGCTGACTTTAATTTCTTCTACAGCATTTGATGACGTCTTTGCCCTCGAAGAGCTGGATCTGTCATATAATAATTTAGAAACAATTCCATGGGATGCTGTTGAGAAGATGGTTAGCTTGCACACCCTCAGTTTGGACCACAATATGATTGATAACATTCCTAAGGGGACTTTCTCTCACTTGCACAAGATGACTCGGCTAGATGTAACATCGAATAAGTTGCAGAAGCTACCACCTGACCCTCTCTTTCAGAGAGCTCAGGTCCTAGCAACCTCAGGAATCATAAGCCCATCTACTTTTGCATTAAGTTTTGGCGGAAACCCTTTACATTGCAATTGTGAACTGCTGTGGCTGAGACGTCTGTCCAGAGAAGATGACCTGGAGACCTGTGCTTCTCCGGCACTTTTAACTGGCCGCTATTTTTGGTCCATTCCTGAGGAAGAGTTTTTGTGTGAGCCTCCTCTCATTACTCGGCACACCCACGAGATGAGAGTCCTGGAGGGTCAAAGGGCAACCCTGAGGTGCAAAGCCAGGGGAGACCCCGAGCCTGCAATTCACTGGATTTCTCCTGAAGGGAAGCTTATTTCAAATGCAACAAGATCTCTGGTGTATGATAATGGAACACTTGATATTCTTATAACGACTGTGAAGGATACAGGTGCTTTCACCTGCATTGCTTCCAATCCTGCTGGGGAAGCAACACAAACCGTGGATCTCCATATCATTAAGCTCCCGCACTTACTAAACAGTACGAACCACATCCACGAGCCTGATCCTGGTTCTTCAGACATCTCCACGTCTACTAAGTCAGGTTCTAACGCCAGCAGTGGTAACGGTGATACAAAAATGAGTCAAGATAAAATTGTGGTGGCAGAAGCAACATCGTCCACTGCACTACTGAAATTTAATTTTCAAAGAAATATCCCGGGAATACGTATGTTTCAAATCCAGTACAATGGTACTTATGATGACACCCTTGTTTACAGGTAAGAAAAATTAAGCCAGTTTTTATACTTGCCCTACATATTGGTGTAGGGCTTGATAAAATACTGCTGATTTTTTAAATTGGCAGTGCCACCCTATATTGTAGTTGAAATGCTCCATATTTTTAAGTATATAATGTAAGGCTCATGAAAGGTGAATACATGTGGGGAAATATTTTGAATGGTGTTATTTTCAGTGAGTTCAAATTTATTTTTAATATTATGCTTACCTACTTTCTTCCCCTCGTCTAAGAGATGTGACTATCAGAGAACAAGATTGATTTATTTTAAAAATTCAAAAACATACCAGAACTTACACATCCACATGAGTGTTCTTTCCTTCAAGGAAGTCCTGTTGGGAGGCTATACCATTATCCCAATAACGCTGCCATTGCTCAAAGCACTTTTGGAATTATCTTTAGAACCTTCGTCATACTATTTTGAATATCCTCAGTGGTGGCAAATCTTCGTCTTTTGAGGGTGAATTTGAAATTTGGAAACAAGCAAAAGCCATTTGGAGCCAAGTCTTGTGAATAAGGTGGGTGATCAAGATGGGTATTGCCATTTTTGGTCAGAAATAGGATGTAACTATAAAATAATGAGACTGATTTTTTGACTGGTTGAGTTATGTGTGTGTGTGTGGTGCTTCATATACACTGGTTCTTAAGACAGTTCCAAAGAGAAAACGTATAAGTATTTTGAGCAGTGAATCAGTGGAGTTACGTAGATAATCTCTGGGTAAGGACATTGGTGGAGAATTTGCATCTGGCTTAAAGAATTTCTGGTATGTTTTTCTGAAGTTCAGCCTCATTGATTTATAGTCACATCTGGTCCAATTTTCAGTTGGAAATATACATTTTTACCTTTTCATATAATTTCACTCATGATTAGACTACTGTTACTCCTAGGAAATGATGAAAAATTATGGCTTTAAAACACATATGTATATGTATATATGTGTGTGTGTGTGTGTGTATATATATATATATATATATAGTCTTTAAGCTTTTCTGAAATCAAATCAGTTGTTACATACCCAGATGAATTCTTGAAGATAATTTGATTTTCACTTTATGGAAATGAGAGAAAAAAAATTTTTTTAATTAGCATGGGCTGGTAGGAAAAAACAAAACTGATCTAACTAGCCATGTGACCAATCCTGGGCAAGGTTATACCTGGCTGAGTTTTAATTTTCTCATCTTTAAAAGGAAGAGATTAGACCAATGTTTTCTAATATCTCTCTCATCACTAAATACACAGGGGTCTAGACTATGATGTGTGTATATTAGCACAAACTAGTTTACTGTTGTCATACTCAGCCTTTCACTTAGGCTGTGGGTCATTTAACCCATAGTCAAAGATGAGCATACACGCCTACCCCTTTCTTTCTTGTAGCTGCTAAATAGTCTGTATACTTTAAACATTAGGTCTGTGAAATAGATCAGTTTCTGTTTTCCAAGTTCTAAGATTTTAATCCTGCCATGACAAGTAAATTCTCTATGACCCTGAGGAAAGGGCTTGAATTCCTGACCCTAATGTTTGTCACATGTACAGAAGTGATAATGCCTGCCTCATACTGTCCTTGTAAAAATGAAATAATACATACAAAGTGCTTAGTAATTCTCATTTACTAGTACTTACTCTCACTAGTAATTCTTTAGTATTTCTCACGCACTCACTACATGGTAGTGATTTCAACAAATACATACTCCGACCTAAAATTTTCTCGGTACATTTAGAACACATTGTTTAGATCGAACAGATTAGCACTGCCAACTCTTGAAATTTCTCAGACTCTTACAGAGAAAAAATAGAGTTTCAAGCCTTTTTTCCAAATTAAATCTTAGTCATATATGGTTGCTATGGAGGAGAAAAAAGCAGTGGAGAATAGGATCCACAGAAGACTTTTGTGACATAGTGGGTCCAAAGATGTCCTAAACTTGTATCCAAGTTTTCAAATCGTGTTCTGAAAACAATTTCATAGCCCACAATGGGGAAGATAAGGAATTTATGTTCTGGTTCAACAGTTCTGCCCTGTCCATGATTCTAGAATAGTATTTCTCATACATTTTCATCAACCTCATGTAATAAATAGAAACATACTGGGCCCCAAGTGTTGAAGATGTAAGAGGGGGTTGAATAAAGTACTTTAATAATTATCTTAGTTATTAAGGATAGATTTACTGGGTACCATTCCATAGTAGCTTATAACTGATTTGGAAAATAAATACTCTGAATTGCATTTCCAATCTGGTTCCTAATGTGATTGTCAGTGTTTTCCCTTCCTTCAAATTGGCTTTTAGTCACAGAGGTGTTGTAAGTGCTAAATGGATTTGTTTAGTAGTCAGATAATGTCACAGTCACACCTTTCAAAAGCAATTTGTCATAAATGATTTTTTAGCAGTGGCTTTTATTAGGAGTTCTGCTTTGCCAAGCAATGTAATTAGTAAGCTTGTCAAGCCTTGGTGCAGGCCCCATTAATATAATGCAGAACCCAACAATGACTTTTCGCCATTTTAAGTGGGCAAATCTAAGATCAGATCATTTTCTCATATTTCATACCTGTTATACATGTGCTTATCTTAATGAGTACTGAAATGAAACAGAACTGAACTCATAATGACTCTGTGTGTACATCTGTTGTGTTTTTAATATTAACACAAATTCCATTGTCCCTCAGAATGATACCTCCTACGAGCAAAACTTTTCTTGTCAATAACCTGGCTGCTGGAACTATGTATGACTTGTGTGTCTTGGCAATATATGATGATGGCATCACTTCCCTCACCGCCACCAGAGTCGTGGGCTGCACCCAGTTTACTACGGAGCAGGATTACGTGCGGTGCCATTTCATGCAGTCCCAGTTTCTGGGAGGCACCATGATTATTATCATTGGTGGAATCATTGTAGCATCCGTGCTGGTTTTCATCATCATTCTAATGATCCGGTATAAGGTTTGTAACAATAATGGGCAGCACAAGGTTACCAAGGTCAGCAACGTCTACTCACAAACAAATGGGGCTCAAATACAAGGCTGCAGTGGGACGCTGCCCCAGTCTGTGTCCAAACAAGCTGTGGGGCACGAAGAGAATGCCCAGCGTTGTAAAGGGGCCAGTGACAATGCGATGCAACCGTCAGAAACGTGTTCAAGTCAGGACTCCGCTACCACCACCTCTGCTTTGCCTCCTGCCTGGACTCCAAGCGCGTCTGTGTCCCAAAAGCAGAAAAGAAAGACTGGCGCAAAGCCAGGGGCCGAACCACAGAGTGAAGCCGTCACAAACGTTGAGTCCCAAAACGTGAACAGGAACAACTCAACTGCCTTGCAGTTGGCTAGTCGACCTCCCGATTCCGAGGGGCCCTCATCTAAAACAGCACACTCAAAGCCAAGTAAGTTTCTCACTTTGCCTGCCGAGAGAGCCAGAGCGAGACACAGGTACTCCCTGAATGGAGAATTGAAGGAATACAGTTGTTATATTAACTCATCGGACACCTGTGGACTGGTTTCTAAAAGAAGCATGTCTCTGAATGCGATGTTAATGCAGTCCAGCAGTTCTGATGGGCATAGTGGAAAAGCANAACAATTGATATGATGTGTTTGGCAGTTAAGTAAGAACAGTTAATTAGCTTGCATTTATACTGAAAATGCCTTTAAGTAAAAAAAAAAAAATTTAAGTATTTCTTGTATTCAGACCAACAAATGTGTATTTTGTGTGTGTGTGTGTTTCAGTGTGTACAGTAGATGCCAATATTCTGTGACTGCTTGTACCAGTCTTTAAGACAGTTTTATACTGGTTTCAATATATTTGATTTCTGATCTTTCTTGTTAGTATATATCAATCAAAGTATTTTTAAAAATACTAAAACTTTGTCATAAAATCTCTGCTACAGATGCAGTAACCATGACGAGAGTCCAGTTCTTTTAGACAGACTATTAATACATAAGTGCATGAAAAGTTACTAGTGTTGATGAGAAATAAACAGCAGTATTAAAATAACTGTGGAAAAACAGCTTGGAAAACATGTGAACTAAGAACCAAGCAGCAAAGCGAATGTGTGTATATGATTCAGATGTCTTTCCAATGTTCTTTTTCCAAGCAAGAATGACCGATATAAAATGCTTGGTTCTGTAGGACTATTTTTTTTTTGCCTATGATATTCCCTTCAAGTAAATTTAAAAAAGGGTAAGAGAATAGGCAGTTAGTAAGAAACATTTAACTTCTTTTTACAGTAATTAAACCATACTTTTTGACATATTTATTTGAATATTATAGGAAAAAAAATATATGTATAGAACCCTAGTGTCAGCAAATAACCTTTAGAAATCATTTCCTTCTTTTTAGATGCCCTGACTAGAGAGGAGAAACCTTTCATAGGTCTTAATTACATTATGAATAAGAGTAATAACAGTTGCCCAAATCCATTCGATGTCAGTTTGTTTATTTTCTTTTAATGTTGAGGTAGCCTTAACTTCTCCTTTTATTTGTAATACTATTAATAAGACTGAAGTGTTTGCATCCTACCCTTTCACTGTCACAAGAGGACCATTGACAAAACATCCTGAACCTACCCCAAATTCAGTATATTCATTTCTTATAACATTTTATCATAATTATTATAGTCTATCTTGTTTTTCCTTTGTGATACTCTAGTAATTTTGTTCCATATTTCAGTATTTATGGAATAATTATAAGTTTATTAATAAGTAAAAAGTGTTATTTTGAATCTCACCTATAAAATTTTTATTCAGCCTCATATTATGTCATCATTTCAATAATGGCAGATTCAGGGCAGACCAATTCATGTCCTCATTCCCAAATCTGATTGCTGTTTCCTAATCGGCAAAATTAGCATCTTATTTATAAACCATAATTCCACAGTTTGTTAATAATGATATTATGTGTAGTTCTTGAATGGAAAGGAGGAAAATTATTTTGATTTCATATTATGAAATCCTATGTTTCTCAAAAAATTTTTCCATCTTTAAATATAGAATTTATAGGTATATTGTAAAGCCAAGAGTCCTGAGAACCCATTTATTAGAAAAAAATATTTTCATAGTTTATTTAAATATTTTTAATGATTTTGTATGATTTTGTTTCAAAATCATATTAACTGTGAAATTCCTTTGCTTGTGAATAAATGCCAGTTTTCACATTTATTTTATTTGTCTTGTAGGTGAAGAAGTAATTAATAAAGAAGAACTAATAGTCTTCACTATATTAAATGTATAATTGAATTTTATAAAACCTTAATATGACACAAAACTTCAAAAGAATATATTAAAAAGTAGAGATCACTTAAGTTTTAGATGTGATGAACAAATTTGATCTCAAATATTCATATTTTAAAAATCAGTTTGAATATTTGTTAAAACCTGAATGGCATGCATTAATGAATAAAATCTTTTTTTTTTTTTAGTCTTGAGGATATAAATGTAAAAATCAAAGCAATGAAGAATGCCGTTCCTCAATTTTGGTTCTGAGTTGCATAATTATTTAGTCTTAATACATTTAGGTTTCTTTCTAAAATAAAATTTTTAAAAATATATTCAACAATTTGAACTTACCAAGAAACATTTTAAGAGCTGATCTGCATATCTAAGTAGCATCCAGATGTATACCTAGTATTGTTCAGCAATAAGTTCCTGCCTGGTTGCTTACAGTTCAGTAACTTCTAAATTGCTAGCAAAATAATCTTATTAGCTATGTGTTTTCTTTCTTTCTTTCTTTCTTTTTTTTCTTTTTCTTTCATTTCAGAGGCCGGAGTTAATCTGAAGAGCACCACTTCTCTCTCTCCTGAAAAAAATTGCTACTGATATTTTTACTGGATAAAATTTAAAAATCATTCAATTTACAAAGGCTTATTGTTGAACTGGTATCCTAGAAGAAATTGTCCACAAGAGCTGAAGCAGAAGTCTCTGATGCCGCAGAACTGGCTCTATCAGACCATGGTTCATCCCCTTTTAAAACCAAATTTTTTTTTTCTTCTGGCCTACAACTATTTTTTTTAAAGAAGGAAAGAAAAAAGCCCACTTTGGCATCGAGTTCTGTATCAATCCATGTTGCATTGCCATCCATGATTTAAGACTGTAGAATCTTGAATAATCTATATCACTTTAACAAATAAATGTTTTACTATGATGGAATCTGCACATTGCCTGATTTGTGGAAACCTCAGTTGCCTCAAGTGTGAGTGGTGAAGTGATGATGGTAGGAACTAACAATACTATTTCACATCTATGTAGTACAAAACCTTAAGGGATCACAAATTGCTGTATAATACTGGAACTAGTTCTTCCATGACTAAAGTGCGCCCACTGCTATGGGAGGGCAGTACAGCTATCTAAACAGCTTTATGAAAATTTTTATTCTTCAGTGTAACAGAAAGGGAAGACAGATCTCCTACTGGAATTTCAGAAAGTATCAAGGTAGGTGTATTGTAATTAATCCAAATTGATTCATTGCTTTTCTGGAGAGCATAGGCAGAGATTTTAATAATTTTAGGTCTTACGTTTCATTATAAATGCCCATTTCTCCAGTTTTCCATTGGAGATATATATATATGTGTGTGTGTGTATATAAACTCTATATAGTTTACATTTTTAAAACTTTACTTTAAAAAATCTAGAAAACTGTCTTTGAAAAATGTAAGGTAATCTGTTAACCATTCCATATCTCTTAGGCTGTTAAAAATATCCAACTATCCAAAGAGAAGTTACAAAATGTCAGTTGTAAGACGGCACTTAGAATCTGTGCTCGGGAACTGACTACACTAGGCATAAAACCTGTGCATACACACACACACTAAGGCACTGCCAGACACACACACTGCACAACTGAAACAAAGGAACCCCTTTGAGATGCAATATAGTTAGTTTGTGACTTTGGGCAACTGACTTCATTCTCTGACATTTCCTGACAACTCAAATACCCAAAGCAATCCTGTTTACATGTGTGTATGTGTATATATGCCTGGATAAATGTTTACAGCGACAAAAAGGAGACAGTTTGGACAATAAGCATTGCCTCTGTGAATCTGTTCCTGCCGTACACAAATTTTCTCCTCAAATATAAACTTTCAGGAACAGAAATAGCTTTTCTGGATCTCAGAGTTTATTCTGGGAAAAACCTGCAGCCTTTCCTTCAAGGACATTCCCCTGTTTATGCTTACATTCCACTTGCTCCAATCTCTACCCCCTCAGGCCTAATTCTTGTTTTTCTTAATGATAGTGAAGAGTGTAGCCTGACTGCTTCATCTTTTTAAGATATTCATGCTATTGGGTTCTAAGGAACAGGGATTTTAGAACTAAAATTGTACTTAATCTTGTCAAGCCTTCACTCTGCATCTAAATCTAAAACTTCACTTATGTACAAATTCAAACAACACCCATAGTATACATATGTTCTCTTTTTTTCAAATATTGTTGAAGACTATTTAGGCACAGTCTCTGATCCTGGGCTGCTGCTGCTGCTGCTAAGTCGCTTCAGTCGTGTCCGACTCTGTGCGACCCCATAGACGGCAGCCCATCAGGCTCCCCCATCCCTGGGATTCTCCAGCCAAGAGTACTGGATTGGGGTGCCATTGCCTTCTCTGCTCTGATCCTGTAAGTGTCCAATAATCAGTTACATTTACAGACAGATATTTACTTCTTATACTATGAGGTTAAGAGAACACAGTTGCATACCGGTAACTAAATAAGATTAATGATCATTCACGAATAAAAGTTTTAAAAAAAATGTGACAAAAATATTTTTAGGATGAGTGGAAACAGTTTCTTTTAGCTAAGCATATTATAAAGGGGTGAAGAAATATATGATAAAAAGTCTTACTGTAAGTGCCATAGTCCAGCTCCAGCAGCCAGGGAATCAGCCTGAAGGGAGGAGCAGTGTCGGCGGAGAATGATGTAGCCTCTGACTCAAGGTGCAGGACTACATGCTTATTTCAAGCTGACTCAAGGTGCAGGACTACATGCTTATTTCAAGCTTCAGGTTTTCTTCTATACTTTGACAAAAGCATTAGGTCAGAGGTTTGACATTTTCAGTCACCGCCCCCGCCCCCCACCCAGATTTATTGTCTCCAGAAATCACTGCTGCCCTTCAAACAGAGTTCTTGCTTCTGTGATCCTCTCAGCATTGACTTTACTATCTATTATCTACTTCCTCTTATCCATCCTATACTTAACTTGTGATTACATTGTAATTCGTGCCACATTCCTCCGTTTATATCTTATCTTTCTAAATCCTGTTTGCCCCTAGTATCTTAAGATCACTATCTCCTAAAAAGGCTTCTAGCTATTAATATCTCTAAAATTCCTAATCTCTATAAGCTATAGTAAAATATGCTAACACTACAACATTCCTTAAATATTTAGCTTCTAACTATTCTTAATTATTCCTAAACCCTAAATTCAGTAAACTTCTTTTGCCATAAACATTTCCCTCACAAACAGGTCTCAGATAACAATCCTTCCCATGGTCTCAAGCTGTGGCCTATGTGCTCATCCTGGAACATTCTTTGTAAAGATCCTTGAACAAATGTCAATGGTTAACTTTATGGATTATTCTCTGGGCCACAACTGCAGAAGGCTTTGTGCCTTTCCTTGCTTCTCTCAAGAACAATAAGCACCTTAACATTCTTTTCAGCCAACTCAACCGAAGAAAGGAAAGAACAAGTCAGAATCACAAAACCTAACTTCTTCATCCCGGGACCGTGCCTGCAGGACGAGGAGAGGGGGTTGAGGCCGTGCCTCAATTTTGTCAGTAATGCCTAACACGGCTCCCGACGTGTAAGGTTCTTGGACAGGCTTTCCTGGTGGCTCAGACAGTAAAGAAACTGCCTGCAATGGGAGAGAGCTGGGTCCCATCCCTGGATTGGGAAGATCCCTTGGAGATGGGAATGGCAACCCACTCCAGTATTCCTGCCTGGAGAATCCCCATGGACAGAGGAGCCTGGCGGGCTACAGTCCATGGGGTCGCAGAGTCCTGACTAGCAACTAAGCACACAAGGTTCTTGGACATGCATTGAAAATCAAAAGAGGCAATAGAAAACTATTTCTATTACTCTACATTCCTGAGTAATTTTGGAAGTAATTTAACTGCTAAAAATATATAGCATAATTAGTATGAGTATTTGTCAATTCAATTTGTGATTTCTTACACATAGAAGATCACATAGAATTAAATACAAGAAGATCAAAATGTTTTGAATGCAATATAGACACAACATAAGGCATGAAAGAGGACTGAAAACCATAATTAGATTTTTGAAAATCTACAATCATGATTTTTGAAATCCATAATCTGTAGAATTGAGATTAGTAATAAAATGCCATAATGGTTGAAAGGTATAACTTCTACATGGAAAGAAACTCAAATATTGGGTTGACCAAAAAAATTTGTTTGGATTTTTCCATACCATGTAATGGAAAAATCTGAATTTTTAATTTTAATTTCCTATTTTGCTTGTAATTTAATAACTCTCAAATTGGTTTATACAAGTTTTTGTCTGCTAAAAATACAGATCCTGTTTCACATATGTGGAATGTTTTGTGACACATTCTTGTTTTGTTCAAAATATATTCACATTGTTTCTTCCTTTATTCTGCTTTCCATGTGTTGAGAAGTTACTCCATTTTTATTTTCAAAATATATTACATGACAGCTCATAGGTCTACTTATCAAATATGTGTGTTTCAAGGTATATGCAATTATTTAAAAATGCAAGTGAGGGAGAATATATTATGCCCAACCAAAATAAAAGTCTGTAGAATATGATTGCTTTATTTGAAATACAATGATAGTATCCAGGAAATTATCTACACTAGATTTTTATGTGGAAAATATATATAACATGAAATTAATATTTTAACCATTTATACAATCACTATTATTAATTACATTCACAATATTGTGTAGTCATCACCATTATCTATTTTTTAAATGTTTCTATCATCCCAAACACAAAGTCTATAATCATTAATCAGTTATACCTGTTCTGTCTCCCATCAGTCCCTGGTAAAATCTAATCAACTTTTATGAATTTGTCTCTGCCAGATATATCACTTAAGCAAGGTCTTACAATGTTGTCTTTTTCTATCTGGCTCATTCATCTTATCATAATGTTTCTAAAATTCATCTGTGTTGAAGCATGTATCAGAACTTTATTTATGGCCAAATAATATTTCATCCTGTGTATAGCACATTTTTTATTCATTCATCTTTTGATGGACACTTGTATTGTCTTTACCTTAGGGGCACTGGGTGTAATACTATAAAGAACCCTGGTATACAGGTATATATTTGAGTTTCAGTTTTCAATTCTTTTTGCTATATACTTAGGAGTGGGTATATAGTAATTTTATGTTGAGTTTTTTTCAGAACTTCCCAAACTGTTTTCCACTATGGCTACTCCATTTTACATTCACTACAGTAATGTGCAAGTATGCAAGGATTTCCATTTTCTCCATATATAATTTTTAGTTTTTTTGTTAGTTATCTTAGTAGGTGTAAATTATCACATTATGATGTTGATTTGGCTCAGACCGTAAAGCATCTGTCTACAATGTGGGAGACCCAGGTTCGATCCCTGGGTTGGGAAGATCCCCTGGAGAAGGAAATGGCAATCCACTCCAGGACTATTGCCTGGAAAATCCTATGGACAGAGGAGCCTGGAGGCTACAGTCCGTGGGGTCACAAAGAGTCGGACACAACTGTGCGACTTGACTACTACTACTAATCATTTATAATATTGAGCTTATTTTCATATGCTTTGGTCATTTGTATATCTTCTTTGGAGAAATATCAAGTCATTTACCCATACTTAAATTGGATTCTCATTTATTATTGAGTCCAAGCCATTCTTTTTTTTGATATTCTATATTCTTGATATTAAACTCTTCTCAGGTATATAATTTGCAAATATTCTTTCCCATTTTGTAGCTTGCTTTTCACTTTCTTGATATTATCATTTAATGAACAAAAATGTTGAATTTTTATGAAATCTCTTCATGTATTTTTTCTTTTGTGTTTGTGCTTTGGTATCATATCTAAGAATTCACTAACCAGTCAGTGGCCATCAAGACTTGCCTCTATGCATTTTTCTAAGAATTATGATTTTATATAGATGATTGATCTTATATATATAGATGATTGATCCATTTTGAATAAATTTTTGAACATGATTTGAGGAAATCTCCAATTTTAGATATGGAAATATAGTTATCCCAGCACCTTTCCTGAAAACCTATTATTTCCTCATTGAATGGACTTGGAAGGCTTGTCAAAAATCAGCTGGCCATAGATGCATGCATTTATTTCTAGACTATATATTCCATCAGTCTGTATGTCCTGTCTTTATGCCAATAACACAATGTTTTGATTACCATAGGTTTTTAACTTTTGAACGAAACATATGAGTCCTCCAACTATCTTCTTCTGTTTTCAAGAAGGTTTGGCTATTGCAGGCCCTTGCAAATGAGTTTGAGGATTGGATATTCCATTTTTACAAAACAGCAACCGCGAATTTTGATATATATTGCATTGAACATGTAGACTACACTGGGTGGTTTTGACATTGTGACAATATCAAGTTTCTCAATCCATGGACAAGGGCTGTCTTTAATTTCTTTCAACAATGTTTTGTTCTTTTCAGTGTATAAGTCTTTCACATCCTTTGATAAATTCATTCCTAAGTATGTAATTCTTTTATATGCTCTTATAAATGGAATAGTTTTCTTAATTATCTTTGTGGATACTTCATTGGTAGTGTTTAAAAAACCAATTGATTTTTGGGTGTTAATCATATACTTTGCAACTAGGTAGATTTAGTTTATTAGCTATAATAGCTTTCTTGTGAATTCTTGGGATTTCTATATATAGAATAATGCCCCATGTGATTAGCGATACAGTTTGTCCTTCATATCTACAGTTTCTGCATCTATGGATTCAACCATGAATACAAAAATATTTTTAAATAAAAAATTCTAGGAAGTTCCAAAAGCAGAACTTAAAGTTGCCATTTCCTACAACTGTTTACATATCAGTTACATTATATTTATAACTACTTATAATGCATAGTGTTTATATTGTATTATAAATGATCTAGCCATAGTTTAAAGTATATGGGAGGATATGCTGAGGGTATATTAAAATATTGCACCATTTTATGTAAGGGACTTGAGCATCCTTGGATTTTGGTATCTAGAAAGGGTTCTGGAGACAATGACCCAAGGATCCCAAGGGACAACTTGGGATAAACAATATAGTTTATTTCTTCTTTTCCTACTGCTGCTGCTAAGTTGCTTCAGTCTTGTCTGACTCTGTGCGACCCCATAGACAGCAGCCTACCAGGCTCCTCCACCCTTGGGACTCTCCAGGCAAGAGCATCGGAGTGGGATGCCATTTCCTTCTCCAATGCATGAAAGTGAAAAGTGAAAGTGAAAGGGAAGTCATGTCTGACTCTTCACGANCTGGAGAAGGAAATGGCAATCCACTCCAGGACTATTGCCTGGAAAATCCTATGGACAGAGGAGCCTGGAGGCTACAGTCCGTGGGGTCACAAAGAGTCGGACACAACTGTGCGACTTGACTACTACTACTAATCATTTATAATATTGAGCTTATTTTCATATGCTTTGGTCATTTGTATATCTTCTTTGGAGAAATATCAAGTCATTTACCCATACTTAAATTGGATTCTCATTTATTATTGAGTCCAAGCCATTCTTTTTTTTGATATTCTATATTCTTGATATTAAACTCTTCTCAGGTATATAATTTGCAAATATTCTTTCCCATTTTGTAGCTTGCTTTTCACTTTCTTGATATTATCATTTAATGAACAAAAATGTTGAATTTTTATGAAATCTCTTCATGTATTTTTTCTTTTGTGTTTGTGCTTTGGTATCATATCTAAGAATTCACTAACCAGTCAGTGGCCATCAAGACTTGCCTCTATGCATTTTTCTAAGAATTATGATTTTATATAGATGATTGATCTTATATATATAGATGATTGATCCATTTTGAATAAATTTTTGAACATGATTTGAGGAAATCTCCAATTTTAGATATGGAAATATAGTTATCCCAGCACCTTTCCTGAAAACCTATTATTTCCTCATTGAATGGACTTGGAAGGCTTGTCAAAAATCAGCTGGCCATAGATGCATGCATTTATTTCTAGACTATATATTCCATCAGTCTGTATGTCCTGTCTTTATGCCAATAACACAATGTTTTGATTACCATAGGTTTTTAACTTTTGAACGAAACATATGAGTCCTCCAACTATCTTCTTCTGTTTTCAAGAAGGTTTGGCTATTGCAGGCCCTTGCAAATGAGTTTGAGGATTGGATATTCCATTTTTACAAAACAGCAACCGCGAATTTTGATATATATTGCATTGAACATGTAGACTACACTGGGTGGTTTTGACATTGTGACAATATCAAGTTTCTCAATCCATGGACAAGGGCTGTCTTTAATTTCTTTCAACAATGTTTTGTTCTTTTCAGTGTATAAGTCTTTCACATCCTTTGATAAATTCATTCCTAAGTATGTAATTCTTTTATATGCTCTTATAAATGGAATAGTTTTCTTAATTATCTTTGTGGATACTTCATTGGTAGTGTTTAAAAAACCAATTGATTTTTGGGTGTTAATCATATACTTTGCAACTAGGTAGATTTAGTTTATTAGCTATAATAGCTTTCTTGTGAATTCTTGGGATTTCTATATATAGAATAATGCCCCATGTGATTAGCGATACAGTTTGTCCTTCATATCTACAGTTTCTGCATCTATGGATTCAACCATGAATACAAAAATATTTTTAAATAAAAAATTCTAGGAAGTTCCAAAAGCAGAACTTAAAGTTGCCATTTCCTACAACTGTTTACATATCAGTTACATTATATTTATAACTATTTATAATGCATAGTGTTTATATTGTATTATAAATGATCTAGCCATAGTTTAAAGTATATGGGAGGATATGCTGAGGGTATATTAAAATATTGCACCATTTTATGTAAGGGACTTGAGCATCATTGGATTTTGGTATCTAGAAAGGGTTCTGGAGACAATGACCCAAGGATCCCAAGGGACAACTTGGGATAAACAATATAGTTTATTTCTTCTTTTCCTACTGCTGCTGCTAAGTTGCTTCAGTCTTGTCTGACTCTGTGCGACCCCATAGACAGCAGCCTACCAGGCTCCTCCACCCTTGGGATTCTCCAGGCAAGAGCACTGGAGTGGGATGCCATTTCCTTCTCCAATGCATGAAAGTGAAAAGTGAAAGTGAAAGGGAAGTCATGTCTGACTCTTCACGACCCCATGGACTGCAGCCTACCAGGCTCCTCCGTCCATGGGATTTTCCATGCAAGAGTACTAGAGTGGACTGCCATTGCCTTCTCTGTCTTTTCTTACTAGAATTCTTTAAATTTTCTTTTCTGGTCTAAATATCTGGCTGAAAATTCCAGTAAAACATTAATGGCAATGGTGAAAGTGGCATCCTTATTTTACTTTTGATCTTGGAGGAATCTTTGAAGAGGAATATCACATTGTTGTTCAGTCACTGTCACAACTTTTCTTCTAGCAGCCAGCATCTTTTAAAAAATCCGCAATCTGTCATAAAAGGAATATGACATAGATTGTGGATTTTTAGAAAGTAGCCTTTATCTTGCTGAGGAAGTTTCCTCCAATTTCTAATTTTCTGGTATATTAATCATGAAATAATGTTGCATTTTTCCAAATGATGTTTCTCTTGCTCAGACTTGAGATAATTATGTGGTTTGGAGCTGGGGTGGTTATTTGTTTCGTTGTTGTATCTTTATTCTATTAATGTGATGTATTACACTGATCAATTTTCTTCCAGCCTCTTAATATTCCTGGGGTAAATCCCACATGGTCACGATGTATAATCCTTTTAGTATGCTGTTGCATTTGTTTTGCTAGTGTTTTGTTAAGGTTTTTTGCATCTCGATACACAATGGATATTGATGTATACTTTTATTTCCTTGTGAGATTTTTATCTGGCCTTGGTTATCAGGTAATGCTCACCTCCTAGAATGAGTTTCCTCCTCCTCTGTTTTGAAATAGAATTGGTGTGAATTCCTCTTTAACTGTTCGGTAGAATTCACTAGTGAAGACATCTGTCTGGAGCTGGAGTTTGTTGGGAGATTTTGAATTATTGATTCAACTTTTTATTTGTATAGGTCTGTTGAGATTTTCTTTTCCTTTTGAGTCAGTTTAGGTAATTTGTATGTTTCTAACAATCTGTCTGTTTAATCTAGACAATTGATTTGTTAATGTTCCTAGTATTCTCCTATAGTTTTTTTTTTGTTGTTGTTTGTTTCTGTAAGGTCAGTTCTATTTATTATTCAGAGTACAATCTCCAAATATTGTCATAGTACTGAGAGAAAAATTAAGTTTTTTGCTAAACCCTTGAGAGCAGGTTTTTATCTCATGTAACATGGCAGGTTCTTATCTAATGCAATGTGGCCTTTAGGCTCTCTCAAGGGATGTTTTTTCTTCAGGGACTTTCTAAAAAAATTGTTTTTCAGTCCATCAGAATGTGGCCTTGACCAGCCGTTATAGACCTGATAGCAAAGGAGCCTATGTGAACCAATCAAATTGTCCCCACCCTAGTTACACCCGTTTGTGGTATTTGTGCTTAAAAGTGCTCTGTAACGACAGTTTGGGGTTCGTTCCTCCCTGGAGGTGACTGAACCCCAGCGCGCCGGCTTAATAAATCCTCTTGCTGTTTGCATCGAATCCGAGTCTCGGTGATCTTTGGAGCGACGAGTCTTAGGAAAAGACTGCAAGGTCTAACAGTACTGTATATCTCTTCAGTTCTGCTGACTTCATATATTTTGGGACATTGTTTGCTGGTATATTAAGTTACAGTTGTCATACTCTCTGGAGGATGTGATTGATCTTAGAATATTTTCAGTATCACATATTTGATTATCATAATTGTTATCGGAATGAGCCCATTTTAAGTTCGCTATGTTTATTTGGTAAATGTAAACTTGTCACATCTATTTCACTTATCTTGAATCCAAACTACCACTGGCTTCTCTTCTTACATTATTTACTAATCCCATAGGGAGGCCTGGCGTGCTGCAATTCATGGGGTCACAAAGATTCAGACACAACTGAGCAACTGAACTGAACTGAACTGAATCTTTCATTTCTGTCTTCCTAATTGAAATCCAGTTTTAAGGCCTCATACCCATTACCCACCTGAGTCTCATCAATAACCCATCTATCAGTCTCTGTCATTAACATATTACCAAAGGATCAGAGTGTGCTCCCACAAAACAACATTTTCAAATGCCACCTAATCAAATGACCCAGTGAAGAAGTTTTTCTTTCTGTGGGCTAGTAAAGCAGGTCAGAAACAACTCTCTAACTGCATTTATGATCTGAGTACCAGCATAAAGATTAAAAGAGACCACAAAAGAAAACAAATTCTTTTTAAAAGAATTTGTAACATATATCCATAAATCACTCAAAAATTATAATAGCATAACATATGAATACATGTAAAAGTAAACAATAAATGGTCTGTATCATTGGCCTTCCCAGGTGGCACAATGGTAAAGAACCCGCCTGCCAATGCAGAAGGCGATGCAGGTTCAGTCCCTGGGTCTGGAAGATCCCCTGGGGAAGGAAATGACAACCCATTCCAGTATTCTTCCCTGGGGACTCCCATGGACAGAGGAGCCTTGTGGTCTATAGTCTGTGGGGTCCCAAATACTTGAAGATGACTGAGACTGTATGCATATACATTATAATAGCACAAATGCAAGCTGATTGCAATTCATGATGTCTGCTTGAAAGAGTTGTTTTAAGCTGTCTTTTTGTTGTTGATCCTATTAACGAAAAGCAGTACAGGTACCTATAAAGATAGGGCCTAATATATCGCATTTTATGACTTCTAGGGAGGGTGACGTGTGAAAATTAGAATAAGAAAAAAAAATCCAAATTATTTTTCTAGCTTGAGTTAAGAAAATAAAACTTGTGCATTAACATTCATAAATTCTCATGTTTAAAAATTTAGATATAAGAATGTAATTGGATGCAATTGGAAATGTTTTTTATTTGAATGAGTTTCTGAGTGAAATGGCTTAGGAAATGTTCCCAGGTAATCCTCAGTCTGTTTTATTTCAAACAGAATGCTTTGCAAAATCTCTGACCCCCTTTATTAAACTTGTTCAATTCTGCAACCATTTTTTCAACATTTATTTTGTCCAGGGTCTGTTACTATTCAGAGGGGATACAGAAATACATGGCTCAATGGCCTTCCAAATGTCCACACTTAGGTGGTAAATTAATGTGTAGACAATATATATTAGTCTGTTCAAGCTTCTCTAACAACATACCACAGACTGGGTGGCCTGCGTGGTTTCATTCTGGTGAAGGTATCTTCCTGTTTACAGCTGATTCCTTGTCACTGTGTGGACCAGGAATGTCCTTGTGTGGTGGAAGGAACTGGGATCTCTCTGGAGCCATTTTTTCTCAGGCACTAATCCCATTCATGAGGGCCTCACTCTAACCATCTAAGCATCACCCAAATGTCCACAGCATCCCGGTGCTCACTTGGGCATTAAAATTTAAACATGTTAATTTGGAGTGGATATGAGACACAACCATTAAGACCATTGCACTCATAGGTTTACACACAAAGTAATACTGTTAGGAATTTAGGACAGCTCTGTGAGACCAGGCCAATATCAACTCAGTCCACTTTCACCAACCTCATGTTCCCCTTGTGTTGTTTATAGAAATGTGTATCTTCCTCTTTAGACTTGAAATTCCTGAAATCAGCTGCTATGTCCTAATCAATTTTGGATCTCCTACCATCTTCAGTGTAGTGCTTTGAATATACAGGACAAATATATGTTTGCTGTATATATTGCAGCAGCTTCATACAGAAAGAACTAAGGAATGGCAAATTTGGATTCAGCTATGAGAATACAGGAAAGCCTTCTGTGATGAAATTAAAGTAATAGTTAACAAACAGAAACAATAATTAGACACAAAAAGTACAGATGTAACTCCAGTACTTTGGCCACCTCATGCAAAGAGTTGACTCATTGGAAAAGACTCTGATGCTGAGAGGGATTGGGGGCAGGAGAAGAAGGGGACAACAGAGGATGAGATGGCTGGATGGCATCACCAACTCGATGGACGTGAGTCTGAGTGAACTCCAGGAGTTGGTGATGGACAGGGAGGCCTGGTGTGCTGCAATTCATGGGGTCGCAAAGAGTTGGACATGACTGAG
Organism: Neotragus moschatus; assembly: GCA_006410615.1. Lineage (NCBI taxonomy): Eukaryota > Metazoa > Chordata > Mammalia > Artiodactyla > Bovidae > Neotragus > Neotragus moschatus. The sequence continues at coordinate 300,270 of SJYA01002698.1, forward strand.
TGACTGAACTGAACTGAACCTACATTTATCTATTAAGTAAACATAGTATGTGTTAGCATGATGTGCTTCTAAATTGTTTTAGAAATGGAGATTAGCTGACCTCAAACACCTATATGTTCATATCAAATCAATCTACTAAGTATCATAGGAAATTTCGTACCTGGGCTGAGAGCTAATTTTTATTAGAGTAAATAGAAGTATAAACAGCAATTTCTAAAACAAGACATAATACATGTACTATAATAGATCCACTGTGCTGCTGCTGCTGCTGCTATGTCGCTTCAGTCGTGTCCGACTCTGTGTGACCCCATCCACTGTAATTACAATTGATTGCATTTCTGAGTCTAGCATTTGAAAGTATGGAGATTAACACTGAGAGTGATGGAAAGATGAGTGGTATAAAGTGTTCATTCCTTTTTAATGTATANTGTGCTGCTGCTGCTGCTGCTATGTCGCTTCAGTTGTGTCCGACTCTGTGTGACCCCATCCACTGTAATTACAATTGATTGCATTTCTGAGTCTAGCATTTGAAAGTATGGAGATTAACACTGAGAGTGATGGAAAGATGAGTGGTATAAAGTGTTCATTCCTTTTTAATGTATATGATATTGTGATTCATAATAAGAAATACGTATTTGATCTTCTTCCCAGGTTCCAGCATGGAACTCTTTAACCCTTGGAATTTCCTAAGAGAATAAAAAGGTGTCTTTTGTTAAGTTAATGAGTAGCACCTGGGGGCTGAGGGCTGGTTGCCGATAGAAACTTTGTGTGATTAGAGGGTTGAAAACTTCAGTCGGATCCTGCCACCTCATGCTCATCTTCCTGTAGGAGAAAAGTGCTGGGGCTTGAATTGTTTGCCAGTGGCTGATGATTTAATCAAGCCTCATTAGGGAGGCTTCCTTAAAGTAAAAAAGAAGTGGTTTGAGTGAGCTTCCAGATGGGGGAACACTTGGAGACTTGGGGAGAGGAACATGCTGGGAGAAAACATGGAAACACCAGGCCTTTTCCCCACACCTTGCACTCTGTGACTCTTCCATCTGGCTGTTCCTGAGTTATATCTTTTTTATAGTAAATCACTAAGCTCCTGATGAAAAGGTTTTCTGAGTTCTGTGTGCTGCTCTAGCAAATTAACGGAACCTGAGGATGGAAACTGTGATCTACAATAGGTTGGTCAGAAGTACAGGTAATGACTTATTTTCTCTCCTGAACCCACTAAAATCATCATGTAATATTTCTTTCTGTCATCTTCTCCATGCTTAATTTACTCAAGTTTTTCCTTAGTTAAAAATTGCTTAACACTTCTGTGGTGGCTACCCTGACTGAACTAAAGAATTTGAAATGAATTAACCCATACTTCTTCGTTATTTGAAATAGCTAAAACTGGCATATACATTTGTATATATTTTCTATATATTTCAATTTTGTAGGCTTTTCATTTGTTTACTTACTGTTTTTTTTAATTTTTATTTTAATTTTTATTTTTTTTCATCTCAGGTGTACATGAGTTCCCAATCTTGAACCTCACCCCCCCCCCCTCCCACTCCACATCAACTCTCTGGATCATCCCCGTGCACCAGTCCCAAGCATCCTATATCCTGAACCGAGTATAGACCGATGATTNGACAGAGGATGAGATGGTTGGATGGCATCACTGACTCAATGGACATGAGTTTGGGTAAACTCCAGGAGTGGTTGATGGACAGGGAGGCCTGGCGTGCTGCAGTTCTTCAGGTTGCAAAGAGTCAGACACGACTGAGTAACTGAACTAAACTTGAAAATAATGTGAAAAAGTAGTAAGCACAGGAACTGTTGTTGAAGTTTCAAACTGCCATAGTGGAGGTGGTAGAGTGGTCATCAAACCCTGTTATATAAGAGCTTGGGTGTTTACACACACAAACACAAGTTAAAAGACTTTTGGTCAGAATCAAATAAGAAACGGGACATGAAACTGCATAATCTAAGACCTGGAAAATTCTGTAATATCAAGAAAGGAAGGACCAATAAGCACCTGCCTATTGCCATAGGCAGAAGATAAAATTTGTTTCTCCCTAGCTTGTGGGAGGGTTGATGGGGGTTAGAGGTGTGGGTGTTTCCCTTAAGAAACCAAAATGGTAAGTTTCAGAATCTTTCTGGTTGAGAAACCTTCAAGACAAGGAAACAACATTGGATGGTATTGTCAGGGGAACTCTTGATTGAAGCAAGCACAGAAACTTCAGGTTAAGACAAAATGAGTCCAAAGAAGGGTTCAAAAATAAATCAGGTCATATTTTTACACATTTAGTAAAACTATGGAATAATAGTTTTTAAAAATATAGAATTAACAAAAAAAATCATTTTTAACAAAGGAACAATTTTTGGATTTAATTTTAGGAACCTGTACCTCAAATTAAGTCAAAGAAATAGAATGATATCATCAAAATAATCAGTAAAAATAAGGGTCAACATATTTCTATATCTCATTTAGTTGACATATAAGCTCAATATAAGATAAAAAGTTCTTTTCAAGGAATTTCCTGGAAGTCCAGTGGTTAGGACTCTGTGCTTCCACTGCAGGGGCCATGAGTTCGATCCCTGGTTAGGCAACTAAAATCTTGCCCAAGTGGATGGTACAGCCAAAAATAAAAATGAAAACTTTTTTCAGGAAAATAATATTTTGACAGACATATACTCATAGAAAAGTGAATTTGAATCCAGATTAAAGAAAGAAGTATTTGAAATGATATTGTACAAGTTAATAATGTGAGTAAATCTGAGCAACCAAAAACTGTGGATAATAGTAATAATCATTACAAATTTGGGAATAAGTAGAGATCACAAATCTCTGGACGGAGGAGCTTAGTAGACTACAGTCCACGGGGTCGCAAAGAGTCGGACCCAACTGAGCGACTTCACCTTCAAAGATCACAAATAAAATTGGACTGAGTTGATTAAAAAATTCCTAACTTTATGTTATTCAGAAGGATGGCAGTTGAGATATTGCTTCAATTAAGAAATTTCCCAAGTCAAAAATAGTTGTGGAAAAATAGAAACAGTGTAGTCCATATGAGTGAGTTTCTTGATGGAGCACGTTTGTAAGTCCTGCAAAGTCAGCTTGTGTATCCAACTAACACAGATGGCTATATACTACTATCCTGTAATAGTTTTATAATACTTTTCACACAAATAATACATAAAATCAAACACACACAAAAAATCTTTAATCTTACAGTACAGTACCTTGAAAAGTACAGTAAGCATGGCATACAGGGGCTGGCTCTGAGTCAACAGGCAAGAAGATTTGCTTCTACAACAGGCAAGACTGGAGGAGGGAGAGGAGGTGGGAGATGGTGGAGCTGAAGGATTGTTAGCAGCAGGAGATGGGGAGCAAGCTGCAACTGCACTCAGGTTTGATATTGATGGCAAAGGTTCTCGTTCCTTGCTGGATTCTGTTCTAAGTACCCTCTTAAAAAACCATCCAGTGATGCCTGGGTAGTAGCTCTTTGTCCTCACCACAGATGATGTGGTAGCACTGAATTGCATTCTGAACAGCCCCTGCAACCTTCCTGTACTGTTGTATGTTTGGGATCTGTGCCTCAAAAGCTAGCAATGCTGCCTCAAATAAAGAAAAGCCCCTCTCCATTTCCTGTATTATGAATCTCTTTAGTTCTTCAGTACTTTAAACCCTGAACCCTAGCTTTATTAAAGTGAACTGTGGATAATACTGTGTACTTTCCAAGACTATTGCATGGGTTAACTAAGATAATGCATGAAGTTATTGTGTGTTTTTGAGCTGGGAAGCTTGGCTGTAGGAACTCAAAATTCTTTACCACTTGATCATCAAAGCAATGATTGAGAGAAACATTCAACAGGAAGTAAAATCGTCTGTCAGTGACTTTTATTTTAGTTATACAAAATATTCCTAAACGTATTTTTTTAGGTTCAAGCGTGCTCTGACACTGTTATATTCACAAAGAATTAGATAAACCAAGATACTATTTAATAACCGGCAAAGATCAGTTCAGTTGTTCAGTCTTGTCTGACTCTGCGACTCCATGGACTGCAGCACGCCAGACTTCCCTGTCCATCACCAACTCCTGGAGCTTGCTGAGACTCACGTCTATCGAGTCGGTGATGCCAGAGATATATGTCATTAAAAATAAGTCTTCTACAAGTTCTTTCAAACAATTCAAATATAAGCAACTCATGGAAGAGATTGAATGTTCATGCGTAACTGTGTATAATCTCATATTAAAGTTGAAACGGTTTGAGATCAAAATAGGGGTCTTTGATGGAAATAAATTGTTAGAGAAAGTCTGGTGTTATAAAATTCTGTTCAATTTTTACTATTGTTTTACCAGTGCATTAAGTGGTCAAATTATAATTGAAAAATTACTAAAATATACCTGGAATGTTGAGAAAAACAGTCTTCATAGCATTATACCCCCAACTCTAAATTTTTTGAAAGATAATACCACATTTTGGTTTGAAAGGGCTTAAGTGATGACATGCTTCTCAAAATAATGTTGCTTATAGCCTTAACTCATTGTCTCTTCATATTTTTGAAACTTCTTGTTGAAAGAAAATTGGCATTAAGGGGACAGTTACTGTTTGTATGCCAAATTTCTGTCTGTAAAGCACCTAAAAATGAGAATGAATTAAGTAAATTTCTGGAGGAAATTACAGGAATAGAATTTTCCTATATTTAACATGGCAGTGAGTGATCTAATGATATTCATTGCTACTGCTAAGTCACTTCAGTCGTGTCCGACTCTGTGCGACCCCATAGACGGCAGCCCACCAGGCTCCCCCTTCCCTGGGATTCTCCAGGCAAGAACACTGGAGTGGGTTGCCATTGCCTTCTCCAATGCATGAAAGTGAAAAGTGGAAGGGAAGTCGTTCAGTCGTGTCTGACTCTTTGCGACCCCGTGGACTGTAGCCCAGCAGGCTCCTCCATCCATGGAATTCTCCAGGCAAGAGCCCTGGAGTGAGGTGCCATTTGCCTTCTCCAAATGGTATTCATTAGCAATCCACTAATTAGTACGTTGTCCCTGTAATGCCAGCACAGTTAGTGTCAATATTTGTCAGGTCAGGGAACAAAGAGGAAGTAAACTACTTTGAACTTTTCAGAATCAACAGTCATTTGACAGCCTTTAACCCATAACAGTGACAGCAGTTATCTTATAGTAGACTGTGGGCTCCATGCTTAGTTGCTCAGTCGTCTCTAAATGTTTGTGACCCCATGGACTGTAGAACAGAATCTTTAATTTAGATACATTGTAGTCTTTCAGATCACAGACAGGTCTTTTATTATATGCTATATACAGCAAGAAATCTGATGTTTTATTAAAGAAGATAAAATAAACTACAGAAAAAATAGGAACATTTTTGTAAAAAATTAAACAGAGAAAAATTTAATTAACTCAATGGAAACAACAGACAAAAGTCTAAAGTCTCCTATTTTGTGGATGTGTGTGATGCGGAAATTTTTTGAGTTTTCAGTTTCAGTCTTAACATCTTGTCTATGAGATTTCAGCTCAGTTTCTATCTCTCAAAAGTATGTCTTTAAAAATATATAAATTAATTATGACTGCATTATAGGGACACACATTAATTTTTATAGGAAATGACCAAGGGAAAGATTGTATTTGCTTAAAATGGGACATAATTAGCTGCAGAAAAGCAGCTTGTTTTTAAAAACCAGACCAGTGAAGGAATTGTAGTCTCTATTGATTATTCCTGTTTGGAAGAGTGATCATTAGTAAATGTTTTGGCCCAGAGATTCAAATTATAGAGCTTGGTGCTGAGCGATCAGATACGATTTACTCTGGTAGGCAACAGGGGATGAGGTTTTTCAAAAGTGTGACTGCTATAAATTGGAAAACCATTACAGTCAAGAAATGCAAAAATGTTGCTTCCTATGATAATTATAACTTGTCTATAGCTCCAGACTGTGATAATGAAGGAAATTCCACCTGAAAAGATTATTACTTTTTAGTTTTTCAAGCAATTATTTTGTTTCTGTAAAAGTTTCTATTCATACATGTGTATACACATGTATTTTAGAAATTTCTATTTCTACATACACCCATGGGTATAAAGTAGTAAATTTAAGGTTTTTTTTTTT
>SJYA01002698.1:306507-316806 GCA_006410615.1 Neotragus moschatus
TCTTGGGTATAAAGTAGTAAATTTAAGGTTTTTTTTTTTTCATTTTACTGAACAATCATTCTTCTTCATTGTAATAACAAAATCTATGATGTTAGCAATTCAAAATGTGAAACTGAAAATGTCAAGTTTAAATAACATGTTTCACAGGTATTCTCTTATCAACAGAAAGGAAAGAATACTATTGTTACAATTACTACAAGTAAAACTAGTAAGAAGTACAAATAAAACACATACTGATCTCTCAAAAGATATAGTACTGCACTATTTTCCCCATTATATATAAAAATAAAATTTAAAAAGAATTGTGAAAAGTTATTATTTGCTTAAGCATGCTGACTCTAATTATCATCACTAATGCTCTAATGCTCTGTTATTATATGTGGTTTTTACTTTTTTAGATATGGTATATCTAACAACATTATAAATCATGTACTACTTATGTAAAAAAAGTAGAAGATATACTTTATAATAACTGATAATTGGTAATAATTGGTTACTTTATGGGGCAGAAAATGTGAAAACTGATAACTTATGGTTGATTGTTTTAAATGTTATTTGTTTGTTTTGCCCTCTAGCTTGTTTACTATTTTGTTCTAAGATAATTGGAGGCTTCATATTAAGAAAATGGACCTTAAGATATAAATATCCCAATACTAACATTCACTTCTATTTTTTCCTTTTCATAATTTTAGTTCACAAATGTTATCCCTAGATATTTTAATATCATTTGTTATTAGTTCTTTATTTCTAAGAAATTAATGTATATATAGGTGTTCATAGAAATTCTTCAAGTTGTTCTAAGTCTACTGAATATATATTTTTGTAATTGCATGCCAGTTTGATTATTTATTCTCTATGAAGAACAAATTCAGTTTTATCAATGTATGTATTTTAATTAAAAACAGAAAGCTATAATCCTTAAAATGTTACTCTTTGCTCATCCTTTCTTTGGTAGCATCCATTGGCATGCATTGGCAGCTCTAGTCTCTGAATCAGCATATACCAACACTCATCATTGGGGTGTTGGTATTTGCTTTATCACTGTAGGTAAATGCACCTCTTATTTAATGAATGATTTAATCATTGAAAAACCCGCAACTTATCTGAGTCTTATCTACCATCTATTTTCTTTCCAGTTAGGGAGGTCGTATAGTCTGACAAACACTCCGCTAGTATCAGAAAGAGCAAAATATCCACAGGTGTTCTGAGATGGAATTCCTTCTTTATAATTATTGAGTTCAAAGCTACAGATGCATTCTATTTTTGGATGTACATTGTTACTACTCAGAATGAAAGGATTTTGGCCATTGCAGGTGAAATTAAATGCATTTAAAACATATCTTTACTTCTCCATCTGTACCTTTTCTTACTCTCACATATTCTGAAGATGCTAAGTATATACCTGAAGCAGTGTTTAGATAGATGCAAAAGTAAGGGCTCAGTACGATTCTCAGGAAGATCACAAAATCTGCAGTGTGAGTGATCCATGAACCTGAACATGAGGTGAATTTTATGCTGGGAAAGGTAGAATCCAGGACATTTTTAAGTACTACATAGTAGGAAATACAAGAACAATAGTGAAAAAAATATACTTCAGGCCTTGCATTTTCTTTATTGCTTCTGTTTCCCATAGAGAACTATGGCTACACAGTTTATAGATAATTTTGTCATAAGCTATCTTTGCCATAGACATCTTTGCCACAAGCATTTTCACATCCTAAATAGCAAGCTATTAGGAGAGTTGGACTGTGAATAAAGCTGAGCACCCAAAAATTGATGCTTTTGAACTGTGGTGTTGGAGAAGACTCTTGAGAGTCCCTTAGACTGCAAGGAGATCCAACCAGTCCATTCTGAAGGAGGTCAGCCCTGGGATTTCTTTGGAAGGAATGATGCTGAAGCTGAAACTCCATTTACTTTGACCACCTCATGTGAAGAGTTGACTCATTGGAAAAGACTCTGATGCTGGGAGGGATTGGGGGCTGGAGAAGAAAGGGACAACAGAGGATGAGATGGCTCGATGATATCAGCGACTCGATGGATGTGAGTTTGAGTGAACTCCGGGAGTTAGTGATGGACAGGGAGGCCTGGCGTGCTTTGATTCATGGGGTCGCAAAGAGTCAGACACGACTGAGCGACTGAACTGAACTGAACCATAAAGACAAAGAACAAAAAATAAAGGGCATTAATAAGCTAAAAATGGCCATAAGGAAACATGAAAATGAATGACAAAATTAAAAAAGACTTTATTGCAAAATACAAATATTTGAATATATTTAAAATAAATGTAGATTCATGACAGCTGGTGCTACGGCTAAGTCGCTTCAGTTGTGTCCGACTCTGTGTGACCCCATAGACGGCAGCCCACCAGGCTCCCCATTCCCTGGGATTCTCCAGGCAAGAACAATGGATTGGGTTGCCATTTCCTTCTCCAATGTGTGAAAGTGCAAGTGAAGTCGCTCAGTCGTGTCCAACTCTNGCTGGTGCTACGGCTAAGTCGCTTCAGTTGTGTCCGACTCTGTGTGACCCCATAGACGGCAGCCCACCAGGCTCCCCATTCCCTGGGATTCTCCAGGCAAGAACAATGGATTGGGTTGCCATTTCCTCCTCCAATGTGTGAAAGTGCAAGTGAAGTCGCTCAGTCGTGTCCAACTCTTCGCGACCCCATGGACTGCAGCCCACCTGGCTCCTCCATCCATGGTATTTTCCAGGCAAGAGTACTGGAGTAGGGTGCCTTTGTTCACAAATAACTGATTTTATTTTGTGGCTTGTACCTAAGCCCTTGTCTTTGCAGTCTTTGTTTTGTAGTATCATATATATTTTTCTTTCTTTCTTTTTTTCTTTTTTTGCTTATGGGTTCACCTCTTCAGTTGACATCATACTCTTTCTTTTCAGCTAAAATTCTTTCCTTCATTAGGAGAGGTATTCATTTCCAAATACTAGTGGGCATATTTTAACTGAGTTTTGCATTGCATTGTGAGAGCCATCCATACTGTTGTTAGTTCTTAGCATTTTTGTCACATGACCACTGATAGAGGATCTAAAGTTCTATACATAATGAGAGTTCAACTCTGCACCTTCAAGGGCCTCTACCTCCTTCTCCTCTAATGTAGTGAGTTTCAAAACAAAAACAAAAACAAAAACAAAAACCTCTTAGGGCAAATTATCACTGTCTGTCAAGCTCAATAAGTCCATCAATAACACTACTCACAATAAGCAGTTAAAATCAAATTGTCAACCAGTTATTGTGTCTTTTACAACAAAATTGCCTCACAGCAATTAGGTTTATGGCAAAAATTTTTGCAGTAAAGGTGACTGTGGCAAAGATGCTGAAGATGAAAATACTGGACATGGCAGCAAAGAAATATGCTCTTTTCCCTTCCCTTGCTGTCTAGCACTTATGATTATCATCCCAGAATCCCATATATCTGAAGTCCTCTGCAAGAAACCCTGAGGTTTTCATCAAGCTCCTATTAGAATGTAAGTCATAGTTATATCAGCACAGAACAGCTTGCTTGTTCCTGATTGTATCTCCTGTAAGCTCTAGCTTGTGGAGCCCATGCTCATACAGTGATTTGTACTTAAGACTGCTGAGGAAAGGATGTGAGTATGTGATTTGGGGATTGGGAAAATGACCCTTCTCTAAAGCCTGGTAATAACCCCAGCCCTGAGGCTTAAAGGAGTTGTGCTATCACAACTATAAAGGAAGAGACAGCACTATTCTTCATGTTATTTTTATTAAAAGGGCATCCTGGAAACATATGTTAGAAAACAGGTACTATTTTACTTGCGAGAGAAAGAGTGTCAATGTTGAGACTATTAACTGTTTCTCTTACGTAACAAAATAATTCCACGATGCACACAGGAAAATCAGCTTCATTAAGTCTTGGGTAGCCATGGTTTAGTTACTGAGTCATGTCTGACTCTTTGCAACCTCATGGACTGTAGCCCACCGGGCTCCTCTGTCCATGGGTTTTCCTAAGCAAGAATACTAGTGTGGGTTGCCACATCCTTCTCCAGATCTTCCTGACCTGGGGATCAAACCCTTGTCTCCTGCATTGCAGGCAGATTCTTTACTGCTGAACCACCCCCAGGAAGCCCTCATTTAGTCTTGTGTGTGCGTGAGTTCTAAGTCACTTCAGTTGTGTCTGACTCTGTGCGACTCTGTGGACTGTAGCCCACCAGTCTCCTCTGTCCATGAGGATTCTGCAGGCAAGAACACTGGAGTAGATGGCCATGCCTTCCTCCAGGAAACTTCTCGACCCAGGGATTTAACCGATGTCATGTCTCTTGCAGGTGGGTTGGCAGGTGGGTTCTTTACCACTGTCACCACCCTTACAGCCATCTTAACAGGATCTCAAAATATGTCTTTCATCTGAATCTTTTAAGAAAAATTTTTCATTTTTTCTAAAGAGAATTGAGAAAACTCAAAAGTGTAACTTTATTTATGCTGGTAGAATTCCATGAACAGAAGAGCCTGGTGGGCTAGAGTCCATGGGGTCACAAAGAGTCGGGCCCAACAGAGCAACTAACACTTTCACTTTTTTTCACAACCATACACGACTGTTGGTGAAACCATAGCTTTGAATATGCACTCCTTTGTTGGCAAAGTGATGTCTCTGCTTTTTAATATGCTGTCTAGGTTTGTCATAGCTTTTCTTCCAAGGAGTAGGTGTCTTTTAATTTTGTGGCTGCAGTCACTGTCCACAGTGATTTTGAAGCCCAAGAAAATAAAATCTGCTGCTGTTTCCACTTTTTCCCATGGAGTGATGGGACTAGAGGTCGTGATCTTTTGAGTGAGTTTTAACCCAGCTTTTTCACTGTTTAGATAAACAATTATTTAAACTATAAATAACTATTAAAGTCTATAAATTATACCGATAAAAATAACTCTAAAGAAAATTAATTAGAAAGTAAGTTGTCAGAATTAGAGAATATTTGAAACTATGACCAAATGGAGAAAACATGTTTATTTCACTTGGGGCATTTGAGAAGTGGAAGGATGTCTAGATACTCTGTGAGTAGAAATTTTCTCAGAGGGAATAAGAATAAATTGGCTTAATCATGTACAGAGAATTTTTTTGTATAATATGAATGATAGAGTGTATTGAGTATTTTACATTGGATAGCCATTAAGTACTAAAGTTGAATGACCGTTCAACTAAAGTTGAATGACTAAAGTTGAATTTGTTAAATACCAATTAAATAACTTTTTAAAGTATCTTCTATTAAATTTATATCCTTGTTAGATAAAACTATTGAATAAATTGAGTTCAACATCTTTTATATACCCTGAATGGATCAAATACATATCTTTCGTTTTAATGCCCACACCCTATTACCACAGATAGAGAAACTGTGCTACAATTTCAATAGTTTAAATAGTATATTAGACTTCCCTGGTGGCTCAGAGGGTAAAGCATCTGCCTACAGTGTAGGAGACCTGGGTTCGATCCCTGGGTTGGGAAGATCCTCTGAAGAAGGAAATGGCAACCCACTCCAGTACTCTTGCCTGGAAAATCCCATGGACAGAGGAGACTGGTAAGCTACAGTCCATGGGGTCGCAAAGAGTTGGACATGACTTAGCGACTTCACCTCACCTCACTTCAAATAGTATATTAACATATATTTAATTCATGCACACATAAGCATATCTANGGTGTCTTTTAATTTTGTGGCTGCAGTCACTGTCCACAGTGATTTTGAAGCCCAAGAAAATAAAATCTGCTGCTGTTTCCACTTTTTCCCATGGAGTGATGGGACTAGAGGTCGTGATCTTTTGAGTGAGTTTTAACCCAGCTTTTTCACTGTTTAGATAAACAATTATTTAAACTATAAATAACTATTAAAGTCTATAAATTATACCGATAAAAATAACTCTAAAGAAAATTAATTAGAAAGTAAGTTGTCAGAATTAGAGAATATTTGAAACTATGACCAAATGGAGAAAACATGTTTATTTCACTTGGGGCATTTGAGAAGTGGAAGGATGTCTAGATACTCTGTGAGTAGAAATTTTCTCAGAGGGAATAAGAATAAATTGGCTTAATCATGTACAGAGAATTTTTTTGTATAATATGAATGATAGAGTGTATTGAGTATTTTACATTGGATAGCCATTAAGTACTAAAGTTGAATGACCGTTCAACTAAAGTTGAATGACTAAAGTTGAATTTGTTAAATACCAATTAAATAACTTTTTAAAGTATCTTCTATTAAATTTATATCCTTGTTAGATAAAACTATTGAATAAATTGAGTTCAACATCTTTTATATACCCTGAATGGATCAAATACATATCTTTCGTTTTAATGCCCACACCCTATTACCACAGATAGAGAAACTGTGCTACAATTTCAATAGTTTAAATAGTATATTAGACTTCCCTGGTGGCTCAGAGGGTAAAGCATCTGCCTACAGTGTAGGAGACCTGGGTTCGATCCCTGGGTTGGGAAGATCCTCTGAAGAAGGAAATGGCAACCCACTCCAGTACTCTTGCCTGGAAAATCCCATGGACAGAGGAGACTGGTAAGCTACAGTCCATGGGGTCGCAAAGAGTTGGACATGACTTAGCGACTTCACCTCACCTCACTTCAAATAGTATATTAACATATATTTAATTCATGCACACATAAGCATATCTACAATAGGAATATCTTGGGGTTGAAATCGCTCATTGAATAAGACTATATATACATTTTCAACAGCATCATCCCAGTCCTAAAACACTGGAAAATTATATCTCCGTGTTTTTTGGGTACACTTAAAATCTTTTCGTAAATACAAATACAAATGGGCTTTGAAATAAAGTAGGCAACTATGAAGAACATGGATTTGCTATTGAAAATTGTTTCCATTAATGTTTGTACAGTTTTTGTTTGGTATTTTGGATTCATCACAATTGAAGTATTAGCATAAGAACTCATGGTGCTGTGGTTGTTTAAAAAATAGGCTTACTAAGTTCCTTATTTAATGTTTAACAATGTGTGAATTCACTAACTGGAATGCAGTGAACCTTGAAATAAGACATACACGTAGCTTACAGGAATAAGATTTTTGACCTTTTTCTCTGAATTTTCCCCAAAATCAGTATGGAATGGCTCTGTGGCCTTGGCCTTATACTTCGCGACAGATGATTCTTGAATTTCGTCACTTCTCCCATCTTCCACTCATCTCTCCTTATGCTGTACTGGGTGACTTGACATTCATAGATCTGGTTTATATAGATGTATTTAACATTAAAACAATTTTCCTCTACAAATAGACTTAATGAATGCTTTCCAACCCATCCAATTCTCATCTTAGACACTGAAATTTCATACTTGGCATTCCTGACAGCAATCTTAGTTCTCTAATGATTTTTCTATCTATCTATCTATCTATATATATATATTTGATTGAGCATCCCTCAAAGGGAATTAATTACATCTGCTATTTAAAATGTAATAGACTAAGAACAAAAAAAAGAGTCAAATAGATTCCTTGAAATACTACTAATGTATCACAAGTCATTTGTGTTTTAATGAATACAATTTTACAAGTACTAAGAACAGAAAAATATAATACAGAAATGTGGGCAATTTTTAAGCCAGATAGGAATATTTAAGGAAAACTTTTTATATCTGTTAACCTGAAAGGAAACATTATATGTTACTAGCTTTATACTTCAGAATTTTATTTTGTTTTGAATAAATTCTTTATTTGCTCCATGGCCATGGTATCATAGCTTATATACAATGTCCTTAACCTTGAAGCATAAAATAATATGACTAGGCAAAGCAGTGTATTAGTTGTCTCTTCTGATGCAACTTCATACAGAAATAAGTGAATCAATATATTATAGGCCATATTGGTCACTGGAGACTGCAGGGTACATTATGAAAGCATCATGTGGTATTTCAGCAGGGAACTTTTTATTAATGTCAATGGAAGTTATACTGCTGAAATTTCAGAATATGATTTAAAAGTATATTTTGCAGAGATTATATTTTAAGGAGGTGCAGTAAACCACAGATAATAGCTTTTTGTTAGAGTCTAAACCATTGTCTGGCATCTAATATATTATGATTTTACTTTCTAATGTTTTTAGCTCAAAAAACTCAGTGGATCATGAAAATGACTAGTAAACAAAACAGTAATGATAGGCAGATACAAATATGTCCCAAGAACAAATCCTGATCAAAATCATTGTGTCAAAGTGTGTCTTATTTGGGGGCTTCCCACGTGGCACTAGTGATAAAGATCTTGCCTGACAAAGCAAGAGACATAAAAGACACAGGTTCCATCCCTGGGTCAGGAAGATACCCTGGAGGAAGGCATGGCAACCCACTTTGGTATTCTTGCCTGGAGAATCCCATGGGCAGAGGAGCTAGGCTGGCTATAGACCATAGAGTTGAAAAGAGTCAGACACAAGTGACTTAGCATACACTCACATGTCTCATTTGATTTCTAATTTTGGATATCAAAACACACCATAGATACAAATTAAATCAAAATCAGGCCTGTCATCTTAACTGTCTGTGGGTCTTTCATTTTTAAAAGTTATGAAGAAAACAACATAGTTTAATTAAGCATGCTAAGTTACTTCAGTCGTGTCCGACTCTGTGCAACCCCAGGAATGGCAGCCCACCAGGCTCCCCCGTCCCTAGGATTCTCCAGGCAAGAACATTGGAATGGGTTGCCATTTCCTTCTCCAATAAATAAGCATAGGGTGAGCTATATTAGGCTTCCTGGTGGCTCAGATGGTAAAGAATCCACCTGCATTGCAGGAGACCCAGGTTCAACCACTGGGTTAGGAAGATCCCTTGAAGAAGGGAATGGCTACTCACTCTGATATTCTTGCCTGGAGAATCCCATGGACAGAGGAGCCTGGTGTGCAAAAGTCCATGAGGTAGTGAATGAACTATATAATTTTTAGAAGATATGGAAATATTAATAGGTATCATATTTGTAGCAATATGAAGTCATTGGCAACTATCACTGCAATGGCATCAACTATTAACTTTGACTCCATCTTTACTGTTGCTAATAACTTTTTAGGTTATCAGCCAGTTAGGCAGCATCTTGCGATCTGTCTCTACTCATCTGGAAAACTTCCTTCTCTCCTCATCTGGACGATTCTGAGCCAGATCACGCCCTTTCCTAGAGGCATTGGTTTCAGAATGCAAGGGTGTATATCCCAACTCTGATATAATATAATTGTAGTATTAATCAAAATGTTTATTCTTTTTGCCCAAGTTTCCTTATCTGAAAAAGTGCAGCAGTGGTTTCTGCAGTCCAGATAGAGAATTAAATGAAATAACACATGTTGTAGTTAAAATAGTGCCTGAATCATTGTAAGTGCTAGCTAGCTAAGTGTTTATTATTATTAATATTATACCATTAGGTCTCCTCTCCTTCCTACTGTTCATTCTGCTACTATTACTACAGAAAGATGTACAGTAATGGGTTTAGTTCCTTTGTGAGACAAAGTTTAGTCTTGAAGTAATTCAGCTAAATTGTGTGTGATATCACTTATCTACTTTGTCACTACTAAACTTCTGGTGGATGGTGGTGATGGTTTAGTCTTTAAGTTGTGTCACATCTTGCAATCCCATTGACTGTGGCCTGCCAGGCTCCTCTGTCCATGCAGATTCTCTAGGAAAGAATACTGGAGAGGGTTGCCATTTCCTTCTCCAAAAGTTCAGGTGGATACTACTGGAGAAAAAATAATTTTCCTCTACCCTTCTAGGTTCTTCTGTCTGATCTAAGAATTAAACAGAAATGAGAAAGATGAATAGAAGAAAATCAAACAAAAATTTGATAACATGTATACACAAAAGAGAAGGCAATGGCACCCCACTCCAGTACTCTTGCCTGGAAAATCCCATGGATGGAGGAGCCTGGTGGGCTGCAGTCCATGGGGTTGCTAAGAGTCAGACATGACTGAGTGACTTTACTTTCATTCATTGGAGAAGGAACCTGCAACCCACTCCAGTGTTCTTGCCTGGAGAATCCCAGGGATAGGGGAGCCTGGTGGGCTGCCGTCTCTGGGGTCGCACAGTCGGACACAACAGAAGTGACTTAGCAGCAGCAGCAGCAGCAGCAGCAGCAGCATACACAAGAGAGACCTGGAATAACTAACTCAGCAAACTGGCCAAAACCCTACACCTTATATACTATCTTCAGATAAACACAAAAATGGATGTTGAAGATAGTGGTTTGGGACTTCAAATGGGAGGAATGCCATTGACATGGAGATGGAAAACCAAATATGTGGTAAACAAATGTTTCAGGCCAAGGGGGTGGGAGGGCGAGGGGGCA
>SJYA01002698.1:322235-365669 GCA_006410615.1 Neotragus moschatus
TTCAAAATGAATTAAATGATAGAAGATGTGACCTTTTAGCTTTGCTTGTGAATTTGCACTTACCCCCAAATGTGGCTTTTTCTTCTGTTATGAACCAATGAAAAAGCAATTTTTGAGACAAATGAAGATTTGTCTCTTTCCTTATAAGCTCTGATACTTAAATAGGTAGAAAATAAGTTGTCCCAGATAAGCTTGCTTTATCTTTCATCTTAAGTATCATCTTGATCTCTCTAATATTTTAATGAAAACTCATGTTTCCTAGAAGGTGATTTAAATAAAAAATTTTTACTATAAACACATTTTGAGAAATACTTCATTTTGAACATTTTAAAGCAGGTTTCTACACACATAAAATAATTATATTTGAAAAAGTGAACATTAGGTAAATAGGGCATTTAAACTTGTTTAGTTTTCCTTGTTAAAGTTTGCTAACATGAAAAGTCACAATACAGTGATACCTTCCCTGGACCTCTTACAGAGAAAATCAACTGACAAACACTTGTATTCTTTTCCCACAATTCTTATGGACCTATCGATCACTGCTGAAGAAGGAAGAGTTGGTCAGAGCTGGAGTAATTCAGGACACAGGACTCCCTGTTGTGGGAAGTGGAGGTGAGGTGAGGTGGACAGTGGGTTGTTGTGTTGAAGACAGGAAGGGACTGCCTATATGTTTTTTAAATTTCTTTGAAATAATGTCCTCTTGACAAGGAAAGAGGACTTCAGAGGGAAATGCAGTGATGCCAAAAATTTAAGATAGGGCTTCCTTGATGTCTCAGTGGTAAAGAACCTTCCCACCAATGCAGGAGACAAGGGTTCATTCCTGGTTCATAAATTTCCCCTAAAGAAGGATGTGGCAATCCACTCCAGTATTTTTGCCTGGGAAATCCCATGGACAGAGGAGCCTGTTGGGCTACAGTCCATGCAGTCACAAAGAGTTGGGCATGACTTAGCGACTAAACAATAGCTATTCATCACTGTTTAAAAGTGAAGAAGAAGCAATTTTTCTTAACATTTGCTCTAGGTGTTACGATCGTTTTTCTCTGTTTCTTGTGCCCTGTGGAAGTACTTAGTATTGATGTTAGTGTAACAGTAATTTCTCCAGGCAAGAACAGGCAACAGGGGATTGTAGCTGCCAGAGTGCTATTATCAGGCCCATTCTGGCAAACTTACATAACTCAAAGAATGGTTTTAACAGTTCTGTAAAGAGAAGCAGAGAGAATGTTCACAGCTTGGGTTACCTGTGATACTGAATCCAAAATGGAGGTTATTGTGCAGGGCTGAGGGCTGCTCTTGAGATGATCTGTGGAAATGAAGGGAAAGATGCAGGACTGGGCTGAGAGAAAATGAAGGGGCAATTTAGTCTACAGAAAGCCTCAGTTGACCAGGGTGGTCTGAAGATGACCTGACCCTTCAGAGATCCCCCAAGTCGAGGCAAGAGACAATGCAGGCCACCCTGAGAAAGGAGTGTCATGTTTGCCAGGGTGGTTCCTTTGTTGACGGAATCCCCAAGGGGATCTGACCACTGAGGCGTGTCTGCTGGCAGTGCCCCTCACAGCTGAGGAAATCAATCCTTCATTCCTCGAAGGGGAGCAAGAATGAAATATAGATTTATGCTATTGGCGAAAAGCATTTGAATTTTTCCTGACATCTGTTTCTCGCCTTTCTGCCTCTTCCAATTCATCCTGCATTCAGCTGCCAAAAAATTCTTGACTTGATTATAAAATTGCAAGGCCTCCCAATAGCATTTTGAACTAAATTTTACAGTTTAAACTCAATTGTCTTTTTTTCCTGCCATATCCCTTGTTATAATAAAATTTTACCCTATCTTCATGTCCTCCAAAAAAGAAGTTTATAAAAATAAATTATCTGCTCCCTATTCCTGGAACCCAAACACTCATTAGGGACTCTCCTTCTCTGTTCATGCCCTTGAATCTGCTCACAGCCATTGTCTCTTCTTGTCTTTCCAACCTTACTTTGGATTTCATGTCTCCCATGAAACATTTCCTTCCAGGATCCACTGTACCCTTTTTCAATAGCCCTGATATACTTGTATTCTGTACTGTACTGAGTCCTTTCACTGGGTTCCTAGAGACAAATCATGGAGGAAAACCATGGCACCAGGTCATAAAGGTTACTTAAAAGCACATGTTACTTATTTGACTGAATTACATTTCTTATTTTCCAAGGTAACCAATAATGGCGTTGAGGTAGTTACAGTATGATTGTTCCTCTTCTGAATTCCCAGACAGCTTTATCTATTTCTCTTTTATAAAGTATAGGCATACCCCAGTTCGATTCCTGGGTCAGGAAGATTCCTTGGAGAAGGGATAGGCTACCTACTCCAGTATTCTTGGGCTTCCCTTATGGCTCAGCTGGTAAAGAATCCACCTGCAATGTAGAAAACTTGGGTTTGATCTGTGGGTTGGGAAGATCCCCTGGAGAAGCGAAAGCTCCCTTCTCCAGTATTCATTCTGGCCTGGAGGCCTGGGTTGCAAAGACTTGGACATGACTGAGTGACTGTCACTTTCACATACCTTCTAACTATTTGCATATAAATCTATTTCTCTTACTACTTTGTAAGCAACTTTAGAGGGAGGTCATTGGTTATTACTGCTCCCTCTTTTTATTTTTGAAATTCCAAATGCCTAGTCCAGTGTTTTTCACGTAGAAGGCATCAAATGTGTGATCCTATTGTAATGTTGTAATTTTAACAAAATTTAGTGGATATTGAGGCTAGAAAAGAATTATTTTNACTTTAGAGGGAGGTCATTGGTTATTACTGCTCCCTCTTTTTATTTTTGAAATTCCAAATGCCTAGTCCAGTGTTTTTCACGTAGAAGGCATCAAATGTGTGATCCTATTGTAATGTTGTAATTTTAACAAAATTTAGTGGATATTGAGGCTAGAAAAGAATTATTTTCTGGGGGAAATGAAGATGATTCACTATCCAATGATCGTGGTTTTTCAAAATTGCCATAAATATTTGTAGAGACAAAGACCATATCTCTGTCTTAACCTGATTAGGCTATTAAGTAAATTTGGTAATTGATGTCCTATTAAATATATAATTTCCCTTGTGTCATTGATATTTTTTAACTGAAATCACATTAAGCACTTCCTATCTTTAGATAATGGAGAAGGCAAAGACAACCCACTCCAGTACTCTTGCCTGGAAAATCCCATGAACAGAGGAGCCTAAAAAAGTAGTAACTTACCATGCTTTTTTTTTTTTTTTTTTTTTTACTAAGCAATGAAATTAATATGACATCCACAAGTACATGTAGAACTCTCTGCTCTTTTTAAAGTTTTCCTCAGAAATGCAATTTTTGGTTAACATCACAAGTCTCAAAATTTGCTACATGTTATGTCGCTAATATGCTATGCGAATTAATATATCTGAGAACAGAAGATAAAATGAAAGCTCATTCATTTTAAGAAATCTACTCAGGAAAATGAAGACCTAGGTTTAGTATTAAAATTGACTCCTTTTCATCTGATTATTTCCCCATACTTTTCTATTATAGCTACAATACAAACTCATTATATTAACAGGAAAATAGAAAAAAACACCATGTATATAGTTGTGTGCACGCATGCTCAGTAGTGTCCAACTCTTTTTGACCCAAGCACTCTACACCTCCAGGCTTCTCTGTCCATGGAGCAAGAATCCTGGAGTGGGTTGCCATTTCCTACTCCAGGGGATCTTCCTGATCCAGGAATTGAACACTCATTTCTTGCATCTCCTCCAATGGCAGGCAGATTCCTTATCACGGCACCACCTGGGAAGCCCGTATATAATAGAAAGGTATTAAATATAGAAAATATAAAAAATAAAATACTTAGGTTGGCCTTTGGCCCTACATACCATGTGAGTTCTTTCTCCTCTTAAACGTGGGAGTATACAATTATTCTCTCTATTGAACTGTGTAGATTAGAAATTCCTGATTCTATATAAAATGAGCTGTGCCCCCTCTCCCCCAAACCACCAGAGGTAAAACTATTTAGGAAATGGTCATTTTAACTCAAAGCTTTTTAAAAAAATGTGTTCAAGCTAATATCTAGGCAAACTATGTGAGATTTTACTGTTTTGTGAAAATAATAAAATAAAATAATGTAACCTTGTATACCTCTGAGGTGATGGCAATAAATGGACTTCATTACAACTCTTCACTCTTGTAACCATGATTTTTGCCGCATAATCTTATAGAACCATCTGTGTGCGGAGCTTGGCATTTGGCTNTGTTCAAGCTAATATCTAGGCAAACTATGTGAGATTTTACTGTTTTGTGAAAATAATAAAATAAAATAATGTAACCTTGTATACCTCTGAGGTGATGGCAATAAATGGACTTCATTACAACTCTTCACTCTTGTAACCATGATTTTTGCCGCATAATCTTATAGAACCATCTGTGTGCGGAGCTTGGCATTTGGCTAGCTTTGGCTAATGAAATAGGTTGGAAGTAAGTACCTTTCTACCAATTCTGTGCCACAGCCTCAAGGGACCTTGCATATCTCCACATGCTTTCTTGTATTTCTTCCATCGCCATGAGCGTGTCCTGAGTGGCTACTGGCAGAGTGGAGACGTAGAAGGGAATGAGTGCCCCAGTTTGTGGGCAAACACTCAAGGATATGAGTCTTTTCAGCCAAGACTCAGTGGATCTCCTGTGCACGCCTATTCTTAATTGCTGACTTACAGACTCAGAAACTAAATAATACTCATGGATACATAACATAGAACTACTGTGAATGGTCCACAACCTTGTTGTGGCATATAGATAGATAGATAGATAGATAGATAGATAGATAGATAGATAGATATTCTTTCAGTGTTACTGAGAAAGATTTGTATCATCTATTGTCATCCTGGAAAAGTGAAAGTGCTATTTTACAACCCCATGGACTTGAAAAATTTTCCAGGCTCCTCTTGCCCATGGAATTCTCCAGGCAAGAAAATACTGGAGTGGGTGGATACTCCCTTCTCCAGGAAAGCTTCCTGACCCAGGGTTTGAACCTGGGTCTCCTGCAGTCCAGACAGATTCCTTACCATCTGAATCCTAGTAACATTTAACAACTCACAGCAAAATTAAGTTACTCTGGAGTGTTACAGTGGAGTAGATTATGTTTTTTTAAACATATAGTATTTCAGATGTCTTTCAAATGCACTTGCTCAGTGTAAAAATTGGATTCACTTGTAGGGTTTTTGTTGTAGAATTCATAGGAACCCTGTTATCTTAGAGTTTAAAATCTATAGTAGTAGCGTTCTCTAGGCTTTCTTAAATTTTCTCTCTTCAAATTTTTTACTGAATATTAATTAAAAAATTTGGGAAGATCATGTACTTCCATTTTTTGCTCATATCTAAAGTGTTTTATCCCAAGGTGAAACTAGTATAGTTCTTAATTTTAAGAGATATAAAATATACATTTCACTTTAAATTGTGAGAAAAATTGAAACTATATTAAAATAGCAATAAATATTTTATATTCTTATAAGTCAGCTTTACATACTTAATTGAATAGAACAAGTCTAAAGAGTCAATGTAGTTTGTCTAATAAAACTTTCAGAATTTAGCAGTCCTGCAAAATATACAAAATACTGGCATTTTAAGGAAGGAGCATCAGTAACATATGCTTTATCCTGAAGGCACTTCTTTAGACATAGATCAGAATATCCATTTCTAATATAAAATGTTGTGTGTGTATCTGTATCAATATTGCATGCTTATCATGTGTGTGTGTGTGTGTATAACAAGACAGTCCAAGTTTTAAAACAGCTTTGATTAATGATGAAAGGAGATTTTCATATAGTCAATATTTAAATACATCATTTTGATTAGCATCCTAGAGTTTTTAAATCTGAGGTTAATCTACTTTATTAAAACTAAGAATAAGAGCAAGTTGTGCCTACAATTTGTGTGAAGTGGGAGCAAACTTTGTGAATTTCAGTTTGTTCTCATCAATTTTAAAAAAGGCATATAAGAATGTGAGAATATAGAAATCAATCCATTGAGACTTTGCATGCTGACTCTTTATAAAATCTTTATGTACTCCAGGACCCTGGGCTGAAGACCTCTGGTTGAGAAAAGACAAAAATAATGTTACTGTAATCCTTTAAACCATACAAATATTCAGTAAGTTTTCCAACTGAATGATTCTGTACACAATTAATAGGGACAAAGGAGATGACTAGGAGCTCAAATAAGCAATCCAGGCCACTTAGTGATAAGGAATTCAGAGAAGGGAGATAAAAACATGTAGAGGTGTAATATAGCACATTATATAAGAAGACAGCTTTTCATGCCAATGATCTGTAACTGCATTCCTAAGTGTTCAATATTTATGAACATCTAACAGAAGGAGTGGAGAAGGAAATGGCAACCCACTCCAGTGTTCTTGCCTGGAGAATCCCAGGGACAGGGGAGCCTGGTGGGCTGCTGTCTCTGGGGGTCGCACAGAGTTGGACATGACTGAAG
This sequence comes from Neotragus moschatus, assembly GCA_006410615.1. Lineage (NCBI taxonomy): Eukaryota > Metazoa > Chordata > Mammalia > Artiodactyla > Bovidae > Neotragus > Neotragus moschatus. The sequence goes on from SJYA01002698.1 coordinate 328,709, forward strand.
TTACTTAGCAGCAGCAGCAACAGAAGCAGAAGATATTAAGAAGAAGTGGCAAGAATACACAGAAGAACAATACAAAAAATATCTTCATGACCCAGATAATGATGATGGTGTGATCACTCACATAGAGGCTGACATCCTGGAATATGAAGTCAAATGGACTTTAGGAAGCATCACTACCAACAAAGCTAGTGAAGGTGATGGAATTCCAGTGCAACTATTTTGAATCCTGAAAGATGATGCTGTGAAAGCGTTGCACTCAATATGCTAGCAAATTTGGAAAAAGCAGTGGCCACAGGACTGGAAAAGGTGTTTTCATTCCAATCCCAAAGAAAGGCAATGCGAAAAATGCTCAAACTACCACACAATTGCACTCAACTCACACGCTAGTAAATTAATGCTCAAAATTCTCCAAGCCAGGTTTCAGCAACATGTGAAACATGAATTTCCAGATGTTCAAGCTAGATTTAGAAAGGGTAGAAAAACCAGAGATAAAATTGCCAACATCAGTTGAATCATGGAAAAAAAAGGGAGTTCCAGAAAACATCTACTTCTGCAAAATTGACTATGCCAAAGCCTTTGACTGTGTGGATCACAATAAACTGTGGAAAATTCTGAAAGAGATGGGAATACCAGACCCCCTGACCTGCCTCTTGAGAAACCTGTATGCAGGCCAAGAAGCAATAGTTAGGACTGGACATGGAACAACAGATTGGTTCCAAATAGGAAAAGGAGTGTGTCAAGGCTATATATTGTCACCCTTCTTATTTTACTTAATCAGAGTACCTCATGAGAAACACTGGGCTGGATGAAGCACAAGCTGGAGTCAAGATTGCCAGGAAAAATATCAATAAGCTCAGATATAGAGAAAGCAATAGCATCCTATTCCAGCTCTCTTGCCTGGAAAATCCCATGGATGGAGAAGCCTGGTGGGCTGCAGTCCATGGGGTCACTAGGAGTTGGACATGACTGAGTGACTTCACTTTTCACTTTCATGCAGTGGAGAAGGAAATAGCAACCCACTCCAGTGTTCTTGCCTGGAGAATCCCAGGGACAGGGGAGCCTGGTGGGCTGCCGTCTATGGGGTCGCACGGAGCAGCAGCAGCATGCAGATGACACCACCCTTATGGCAGAAAGTGAAGAGGAACTAAAGAACCTCTTGATGAAAGTGAAAGAGGAGAGTGCAAAGTTGGCTTAAAGCTCAACATTCAGAAAACGAAGATCATGACATCCAGTCGCATCACTTCGTGGCAAATAGATGGGGAAACAGTGGAAACAGTGTCAGAATTTAATTTTTTGGGCTCCAAAATCACTGAAGATGGTGACTGCAGCCATGAAATTGAAAGACACTTGCCCCTTGGAAGGAAAGTAATGATCGACCTAGACAGCATATTCAAAAGCAGAGACATTACTTTGTCAACAAAGTTCTGTCTAGCAAAGCTACGGTTTTCCAGTAGTCATGTATGGATTTGAGAGTTGGACTATAAAGAAAGCTGAGTGCTGAAGAATTGATGCTTTTGAACTGAGGTGTTGGAGAAGATTCTTGAGAGTCCCACGCACTTCAAGGAGATCCAACCAGTCCATCCTATAGGAGATCAGTCCTGAGTATTCATTGGAATGACTGACGTTGAAGCTGAAACTCCAATACTTTGGCCACCTGATACAAAGGGCTGACTCATTTGAAAAGACCCTGATGCTGGGAAAGATTAGAGCAGGAGGACAAGGGGACGGCAGACGATGAGACGGCTAGATGGCATCACCGATTCAATGGACATGGGTTTAAGTAAACTCCGGGAGTTGAGTTGGTGATGGGCAGGGAGGCCTTGTGTGCTGTGGTCCATGGGGTTGCAAAGAGTCAGACATGACTGAGCAACTGAACTGAACTGAATGAGATTGAAAGCGGCCTTAAGGCGGAAGCTTTGTGTTTCTCCTCTTTGCCTCCTTTCACCTAAAACACTAGTGGCAGACCCCAAAATTGCTTCAATTCTTATCAATCTAATTCAGTGAAAAGATCATATGCGTAGTTGTTTAAAGACTGGGCCCCAGACTGGATTGCCTGCATCTGAACCTCACCTCTTCCATTTCATACACATGTACTTTGGAAAAATTGCTTAATTTTTCTGTACCTATGTTTCCCATCTTTGAAATGGAGTGCATACTTACTTCATTCAGTTGATATAGTGTTAATTTAAATTACGTAAAATAGTTCCTGACTCATTATAAAGACTTTACAATTGATAGCTATTTGTAATCAATTAATGTGACTTTTCTGAAGTCACCAATATAAATTTTACCTATAAATGTAGGAAAGGTATTTATTTCCCTTCTCAACTGATTGAGCATTACCTAATTAATGTCCACAGTAGGTGACTTTATCCATTGAATGACTACTGACCTCTTGAAGCATTTATCTTTGGTTTCTCCAATTCAGTAGGCAACCCTTTCATTTATTTGATAGTTTCCATCACTGTGCAAAAGCTTTAAGTTTGATGAAGTCTCATTTGGATTTTGGCTTTTGTTTTCCTTGCCTGAGGAGACATATCCAAAAAGAATACTGCTAAGGCTCCTGTCAAGGCTATATATTGTCACCCTGCTTATTTAACTTATATGCAGAATACATCATGAGAAACGCTGGACTGGAAGAAACACAAGCTGGAATCAAGATTGCCAGGAGAAATATCAATAACCTNTGTTTCCTCACCTATTTCCCATGAAGAGATGGGACCGAATTTCCTTACCTTTTACTAAATATCTGCTATTCTAGGATCTTATCATATCACATTTAATCTTCATGTCTCTTTAAGATCTTAGTAGCTGTTACAGTTTCTTAAGCTTTTTCTTATTTTTAGTGACCTTGACAATTTTGAGGAGTACTAATCAGGTATTTTATAGAACACTCCTTATTTGTCAATTTCCTGGTGCTTTTCTCATGGTTATATATGTGCTGTGTTATAGACTGGGGGGAAGTCCACAGAGATAAGATACCCTTCTCATTAGAATCATATCATGATATGTACTTGTCATTGTGCCTTATCTTCTCCCCCTTTCTCATACTGTACTCTTCCTGTGAAACTTTCTACTGCACTGTCCACACATAGGGAGGGGGAAATTGTGCTTCACTTTTCTGAATTCAGGATGTCTACATAAAACATCAATATTTGGGTTTTCTCTGTACTGATTTCTGTTTGTTCTCCACAGGAGCTCTCTTATTTGACATTTTAGTTAGACTCATGTATTTTTACTACACAACAATATTATTAATAATATTATTATTATATTTGTTAATATGCTTATAATCAATTATGATTATTAATATTAATTACCAATTGGCTTTAACCCATTAGCACATAGATGGTTTTAGTCTTCTCTTCTGTTTATCTGTATCCTTGTACTCCAATAGCGATGAACTGAGCTCTAATCATCTTCAGTTTATTTACTTAAATTTTAAGTTTCAGGGTAAAATGTGCAGTGGTTTCAGAACTGTTAAATTGTTCTCCCATGGGGCAGAAGTTTATCAATTAGAGTTGAGTCCTTATGTACACTTCCTTTTGTTTTGATCTTATCATTACGACTTATTTCCAAAAATACATGGATCAATACATTCCCCAGTTCCCCTCAGTGAAATTATTTCATTCATTTGAAATATGGTTAGCTACTTTTGTAACATTCTGAATTCTATCTTGGGTTTCCCTATTCTCCTATGCTTTCCTAAATGATTTTTAAAATATTTTCATATATATGGCTTTATTCTTTGCACTGTAAAGTTCTACATAGATAACGGTTTCACTGCTCTGAAATATCCTCTGTACTTCACCTATTCACACCTCCTTCTTCCCAAAGCCCTTAGGAACCATTGACCTCGTTACCATTTCTAGGGTTTTCATTTTTCCAGCATGTCAGCTAAATTGAATGCTACAGTATGTAACTTTTTCAGATCGATTAATTTCACTTAGCAATACACATTTAAGAATCATCTGTGTATTTGCATGATTTTTAACCCGTTCTTTTTTTCACTGAATAGTTTCCCATTGAATGTATGACTTTAACCACATTTGTATAAGGATTCACCTCTTAAAAGTTGTTTGTATCTGATTTTTGGCAATTATGAATAAATGAGTGCAAAATATTTATGTACATGTTTTTTCTGTAGACATAGATTTTTAAAGCCAGTTAAATAAATTCCTTGGAGCCCAATCCCTGGATGATATTATGAGACTACATTTAGCTTTGTAATCAATTGCTTATCTGTATCTAAAGTGATTATATCATTTTGCATTCCTAAAACAATGAATAAGAGTTTCTGTAGCTCTGCATTGTTGATAGCATTTGGTATGATCGAATTTTTGAAATTCAGCCATTATAATGTTTAGTCAAATCTCATTACTGTTTTAATTTGCAATGTCAATGACAAATTACACTGAACATTTTATCATGTTTATTGGCCACTAGCGTACAATATGTTGAGATCAACTGCTTATAACATGTTGAGGTTATTTTTTTCAGATTTTCTGCACATTTTAAATTAATTTTTGCTTTTTATTAATTGAAATATAGTTGATTTGCAATATTGTCTTAGTTTCAGGTGTATAGCAAAGTGATATATATTTTTCCAGATTATTTTCCATTTTAGGTTATTATAAGATATTGACTATTTCCCCCTGTGTAACATACTACATCCTTTTTGCTTACCTACTTTATATATAGTAATGTATATATGCTATTATTGCATATCCTAATTTATCTTTCTCCCTTCCCTTTCCTCTTTGGTAACCATAAGCTTTTTCTATGAATGTGAGTCCATTTCCGTTTTGTAAATGGATATATTTGTATTATTTTTAGACACTGTGATAAGTGCTATTATATAATATTTATTTTTCTCTGATTTACTTAGCTTAGTATGGTATTCTCTAGGTCCATCTATGTTGCTGCAGATGGCAATGTTTCATTCTTTTTATGGCTGAGTAATATTCCATTACAATGCCACATCCTCTCTGTCATCCATATGTTGATGGCCAGTTTGTTTTCACATTTTGGCTATTGTAAACAGTGATGCTATAAACATTGGCATGCATATAACTTTTTGAATTAAAGGTTTCATATTTCTAGTTATATGTTCAGGAATGGAATTGTTAGATCATATTGTAACTCTATTTTTAGTTTTATAAGGAACCTTCAAACTGTTTTGCACAGAGATTACACCAATTTACATTCCCACCCATAGTGTAGGAAATTTTCCTTTTTCTCATACCCTGTGGTTTTGTTTTCTTATTGTTGAGCTTTAAGAATGTACTGTACATTTTGGATGCAAATCCTCTACCAGATAAGTGATTTAAAAAATATTTTCCCAGTCTTTTTACCCAAGTTCATTTATAAACTCAGTGAAATCCCAACTAAAAACCCAGCAAGATATTTTATAGGTAGTTAGTTACTCTTTCTGTATTCCATATTGCAGCAACCAGACACCTTTTATGTTAGAATCTTTGTAATAATTTATTGGGGTTTCCTTGGTGGTGCAGATGTTAAAGAATCTGCCCGCAATGCCTATTACCTCTAATCTCAATAACCTTCATGTTTTAAACAATGTGTCTCAAATATCTCCTACCTTTCATTTACTGCTGCTTTAAGCCACATCCTTAGTTTTTCTTGCTTTAACTTTTGTAAAGTATCCTACTAAAGTACAGGGTGGCAGAATACACCACCTCAAAATGTGCCCCTTTGGCCTAGGATTATTTTGAGCTAAAGGCATATGAAAACAGCAGGTATCAGAAAACCATTCTGACCTCCCCTTTTCCTCCTGAAAGCAGGAGATAAAACTCCCATACGAAAAATGTTCTCCGTGTTTGAGGATGAAAGAAACATTCTTATCACCAGAGATAGGGAGTAGAAGCCAAGAGAATTCTGTACAAGCGGATCTTGTTCAAATAATTCTTATCTTTCTTTAGCCTCCCCATATATTTTAGTTACTTTTCAACAATTGCCTCCCTTTACTCAACCTAACGTAAAAGCATATAGGTTTGCCACTTCTTTGAAACTTCATTTCCTTGTGAAAGGTCATGTGTCACTGAAAACTTAAATAAATTTGTCTGCTTTTTTTCCCCATTAATCTCCCTCATGTCAATTTAATTCTCAGACCTAGCTGAAGACCCTAACAAAGTAGAGGTAAAATGTTGCCTCCACTGCAAAAGTAATGGCTTTAAGGCATCTCACGGTTAAATCTCTGTTATGTCTCTAGCCCATGCGTTCTACAGCTGGAGTGTGATTTTATTTCTCAGAGGGTAAAAAGGGAAATCCTCTTTATTGGTATACTGCTGCTGCTGCCGCTGCTAAGTCGCTTCAGTCCTGTCCGACTCTGTGCGACCCCATAGATGGCCTCCTTACCAGGCTCCTCTGTCCCTGGGATTCTCCAGGCAAGAACCCTGGAGTGGGTTGCCATGTCCTTCTCCAATGCATGAAAGTGAAAAGTGAAAGTGAAGTCGCTCAGTCATGTCCGACTCTTAGCAACTCTATGGACTGCAGCCCACCAGGCTCCTCCGACCGTGGGATTTTCCAGGCAAGAGTACTGGAGTAGGGTGCCATTGCTTTCTCCGCTTTATTGGTATAGTTAAATCAAGTGAGTTATAATGACTTTTAAAGCTTTTAACTACTTAGCAGTCACTGACCTAAACTATCTGCATATTCCTCTGCCTCCCACGTCTTCTAGTCATTAGTCTAGTCCCTCACATCCTGAACCACTGTATGCTTTATCTTAGCCCACGCCCCCTTTTAGCTTGTAATAATTTCAATTTAGCTATGAAAATTTCATTCTAACTGATCAGTTGAACAACAGAAATTATCAATGATGATAAGGTTTGTCTTGTGAAGAGACATCGGTTTTATTGCCAATGGTCTAATGAATAGGCATTATCTTGGATTATAACTGCACATTTTAAGTTTACCTTGTACTGCTTTAATGAACAACGGAGAAAGAGAATTGAGTGGAACATCAGTACATAGGTTCATAAAGATAATAATATTAAAGACTGTCATTAAATACCCTTATATCTTTGTATAATAATAGATATTAAAAAGTAATATCCACCATTGAATTCCACGCTTAAATATAGTGTACTTTGAAAAGGAACATCTATGTGAGTACATAGAGGAAAAATTAAATTAACTTCAGAAAAAAAAAACACACACACAACATTTGAAACATAAGGGAAATATTTTGGAAGTATCACTTCTCAAACAAATGACAAGTATCCACAGAGAGCTTTCCTCTGAAGAGCTATAAAATAAGATCTTTAAAGAAGCCAAGCGGATGGAGGGTTTAATTCCAGATTTCTTGGTAAGTAGAATAAAAAAATGATGACTTGGGTTTTTTTTCCCACTTCTGTGAATGTTTGCTAAACTTCATGTTATTGTGATCTCTGATATTTGCAAATATTGTGAAGACTGGGCAACAATGGAAAAGATGTATGTGTGTTTAGCCATACAAATACACACTATTGGCAAGTCCAGTTAAACAATTTTAAGCTCTCGGTAAGCAACTCCCCCCACCCCCCCCCAAAAAAAAACCAGGGCTTCCCAGTGGTGCCAATGGTAAAGAACCCACCTACCAATGCAGGAGATATAAGAGATGCAGCTTCAATTCTATGGTCTGAAAAATCCCCTGGAGAAGGACATGGCAGCCCACTCCAGTACTCTTGCCTGCAAAATTGCATGGACACCAGGCCTGGCAGTCTACAGTCCATGGGATGGCAGAGTGTCAGGCACAACTGGGCACACACACAAGCAAAAGATCGTCTTAGAAATAAGAAGGAGCTCTTCCATGATTTGGGAAATGATAAGTTGAATGTAGTTAATTTCATAATGTTTTACTACTATGCTGACATACCACTCCGTTTGTAAAGGAAATATATTAGATGAAGACATTTTCTAGTTAACAGGAAAAATAAGTAGTCCCTTTTACCTGGAATCTTCATGATGGCTTTTCATGCCACATTCACAGTTTAGTTTTCTGCTATGGGACAGAAGTTCCACAGGAAAGGAAAAAGCCAATCAAGTCACCAGGACTTATATAACCATGTGACTAAAGCACTTTATTGTACAGAATATATACTCTCACTTTGTTAGAGAAAAGTATACATGCTCTGTACATTAAGGTAAATTATGACAAAGAATATTTGGCTGGCAGAAGCTTCATAGATTTATTCAGCCACATAATCCTAAACCCATGGCATAAGAGCTGATGATACCCTGGTCCAAACATAACTCAGAGACAGAGAGAGAAATTCACAAAGACTTTTGCCCTCTAATGTATGCAAACTTTACTAAAGTCTCTCTGGTTTCTTCCTTCTCATTTCTACGGTACCTATCATGCATGGCAAAGAAAATATAAAAGTGACAGAAGGGCTACATGCTCAAGACAAATGGTAGCAACTGCTGATTAATTTGCATGATGACATCTTCTTTGTTTCCTTTCCTTTACGAGTTTTTTGTTAGAGCACCTCATCTGAGAAACACAGCTCCTGTCTAGATGTTAGTCTCAGTTCCAGAGTCACTCTTGAAGCATGACTCTAGAGATGAGGGTAAAGTATGCAATCTTATTCTATTTGAAGTAAAAATCTGGGTCCTTCAAGACTTGTTAGAGTCCAATATGTGTAATAAAAGCTGAATTTTCTGAAATTTTTGGATGTTTGTCAAACATCACAAAAATGCCACAGACATGGGAAAAAAGTAGCTGGTAACTCTCAAGGCAATAGGCAAGATTTAAACATGCTGGCAGCATGTTTTCCTTCATAATTTGAAAGTTTTCTTTTTAAACAAATTCTTAAATGTATAAAGTTAAGGACAACAGTAGGGGAAACTCATGCTAGAAAGAAAGCGAATTGATTTGCTTAAAGTATCTTAGAGGCTCAGAAAAAGAAACGAAGTCTTCAAACAGCCGGTCTCATGCTCAGTTCAATCTCTCATGCTTGGAATAGGTGAGCTGATATCTAACTCAGGGTCGTTGAAACTTTCACAGTAGATGTCTTATGAAACAACTTTAATGAAATGAGCTTGCCAGTCTACTCAAAGGTGTGTAATAGCATTTTCCTTTGATCTTTAATTCATCTATTTCACTTCCTCCTGAGCTGATTTAAAGTAAAACTTTAATAGCTAGTTGCAAGCTCTTTGAGATAACTCGTCATTGCCTAATTTTGTATTCTCTGGAACTTATTGGCTTGCCTAAGAAGGAGCATAAGTGAGTAGAGATGTGGATGAAACTTGATCTGCTTTGAGATGATAACTGCAGGATTCGCTGTAACCATAAATGTTTTATGATTTCATATAATAACAATAGAAGGGAATCAGGAATCCTAAAAATTTATCAAGTTACAGATATGTCTCACATGAACATAGATGCTTCATATGCAAAATCCAGTATATGATTTTAGATTCCTGCTATCATTGAGATTAAACAAATTTCCACCATTAAAATTTTTCTTTTTATAAAGTAATACTCACCTGAAAGAGGGCATGGCAACCCACTCCAGTATTCTTGCCTGGAGAACTCCATGGACAGAGGAGAGTGGAAGGCTACAGTTTTGGCGAGTCACAAAGAGTTGGACATATCTGAAGCGACTTAATATGCATGCAGTTTATGATACAGAAGAATAATAGTGATATATAAAATATTATTACTTAAATATATATATGTATTTTAACAAAAGTGTAATGTAAAAAATTATTGTCTGTTAAAATAATCTACTTATTGTATTTAAAAATCTAAGCTGTTAATTTAAGAAGATAGTTTTCTAAATTTATGAAGGCTTTGCTCATGCTGCTGCTGCTACTGAGTAACTTCAGTCATGTCCGACTCTGTGTGACCTGGTAGACAGCAGCCCACCAGGCTCCTCCATCCCTGGGATTCTCCAGGAAAGAATAGAGGAGTGGGTTGCCATTTCCTTCTCCAGGCTTTGCTCATAATGAATAGTTAATTCTTTTCAACTGTTGAGTATAAAGATATGATTTATAGAATAGAATAGAAAAATAAGGTCTCAGAGAGATGATGAATGCATGATACTATTAGGATTTACTATAATAAGGACAAATAAAATATAAAATTATTGGGTAAATATATAGGATCACAACTAAAACAAAGAAAATTTTAATATTGTAATAACTTCATATGCCGTGTTATTTGTTGTTCAGTTGCTCAGCTGTGTCTGACTACAGCATGCTGGGATTCCCTGTCCTTCACCATCTCCTGGCGCTTGCTCAGACTTATGTCCACTGAGTCAGTGATGCCATCCAACCATCTCTTCTTCTATTGTCCCTTTCTCCTCCTGCCTTCAATCTTTCCCCCCATCAGGGACTTTTCTACTGAGATGGTTCTTCACATCAGGTGGCCAAAGTTTTGGAGATACAGTTTCAGCATCAGTCTTTCCTAAGAATATTCAGGATTGATTTCCTTTAGGATTAACTGGTTTGATCTCCTTGCATTCCAAGGAACTCTCAAGAGTCTTCTCCAACACCACAGTTCAAAACTATCAATTATCTGATGTTCAGCCTTCTTTATGGTCCAGCTGTCACATCCATACATGACTACTGGAAAAACTATAGCTTTGACTAGACTGACCTTTGTCGGTAAAGTTGTATCTCTGCTTTTTAATATGATGTCTAGGCTGAGTTGGCAACTGGACAGAGAAGGCAATGGCAACCCACTCCAGTACTCTTGCCGAGAAGGTCCCATGGATGGAGGAGCCTGGTAGGCTGCAGTCCACAGGATCGCTAGAAATTGGACAAGACTGAGTGACTTCACTTTCACTTTTCACTGTCATGCATTGGAGAAGGAAACAGCAACCCACTCCAGTATTCTTGCCTGGAGAATCCCAGGGACAGGAGAGCCAAGTGGGGTGCCATCTATGGGGTTGCACAGAGTCGGACACGACTGAAGCAACTTAGTAGCAGCAGGTTGGTTTTATTTTCTCTTCCAAGGAGCAAGCGTCTTTTAATTTCACGGTTGCAGTCACCATTAACGGTGATTTTGGAGCCCAAGAAATTATGGTATGTTACTATGTCCATTGTCTTCCTATTTATTTGCCTTAAAATGTTGGGACTGGGTGCCTTGACCTTGGTTTTTGAATGTTGAGTTTTAAGCCTACTTTTTCACTCTCCTCTTTCACTTTCATCAAGAGGCTCTTTAGTTTCTCTCTGCTTTCTGCCATAAGGGTGGTGTCATCTGCATATCTAAGGTTATTGATATCTCTCCCAGCAATCTTGATTCCAGCTTGTGTTTCATCTAGCCCATCAGTTCACATGATGTACTCTGCATAGAAGTTAAATAAGCAGGGTGACAGTATATAGCCTTGAAGTACTCCTTTCCCAGTTTGGAACCAGTCTGTTGTTCCATGTCTGGTTCTAACTGCCACTTCTTGACCTGCATACAGGTTTCATATGAGGCAGGTAAGGTTGTCTGGTATTCCAATCTCTTTCAGGATTTTCCACAGTTTGTTGTGATCCACACAATCAAAGGCAATATTAAATTGCTTTGTTGTATACCTGAAGCTATTATAATTTTGTATAACGCTGTCCTTGTGTAGTTGCCAAGTCATGTCTGACTCTTTTGCAACTTCATGGACTGCAGCCCACCAGGCTCCTCTCTCCATGGAATTCTCCAGGCAAGAATACTGGAGGGGGTTGCCATTTCTTTCTCCAGGGTATCTTCCTAACCCAGAGATCAAACCTGTGTCTCCTACATTGGCAGGCAGATTACCACTGAGCCAGCCAGGAAGCCCATGTCAGCTATATTTGAATTAAAGATAAGAAATTCTAAGAGATGTAAGAAAATAAATATGGAGAATTAAGAATTTTAATGTCAAAATAACTGTTTTTATGCATGATGCTATCTTCCAGATTGATTCTAATAGGAAAGTAAAATAATATTTATTATTCACATATGATTGCAAGCTGAAAATTCAATTTAAGAAAATGCAATTAGATTCTCCTTGGCGATATGCATAATTTTTAAATCAAAATTAAAGAAATTAAATATGCATAATTTTAAATCAAAATGTGCATATTGCCAAAGAGAATTAGATTTTCTTTGGTAATATGTATAATTTTTCAATAAAAAACACTTTAGCTTTCATTTCTGGAGAGTTGGTGTGAAAAAGGAGGCAAACTTATACGGTTAAAATTTTTGCAGTTTCTTCCACTGGCTACCACCCTATATTTTGTTTTATTTNAACTGGACAGAGAAGGCAATGGCAACCCACTCCAGTACTCTTGCCGAGAAGGTCCCATGGATGGAGGAGCCTGGTAGGCTGCAGTCCACAGGATCGCTAGAAATTGGACAAGACTGAGTGACTTCACTTTCACTTTTCACTGTCATGCATTGGAGAAGGAAACAGCAACCCACTCCAGTATTCTTGCCTGGAGAATCCCAGGGACAGGAGAGCCAAGTGGGGTGCCATCTATGGGGTTGCACAGAGTCGGACACGACTGAAGCAACTTAGTAGCAGCAGGTTGGTTTTAGTTTCTCTTCCAAGGAGCAAGCGTCTTTTAATTTCACGGTTGCAGTCACCATTAACGGTGATTTTGGAGCCCAAGAAATTATGGTATGTTACTATGTCCATTGTCTTCCTATTTATTTGCCTTAAAATGTTGGGACTGGGTGCCTTGACCTTGGTTTTTGAATGTTGAGTTTTAAGCCTACTTTTTCACTCTCCTCTTTCACTTTCATCAAGAGGCTCTTTAGTTTCTCTCTGCTTTCTGCCATAAGGGTGGTGTCATCTGCATATCTAAGGTTACTGATATCTCTCCTAGCAATCTTGATTCCAGCTTGTGTTTCATCTAGCCCATCAGTTCACATGATGTACTCTGCATAGAAGTTAAATAAGCAGGGTGACAGTATATAGCCTTGAAGTACTCCTTTCCCAGTTTGGAACCAGTCTGTTGTTCCATGTCTGGTTCTAACTGCCACTTCTTGACCTGCATACAGGTTTCATATGAGGCAGGTAAGGTTGTCTGGTATTCCAATCTCTTTCAGGATTTTCCACAGTTTGTTGTGATCCACACAATCAAAGGCAATATTAAATTGCTTTGTTGTATACCTGAAGCTATTATAATTTTGTATAACGCTGTCCTTGTGTAGTTGCCAAGTCATGTCTGACTCTTTTGCAACTTCATGGACTGCAGCCCACCAGGCTCCTCTCTCCATGGAATTCTCCAGGCAAGAATACTGGAGGGGGTTGCCATTTCTTTCTCCAGGGTATCTTCCTAACCCAGAGATCAAACCTGTGTCTCCTACATTGGCAGGCAGATTACCACTGAGCCAGCCAGGAAGCCCATGTCAGCTATATTTGAATTAAAGATAAGAAATTCTAAGAGATGTAAGAAAATAAATATGGAGAATTAAGAATTTTAATGTCAAAATAACTGTTTTTATGCATGATGCTATCTTCCAGATTGATTCTAATAGGAAAGTAAAATAATATTTATTATTCACATATGATTGCAAGCTGAAAATTCAATTTAAGAAAATGCAATTAGATTCTCCTTGGCGATATGCATAATTTTTAAATCAAAATTAAAGAAATTAAATATGCATAATTTTAAATCAAAATGTGCATATTGCCAAAGAGAATTAGATTTTCTTTNAATAGGAAAGTAAAATAATATTTATTATTCACATATGATTGCAAGCTGAAAATTCAATTTAAGAAAATGCAATTAGATTCTCCTTGGCGATATGCATAATTTTTAAATCAAAATTAAAGAAATTAAATATGCATAATTTTAAATCAAAATGTGCATATTGCCAAAGAGAATTAGATTTTCTTTGGTAATATGTATAATTTTTCAATAAAAAACACTTTAGCTTTCATTTCTGGAGAGTTGGTGTGAAAAAGGAGGCAAACTTATACGGTTAAAATTTTTGCAGTTTCTTCCACTGGCTACCACCCTATATTTTGTTTTATTTGCTTTAAACAAACCATCTTCTCAGAACCAAAATCCAGAGAAACAATGGATAGCGTTACACTTGAAAGAATACTCTTTTGAAAGTTAGAAAATAGACATAAATAGACATGATCATCTGGCTTGTCCTACTAACTGGCCGTTACAGCTATATTTTGCCCCAGAGGTTCTTATATGTTCTTGGGGCTTACATTTGTTCTTGGTTCTTATTAATTCTTTATGTACAGCCCTATATTTAAAGATTTGGAAAAAAATCTGATGACTTTCTTGTGATCTAATCAGTCTCTTTAGTTCAAAGTGAGGCAATTCTAACCACTAGAACAATATTCTTATCCAAGATTACTTGCCTTTCTGGCACAACTTTTTTTTTTTTTTGTCCAAAGCCATTTTTTTCAGATGTGTCAGCTTACCCTTTCTTGTCTTAGTTATACTTTTGTTTGCTTTGACACATTTTGTTCATAGTCAATAAATAACCACATGTGAATCAATTTTCTATCTTTCCATTCATTGCTTTCAAAGTTGATGGAGAGTTTTTATCAATGATAATTTTAAAGACTTCGTTATGTTATCATTATTCCAAAGGTCTCTATCCACATATATGTGGCTGGCATTCTAACCAACATGGTTCCTGAAATCTGCCTCTAGATACTTATTACGACTCCTTCGGCCCCCGAGGCTGCCATTGCTGTTGGCTTGGGGCTATCACCAGATGCCTTATTGGAGGCACAGCTCTGTCCAAGTCCTTAGTATTGAAAGAAGAGTCAACTGGTTATTTCNAAGGGTCAGGACTGCTGCCCCAGCATGACTCTGTATATTCCATTATGTAAAACTTAGGGTATATAAACACCTTTTAAAAATAAAGTTGGGGGGGGGTTGCACAAGCCTGGCCTCCCCTGTGTCGACTCTCTCTCCCTTTCTCCCTCTCTCTCCGTCTCCTTTTCAGACTGAATGCCCATCTGGAACGCAGAGGCTCACCAAGTCTACTTACTTGCCCTGGCTTCTAAGACCCATGTGAGGGGGAGCCTAAGGCGGGGCACCCTCCGCTATTCTAGCGGGCGCCAGTGGCCTATGTAGATGGTGCAGACCTATTGTTTTGAGGTTTTATTAGCTCTCCCTGTAAACCAAGTTATTCAGAGTCTTTTCTCCACTAATTTTCCTACTACCCTATTCTTTCCTAATCTCTCTTTATATTTCTAAATAAAGAAGCTTTTCCTTGCCTACTCCATCTCCCCTTAGAATTACCCTGGATCCACTGGGGCTGGACCCCGACAGTTAAGCAATTCTGTTGCTGTGAATACAAACAACTTGACACTGCTACGTTTTGTTGTTTAGTCGCTAAGTTGTGTCTGACTCTTTTGTGACCTCAGGGACTATATCCTGCCAGGCTCCTCTGTTCATGGGATTTTCCAAATCTACTGGAGTGGGTTTCCATTTCCTTCTCCTGAGGACCTTCCCAACCTAAGGATCGAACCTGTATTTCCTACATTGGCAGGTGGATTCCTTAACCACCGAGCCACCTGCAAAATCCAAATTAAGACACTCTCTCAGTAGTAGTGAAAGTCGCTCAGTCATGTCCAACTCTTTGTGAACTCTTGGTCAGGTTCCTCTGTCCATGGAATTCTCCAGCCCAGAATAGTGGAGTGGGTAGCCTTTCCCATCTCCAGGGGATCTTCCCAATCCAGGGATTGAACTGGATCTCCCACATTGCATGTGGATTCTTTACCAACTGAGTTACCAGAGAAGCCCAAGACACTATATGAAGTGAAGTGAAGTGAAGTCGCTCAGTCATGTCCGACTCTTAGCAACCCTGTTGACTGTAGCCTACCAGGCTCCTCCGTCCGTGGGATTTTCCAAGCAAGAGTGCTGGAGTGGGTTGCCATTTCCTTCTCCAGGGGATCTTCCTGACCCAGGGATCGAACCCAGGTCTCCCACATTGTAGGCAGATGCTTTACTATCTGAGCCACTAGGCTCCCCAAGACACTATATGGTTCATATCAATCTTTAGTACTATGGCCTATGCTACTTTCCATATAGTAGACCCTTCTTTTTATTAAGTATTTATTTATTTGGCTGTTCCAGGTTAGTTGAGTCATGTGGGCTCTAGTTCCCTGACCAGGGTTCANTATCTGAGCCACTAGGCTCCCCAAGACACTATATGGTTCATATCAATCTTTAGTACTATGGCCTATGCTACTTTCCATATAGTAGACCCT
Source organism: Neotragus moschatus (assembly GCA_006410615.1). NCBI lineage: Eukaryota > Metazoa > Chordata > Mammalia > Artiodactyla > Bovidae > Neotragus > Neotragus moschatus. The sequence goes on from SJYA01002698.1 coordinate 344,863, forward strand.
TCTTTTTATTAAGTATTTATTTATTTGGCTGTTCCAGGTTAGTTGAGTCATGTGGGCTCTAGTTCCCTGACCAGGGTTCAAACCTGCACCCCCTGTGGTGAGAGCAAGGAGTCCTAGCGACTGGACCACCAGGGAAGTCCCAGTGGGCTTTTCTTATATTCCTTAATCCTGTCCATGATCACTAATCTGCATCTTGCCTCTGTCATTTCTGGGTATNAAGGGTCAGGACTGCTGCCCCAGCATGACTCTGTATATTCCATTATGTAAAACTTAGGGTATATAAACATCTTTTAAAAATAAAGTTGGGGGGGTGTTGCACAAGCCTGGCCTCCCCTGTGTCGACTCTCTCTCCCTTTCTCCCTCTCTCTCCATCTCCTTTTCAGACTGAATTCCTATCTGGAACGCAGAGGCTCACCAAGTCTACTTACTTGCCCTGGCTTCTAAGACCCACATGAGGAGGAGCCTAAGGCGGGGCACCCTCCGCTATTCTAGTGGGTGCCAGTGGCCTATGTAGGTGGTGCAGACCTATTGTTTTGAGGTTTTATTAGCTCTCCCTGTAAACCAAGTTATTCAGCGTCTTTTCTCCACTAATTTTCCTACTACTCTATTCTTTCCTACTCTCTCTTTATATTTCTAAATAAATAAGCTTTTCCTCACCTACTCCATCTCCTCTTGGAATTACCCTGGATCCACTGGGGCTGGACCCCGACAGTTAAGCAATTCNTTTATTAGCTCTCCCTGTAAACCAAGTTATTCAGCGTCTTTTCTCCACTAATTTTCCTACTACTCTATTCTTTCCTACTCTCTCTTTATATTTCTAAATAAATAAGCTTTTCCTCACCTACTCCATCTCCTCTTGGAATTACCCTGGATCCACTGGGGCTGGACCCCGACAGTTAAGCAATTCTGCTGCTGCTGCTGCTGCTAAGTCGCTTCAGTCGTGTCCGACTCTGTGCGACCCCATAGATGGGAGCCCACCAGGCCCCCCCATCCCTGGGATTCTCAAGGCAAGAACACTGGAGTGGGTTGCCATTTCCTTCTCCAATGCTAGATGTAGATAAATACGAACAACTTGACACTGCTACGTTTTGTTGTTTAGTCGCTAAGTTGTGTCTGACTCTTTTGTGACCTTAGGGACTATATCCTGCCAGGCTCCTCTGTTCATGGGATTTTCCAAACCTACTGGAGTGGGTTTCCGTTTCCTTCTCCTGAGGACCTTCCCAACCTAAGGATCGAACCTGTATTTCCTACATTGGCAGGTGGATTCCTTAACCACTGAGCCACCTGAAAAATCCAAATTAAGACACTCTCTCAGTAGTAGTGAAAATCGCTCAGTCATGTCCAATTCTTTGTGAACCCTTGGTCATGTTCCTCTGTTCATGGAATTCTTCAGGCCAGAATAGTGGAGTGGGTAGCCTTTCCCATCTTCAGGGGATCTTCCCAATCCAGGGATTGAAACAGATCTCCCACATTGCATGTGGATTCTTTACCAACTGAGTTACCAGAGAAGCCCAAGACACTATATGAAGTGAAGTGAAGTGAAGTCGCTCAGTCATGTCCGATTCTTTGCAACCCTGTTGACTGTAGCCTACCAGGCTCCTCCGTCCATGGGATTTTCCAAGCAAGAGTGCTGGAGTGGGTTGCCATTTCCTTCTCCAGGGGATCTTCTTGACCCAGGGATCGAACCCAGGTCTCCCACATTGTAGGCAGATGCTTTACCATCTGAGCCACTAGGCTCCCCAAGATACTATATGGTTCATATCAATCTTTAGTACTATGGCCTATGCTACTTTCCATATAGAAGACCCTTCTTTTTATTATTTATTTATTTGGCTGTTCCAGGTTAGTTGAGTTATGTGGGCTCTAGTTCCCTGATCAGGGTTCAAACCTGCGCCCCCTGTGGTGAGAGCAAGGAGTCCTAGCCACTGGACCACTAGGGAAGTCCCAGTGTGCTTTTCTTATATTCCTTAATCCTGTCCATGATCACTAATCTGCATCTTGCCTCTGTCATTTCTGGGTATGCATGAAAATATTCTCAAACTGTACCAGGCAGTATGGCTAAGCAATGTCTGTCACTCATCATGACATCTTTGTCCAGAAACCTCTGTGGGACTTAAATGACCCTCATAGCANGCTTTTCTTATATTCCTTAATCCTGTCCATGATCACTAATCTGCATCTTGCCTCTGTCATTTCTGGGTATGCATGAAAATATTCTCAAACTGTACCAGGCAGTATGGCTAAGCAATGTCTGTCACTCATCATGACATCTTTGTCCAGAAACCTCTGTGGGACTTAAATGACCCTCATAGCATCCGGGAATGCATGGACAAATTCATGGGTGTTTTCTGTTCTTGCCCATCCTTAGCTTTGAGAATTTAATTGACAGGGTCTGATAGGGTAGAAGGATTTCTGATATATGTTTTCTATCTTCCATATTTTTCCTGTCTTGTACCTTTAACAAAGCTTTGGAAATAAAAAAATGACAATGCTTGCTTTCAGGTGTTATAAAAATAGAAAACGACATCTCTCACTCAAACTTTAAACTCCTATTTATTATTTTCTTGATTCTGATGGTGGGTGACTAGTGTGTAGGGCTTTCCATAACTAAGAATATGATTTGGTAAATTTAAAAATAAATAAGTTTGAATACACTTTTCTAGACTTTTACATGAAGTCAGGATTTTTCTCCCTCTTGAATTTTGCAGCTGGAATTTTTAATAATTTTCTTACCGATGAAATTTATTCTGGTTTCGAAACATATCCAGAAGTTTATGAGAAAGAAAAATATGAATTTCGTGACAGTTCTGTGACAAGGCTTTACATGAAACTTTCATTGTCATCTTCCTTGAACCAAGTGCAGGAAAATACAATCTGGAGCGGAATTTCATTTGCATATTGCTGAACAGCTTGATGCCCTCAATTGGAATCCAGCAAAGTGTACAACGGGCCACCTGATTTCTCATGGCACAAGCTGAAATAGGAAATGGAAAAGAAAAAAGGGATTTCATTCCACTCCAGTTATTTGGTTCAAGTTCACTTTGAAGAGTATGAAATATCTCATTTAGTTTAATGTATGCAAATGAAGCCTATAGAGGATAACAGAAAGCAAATGGCAAAGGCTTTCCCAAACGCTGTAACTGAGAGCGAAGCCCTTTTAGACCGTTTGTGAAGAGGGGGCCATAACATCCCTTTGAAGTAGTTGGTACTGAAGACCTTCATACATGTGGAGGAGACTAATGATTTAGGATTCAATTAGGATAGTGAGTAATTTAGCTGCACATTCGAGGACTTTCATCACTTCTAAATTAATTTTTCTTTCTCTCCCAAGTGGGAAAAGGGAGTCTGTGACTGTGTGTGTTCTCTTCGTAAATAAGTTTGTATACATAAATAAATTATCCAAATACTTCAGCCTATAGAAAGCCTTTGGCTTGAAACGCCCAGATAATTGAAACAAAAGAGTGTTGACTGTTTTTTGCTCTCTTTATTTGAACTACTGTCACAATATGAGCTCATTTTTCTCTTTACATTTTTTAAAAATTGAAGTATAGTTGATTTAAAATGTGTTAGTTTCTGTTATACAACTAAATTATTCAGTTTTACACATACAAACACACACACACACACGTTCACTTTTTTTCATTATTGATTTATTATAGCACATTTAATATAGTTCCCTGTGTTACATATCTGGGTGATATGTTTGTATCTGCTAATTGCAAACTCCTAATTTATCCCTCCCCCCTTACACATTTTTTTTTTTTTTTCATTTTAAATAGTAAAATAACAGACGTGGCTGGTCTTTGGAAGCTTAGAGTGCACGGTTTTAGTTGCAATCTTTAGGATTGTTATTCTGCTGCTGCTGCTGCTGCTGCTAAGTCGCTTCAGTCGTGTCTGACTCTGTGTGACCCCATAGACGGCAGCCCACCAGGCTCTCCTATCCCTGGGATTCTCCAGGCAAGAACACTGGAGTGGGTTGCCATTTCCTTCTCCAATGCGTGAAAGTGAAAAGTGAAAGTGAAGTCGTTCAGTCCTATCTGACTAGTAGCGACCGCATGGACTGCAGCCCACCAGGCTCCTCCGTCCATGGGATTTTCCAGGCAAGAGTACTGGAGTGGGGTGCCATTGCCTTCTCCGGATTGTTATTCTACCCTTACTTAAATATCTCCTGTGCTGACATGTTATGTTTCAGTCATGAACGTTCTTCGACTACTCAGTTTTATTACTGCTTTGTCTTCGAGTTTTCCCTTTTGGCTGTGGGTTTGTCTATCAATTGATAGACTTTTAACAACGTAGTCTCTGAAGACCCTATTATTCAATGCAAAGATTATAAACTGATCTAAAATTTGGCAGATTTTAAATCTCAAGAAGCAATTGAGCCCCTTGATTTTCTGGTGAGATTTTGATTTTAAATTATGTAAAATAAAATGGTATTTATTATAGAAACCTATGCACATAGTAATAAATAATAAAGATTTAAACAAAAAATATGCAATATTATTCAATATCATTCTGATCCTTTCATTAGCGATTCTAATGATTTTTACTTCTATTGTTTACCTCTCTATTGACTTTTCTGATTTTTTACCGTTCCCATTCTCACAATATATGATTAAATCAATAGTGAGTGTTTAAATTGACATAATTTTATAGATATCCACTACTGAACCAAATAACATATATATTATATAATATATTATTGAATGTATAATACATATATGCAGCTTTTCTTTTACATTTTAGTATTGAGATTTAATAGTTGAACTGTTCTGTGTTTGCTTAATATTCTGTGAACACTGTGCTTTATTTGCCCGAATGTTCCAACAGATTTCTAGAATATTGCCAGAATAATTTTAAAGGCTTAAATTCACCAAGTAATTTATCAGTTATATTTTCTTCCTGCACATATGTTCTCAGGCCCCTTGGCACTCTTATTCCCAAAAGAATGCTTGCTCCCTAAGCCAGAACGCTATTCATTTTGTTCCTCTCCTGGGTTGGAGTTCAGGCAAATATCTAGAGGCAGGGCCAGATTCACGCACAGGCAATTTATGCAGAACCTTATGTCTTTTCCGTTTTCAAATACGACTTCATTTTTAAAAAAAATCAGCCTCCTAATGCTTCTTTAACTGCAAATAGAAATTAATTTTTTAAAATAAGCATCTTTATTTCTCATTCTAGTTTATTTATATAAGCCTTCCGGTTGTCCCTGAATTGTTAAGGCATTTCTGCACTGTTGTTGAATCTTTGTTGCTGTTATTGCCAAGCGTGATATCAGTTCAGTTCAGTTCAGTCACTCATTCGTGTCTGACTCTTTGCAACCCCATGGACTGCAGCAAGCGAGGCCTCCCTGTCCATCACCAACTCTCAGAGTTTATTCAAACTTATCCATTGAGTTGGTGATGCCATCCAACCATCTCATCCTGTGTCATTCCCTTTTCCTCCTGCCATAAACTTTCCGGGCCTCAGGGTCTTAATTTCATCCTTAATTGTAATATTTTTAATGTTTTCTTTCTCACTGACATTTTTTAGAATTCTCTCTGTATCCTTGATTTTATTTTTATACATATTTTATTGTTTTCTTCTCTACTTCTCAATAGGCCTTTGTGTTTATAGACATGAGTTTCAGTTGCAGAAAATTTTCTTTGCAAGTTTTTCCTGAAGTTTAGTTGCAGAAAACATACCTTTGAAATGTTCTTCTCTTTGATTTCATCCTTCTGTTAATTATCCTATAGGTGGGACTTTGGATTTTCTAGACTATTGCCTCTTTTTTTTTTTTTTTTTGGTCTTTTCCTCCTATTTTCCGTAGACTGTTTCATTATCCTATTTTAATTTCTTACTGATTTCCTCATGTGTATATTCACTGCTTTTACTGAATTCATGATTCTAGTTATATTTTAACTTGTAAGAGCTCTTTATTGCTGAATATTTTTTACAGTGACATGTTCTTATTTTAGTAACAGAACTTTCAGAGTTATTAATTATGTTTTTTTGCATGAAGATGTTTTCCTTTTTTCTCTGGGTTCATTTTTATGTTTGCTCTGTTTTTCTTTCTTTCACATAATAAGCTTCCTCAAATGATTCCTAATTTTAGATGTCTGTTCATCTTTAAGAGTAAGGCAGAAAAAAGCTGATTAAACTCAGTGTTTATAGTCAAGTTTGCTGATATCTGGGTCTTTTCTCTTTGATCACACTTCTTCCTTAGAAAATACACATCTTGTCAGTCATGCATAATTTGTAAGGCCCAATGAAAACTGGAAATGCAGAGCTCCTTATTGAAAAATTAAGAATCTGTAGATTCTGAAACTAAAAGTTTGGTCCTTCTAAGACATGATTTTATGAGGCTGCAGAAGTTGCATACCCATGAAACTGGCCCTGTGTTAAATAGATATTTGCCTGAGCCCCAGTGTTCTGGGGAGAAGGCAATGGCAGCCTACTCCAGTACTCTTGCCTGGAAAATCCCATGGACATAGGAACCTGGTAGGCTGCAGTCCATGGGGTCGCAAAGAGTTGGACACGACTGAATGACTTCACTTCCACTTTTCACTTTCCACTTTCATGCATTGGAGAAGGAAATGGCAACCCACTCCAGGTTTCTGGCCTGGAGAATCCCAGGGATGAGGGAGCCTGGTGGGCTGCTGTCTATGGGGTCGCGTAGAATTGGACACGACTGAAGTGACTTAGCAGCAGTGTTCTGGGAACTGCAGTTCTTTGCAGTGAACTCATCTTGGCAATTTAGATATTCAGAAAATCCCCCGTTTTTCACCCACTGTTCCTTACTTATATCCTCTGCTTGGCCTTTGTTCTCCATTTTAAAGGCCGTCTCTAATTCCTACTGAGAGTAGGGACTGTATTACTTAGGGGTGGAGTGTTGTATGTTCTAAAAGAATGGCAAGAGGCTTACACAAAACCTCTTTATACAGGCTTTTAACTCATCACCCCCTACTTTCAGCCTACATCTAACATCTTCATTCTGGAACCTTTTTGTTCCAAGTCCCATGAATATTTTTACTTTTTCATTTCTTCCTTTTAAAGACATAGCAATAGTTTTTCCATTCTCCTCATTTAAAATCCATATTATTCTTTTATGTCATTTCACTCTTCCAAAGATTTGTTGGAATCTCTTGTTTTTCGGTTGTCTTCTATTCAAATTTCTGTGATTTTATACTTCATTTTGCTCCATTGTGTCATTTGTTGTGGTATGGTATAGAATAGGAGATCCATTTTATGTCCTATCTGCCATAAGGAAGGAACAGTCTTTAGAATATTATTTTAAAATATAAAGTAAATAATAAAAAAGAAAATTTCTTACCTTGTTTGTAATCCATTTAAGAGGAATATGAGATATACTAGATAATATATATAATCTATATAAATGGTATATATCAGTTCAGTTCAGTTGCTCAGTCATGTCCAGCTCCTTGTGACCCCATGGACCACAGCATGCCAGGCCCTGTCCATCACCAGCTTCTGGAGTTTACCCAAACTTATGTCCATTGAGTTGGTGATCCCATCCAACCATCTCAGCCTCTGTCATCCCCTTCTCCTCCCGCCCTCAATCTTTCCCAGCATCAGGTCTTTTCCTATGAGTCAGCTCTTCACATCAGGTGGCCAAAGTATTGGAGTTTCAGCTTCAACATCAGTCCTTCCAATGAATACCCATGACTGATCTCCTTTAGGATGGACTGGTTGGATCTCCTTGCAGTCTAAGGGAATCTCAAGAGTCTCCTCCAACACCACAGTTCAAAAATCATCAATTCTTTGGTGCTCAGCTTTCCTTATAGTCCAACTCTTACATCCATACATGACTACTAGAAAAACCATAGCCTTGAGTAAATGGACCTTTATTGGCAAAGTAATCTCTGTGTTTTTAATATGCTGTCTAAGTTGGTCATACCTTTCCTTCCAAGGAGCAAGCGTCTTTTAATTTCATGGCTGTAGTCACCATCTGCAGTGATTTTGGAGCCTCAAAAGTTAAAGTCTACTACTGTTTCCACTGTTTCCCCATCTATTTGCCATGATGTGATGGGACCGGATGCCATGATCTTAGTTTTCCGAATGTTGAGCTTTAAGCCAACTGTTTCACTCTTGTCTTTCACTTTCATTAGTAGGCTCTTAAGTTCTTCACTTTCTGCCATAAGGGTAGTTATCATCTGCATAGCTGAGGTTATTGATATTTCTCCCAGAGATCTTGATTCCAGCTTGTTCTTCATCTAGTCCAGTGTTTCTCATGATGTACTCTTCATATAAGTATAGATAATATATATATAATTAATTATTATATTAAATATAAATCTTTAACTCTCTCTCAAAAAACAGGGCAGTTCTGCCTCAGATTTCACACAGAATTAATCTTGTCTCCTCTAAGTGAAAGAATTGAATTGGCAAAATTTTAGAGGTCCTTCAGCTAATTAATGGGACTTCCTAATTTTTGCCACTCATTAAAGATACACTGATTTTGTGGCTAATGAGAAAATGAAGTGCAACCAAAACTTACATCAAATTGAACCATGAAAGAGAACAAGAGTCAGGAAAAATGTTAACATGGACGCTATCATATTAATAACATGATATTGTTAAATGTGGATATGTGGATATTCCCCTTTTTTTCTGGCTTGCTTCTCTAAATCTCATTAAGCTCAGTTTTATTCTTCTTTTATACATATAAATAGCTTATTCCTGATATCTTAACATATATTGCTGTAAAGAGACTTCATTCTTTAAAATGTCTACCTTGGAGCCTTTATTTTATTCCCATTAGATTCTGTAATATATCTCAATCAAAGATTTCTTGAAAACATACCACCTAGAAAGTGAATGTGAAAGATAAGTCACTCAGTCATGTCTGACTCTTTGTGACTGCATGGACTGTAGTCCGCCAGGCCTTTCCATCCATGGGGTTTTTCAGGCAAGGGTACTGGATTGGGTTGTCATTTCCTTCTCCAGGGGATCTTCCCCACCCAGGGATCGAACCCAGGTCTCCCGCCTTGCAGGCAGATGCTTTAACCTCTGAGCCACCAGGGAAGCCCATACCACTTAGAACTTTTCATTTAAAACTCAGGAATGAAAGAGGGCACTGAGTGCATGCCATTCCATATCCTATTGGATGGGAAGAAGTGTGGTGATTGTAGAGTCAAATGTCATTCATGAGTCTCTTGAGTCAAGAATTTCCTTGGCATGAAGGAAGCAGGTTACTATGTGGTAATACTGTGCTGTGCTCAGCAGGGTGAGCTGAGTCTGACTCTGCAACCTAATGGACCGTAGCCTACCAGGCTCCTCTATACACAGGATTCTCTGGGTAAGAATACTGAAGTCAGTTGCCATGCCCTTCTCCAGGGGATCTTCCTGACCCAGGGATCAAAACTGTGTCTCTTGTGTCTTCTGCACTGCAGGCAGATTCTTTAGCCACTGAGCCACCTGGGGAAACCCATACTACCTTGTTTCAAGCTTCCTCATGGAACCAGAAGAAATATATTCTCTTAGGTGTAGCCTGGCTTTCTTTCACTACCATTTTACTAATACACTTTTTCCAAATATTTCAAATCATCCTAAACCAATAATAGGCATGTGTTTCAATGAACAAGCTACAGTATTCCATTCATGATCTCTTTTTGTTAGCAAAAGGATACAGTAAGGGATCAAGTTAACCAAGAAGAGTATCAGAAGGACTTGGGCCTTGAGTCTTAGCTTGCCACTGAATAGCCAAGAAAGTTTGAGTAAGCTACAAAGCCTATGACAAAATTTTTCAACATTTTATTCATATTGGAATTGTCTAGTTTAAACTATATACTCATAATTAGTACTCAGTTCAGGTCAAATAAATCTTAACCTATAGAGTTGAAGTCTGACTATACAGAGCTCCCTGACATTCAGCAAGGTTGGAGGACTGTTGCCTTTAAGTCTTATTTTCCCTGTCTTTAAAATGGGTGTAATAATAGCACCAGTATTGTAGGGTTATTTTAAGAATTAAATGAAGAAAATGCATGTAAGGAACATAGCACTATGCCTGGAACATTATAAATAATTCATACCTCCCACTTCCGGGCTGAACTATAAATACAATTAAAGAAGAGATTGTATACTTCTTGTTCAACTGTTTCATGCATAGCACGTAGAAAGGACTTTTTGTGATTTCAATGAATCACTTGCACTATCTTTGAGAAGGGGAGTGAGACATTGGCATAGTATTATTGACTTCTGCTCAGCCACAGAAATGCTTAGAAAAGAAACAATATAAAAACAGTTTTGACTAGGCTCTTCTGTAGAATCATTTTTTTCCCTAAATAGTTAGCCCAAGTTATTAACTCTTTCAGGCTGAAGCACTGCTGAATCCTAACATATACTTGTGACTGTCATTCATTGCAATTTTAGAACTTTCTTTTAAAAAAATTTCCCCTCCTTGTCTTTCTCCTTCCCACCCTCTTACTCTTCTCATGTTCCCTTCCTTCTTTTCTTTTTCTTCTCCAGTCTTTTTTCCTCTCCTCTTTCTCTCCCTTTCCACTCTCATCCTCTCACCCCACATCTCTCTATCACTGTCATGGAAAATCTGTCTGAAAAGGTTTAGCTCCAGGATAGATTTCTCCACCTTGCCTGGCAGCAGCCCATCTCCTCTGCTCACTTACCACAGACAGTGGCTGTGAATTTGTCTTCTAAGCAGCAATTCCTCTCTTCTGTGTATTTCAGTGGTGCTGCTGCTGCTAAGTTGCTTCCGTCATGGCCAACTCTGTGTGACCCCTTAGACGGCAGCCCACCAGGCTCCCCCATCCCTGGGATTCTCCAGGCAAGAACACTGGAGTGGGTTACCATTTCCTTCTCCAATGCATGAAAGTGAAAAGTGAAAGTGGAGTCACTCAGTAAGTGTCCGACTCTTTGTGACCTCATGGACTGCAGCTTACCAGGCTCCTCCATCCATGGGATTTTCCAGGCAAGAGTACTAGAGTGGAGTGCCATTGCCTTCTCTGGTATTTCAGTGCTATCTAGCAATAATGGACTGCCCAGCCTTGCAGATGACCAAAATACAGGTGGTTCGCCAGCATTCACATTTTTTCCCCCATAGAACCATTTTTAACACATTCATTAAATAATTTTTATACATTCATACCACAGATACATTTTGCTCGTTATCATGTATCAGGACTTTTGTTGATCCTAAACAGGACAGACTACATATACCTGACCTCAGACAAGGGCACAAGTTTGACAACAAATAAGCAGATTATTGTTGTATAGTGTGGTATATGCTGCAGAAGAAATATCAAAGGCCCTCCCCAAACACTATGGAGTGCACACGGCAAGGGTCTTCACTCAGTATTGGCTCACACTATCTGGGTTGTGTTTTAAAGAAAGGATGGTGAAGGGTGGGGCAAGTGTAAGTGGGCTGAGATGTGGCAAGGCATTTGAGAGTATGAAGAGACTGGTGAGAAATGAGACTGGAGAAGTTAGGGGAAGTCAGGGAGCTTGGACTTTATCCGTGGGGTGCCGGATAACTCTTAAAAATTCTTCAGTAATTTGGATAATGCATGACAGAATATCCTTGAAAAGTCAGAGTCCCCTGTCAATGTGAGAGAAAGTCAGAAGGTCAGCTGAAAATATGCAAAGAAAATGCAGAGAAATAGGTATAATATTGTAGTTTTTAAACCAACCCAAAATAATCACATCTTTAATNCCAGGCTCCTCCATCCATGGGATTTTCCAGGCAAGAGTACTAGAGTGGGGTGCCATTGCCTTCTCTGGTATTTCAGTGCTATCTAACAATAATGGACTGCCCAGCCTTACAGATGACCAAAATACAGGTGGTTCACCAGCATTCACATTTTTCCCCCGATAGAACCATTTTTAACACATTCATTAAATAATTTTTATGCATTCATACCACAGATACATTTTGCTCATTATCATGTGTCAGGACTTTTGCTGATCCTAAACAGGACAGACTACATATACCTGACCTCAGACAAGGGCACAAGTTTGAGGTAAGTTCAACAAATAAGCAGATTATTGTTGTATAGTGTGGTATATGCTGCAGGGGAAATATCAAGGGCCCTCCGCAAACACTATGGAGTGCACACGGCAAGGTCTTCACTCAGTACTGGCGCATACTATCTGGGTTGTGTTTTAAAGAAGGATGGTGAAGGGTGGAGGAAGTGTAAGCGNCACAAGTTTGAGGTAAGTTCAACAAATAAGCAGATTATTGTTGTATAGTGTGGTATATGCTGCAGGGGAAATATCAAGGGCCCTCCGCAAACACTATGGAGTGCACACGGCAAGGTCTTCACTCAGTACTGGCGCATACTATCTGGGTTGTGTTTTAAAGAAGGATGGTGAAGGGTGGAGGAAGTGTAAGCGGGCTGAGATGTGGCAAGGCATTTGAGAGTATGAAGAGACTGGTGAGAAATGAGACTGGAGAAGTTAGGGGAAGTCAGGGAGCTTGGACTTTATCTGTGGGGCGCCAGGTAACTCTTAAAAATTCTTCAACAATTTGGATAATGCATGACAGAATATCCTTGAAAAGTCAGAGTCCCCTGTCAGTGTGAGAGAAAGTCAGAAGGGCAGCTGAAAATATGCAAAGAAAATGCAGAGAAATAGGTATAATATTGTAGTTTTTAAGCCAACCCAAAATAATCACATCTTTAATATTAATTATAATTGGGAAAATTACTGAGCACCTACTATAGGCCAGTTATTTTTCTAAAAACTATACACATATAAGGCAATGGCACCCCACTCCAGTACTCTTGCCTGGCAAACCTCATGGACGGAGGAGCCTGGTAGGCTGCAGTCCATGGGGTCGCTAAGAGTTGGACACGACTGAGCAACTTCCCTTTCACTTTTCACTTTCATGCATTGGAGAAGGAAATGGCAACCCACTCCAGTGTTCTTGCCTGGAGAATCCCAGGGACGGGGGAGCCTGGTGGGTTGCCATCTCTGGGGTGGCACAGTCGGACACGACTGAAGCGACTTATCAGCATATACATAGTGACCACCATATAAGGTAGATTCTATTACTAACTTGTGCTGCCTGAGGTCAAAGCTCCCCTCCACCATTTATTTGTTGTGTGACTTTGGACTTGATATACATAAACAGCTTCACATATTTGATACTTTTGTGGAGGCAGTCCAAGGTTTCTTCAACCCATGCTTTCTTCTTTTTATTTCCAGGGGATTTTAATAAGTAAATAATAACCAGAGAAATAGATGATCAAACCTGAGTGAAGTCAAACCCTATAGCTCCATCAGAGAAACAAACATCAAACAAAAAAAATAGATGAAATAAATTATCTGTGAATAGGAACTCTGGAATCTGTAGTGGGTTAAGAAGTAGAATGGCATAGGCTGGATGGAAATTGTGTAGGCAGATTCCCTGGTACCCTTTGGTGGAAGGGGGGCTTCATTTGAATCATAAAGCAACCTCATAGAAAATGCATGTGTCTCTTTGGAATCCAGTCTTTATTGCTTCTCAACTGTGTGACAGTGGGCAGATGATTCCCTTTGCCTTAGTTTCCTAGATAAATAATAAGATGAAAACCATAAGACGCTGTGAAGATTCAGTTCAGTCGTTCAGTCGTGTCCGACTCTTCGCAACCCTATGGTCTGCAGCATGTCATGCCTCCCTGTCCATCACCAACTCCCCGAGTCCACTCAAATCCATGTCCATTGAGTTGGTGAGGCCATCCAACCATCTCATCCTCTGTCATCCCCTTTTCTTCCTGCCTTCAATCTGTCTTAGCATCAAGGTCTTTTCAAATGAGTAAGCTCTTTGTATCAGAGCTTTGTATCAAAGCCAAAGTATTGGAGTTTCAACATCAGTCCTTCCAGTGAACACTCAGGACTGATCTCCTTTAGGAAGGACTGGGTGAAGATTAAATGAGTTAAAGTACAATACTTAAGTACTGCTGGCACACAATATACCATATGTGTTTATTATTATTATGACACCCTCTGGGTTTAATATATTGTTTAATAATAAGTTGCATATACTTCTTATTAAGGTTTTAAAACTGTAAGGCCATAGGCAAGAGTTAACTGTCTTTGCTTCCTGAACAGTGCCTATTGTCTGCCTTGCTAGAATTAAAGTATATTTTTAATGATGGTCAAGGAGAGTTTCTAAACTGTTTGTGAATAGTGCTCAGGAGAGGGAGTTTGCCAGAACAAGTAGCAATTGCAATGGACATCCCTTCTCGTAGAAGATGGGAGTCATTTCCAGCAGACCCACTTGGGGACAATAATGTCAAAAATGGATGTTTCATGCATAGCACAAGTTAGGTTCATAGTGTTAGAAATGAGCTTCATGTCAAAATAGTGAAGAAATACTGCTCATGGAAGATGATTCATGTAGCCCTCTTAGCTAATATGAAATGAATGGTGGTTTTGGCTTTTTNTGTGTAGGCAGATTCCCTGGTACCCTTTGGTGGAAGGGGGGCTTCATTTGAATCATAAAGCAACCTCATAGAAAATGCATGTGTCTCTTTGGAATCCAGTCTTTATTGCTTCTCAACTGTGTGACAGTGGGCAGATGATTCCCTTTGCCTTAGTTTCCTAGATAAATAATAAGATGAAAACCATAAGACGCTGTGAAGATTCAGTTCAGTCGTTCAGTCGTGTCCGACTCTTTGCAACCCCATGGTCTGCAGCATGTCATGCCTCCCTGTCCATCACCAACTCCCCGAGTCCACTCAAATCCATGTCCATTGAGTTGGTGAGGCCATCCAACCATCTCATCCTCTGTCATCCCCTTCTCTTCCTGCCTTCAATCTGTCTTAGCATCAAGGTCTTTTCAAATGAGTAAGCTCTTTGTATCAGAGCTTTGTATCAAAGCCAAAGTATTGGAGTTTCAACATCAGTCCTTCCAGTGAACACTCAGGACTGATCTCCTTTAGGAAGGACTGGGTGAAGATTAAATGAGTTAAAGTACAATACTTAAGTACTGCTGGCACACAATATACCATATGTGTTTATTATTATTATGACACCCTCTGGGTTTAATATATTGTTTAATAATAAGTTGCATATACTTCTTATTAAGGTTTTAAAACTGTAAGGCCATAGGCAAGAGTTAACTGTCTTTGCTTCCTGAACAGTGCCTATTGTCTGCCTTGCTAGAATTAAAGTATATTTTTAATGATGGTCAAGGAGAGTTTCTAAACTGTTTGTGAATAGTGCTCAGGAGAGGGAGTTTGCCAGAACAAGTAGCAATTGCAATGGACATCCCTTCTCGTAGAAGATGGGAGTCATTTCCAGCAGACCCACTTGGGGACAATAATGTCAAAAATGGATGTTTCATGCATAGCACAAGTTAGGTTCATAGTGTTAGAAATGAGCTTCATGTCAAAATAGTGAAGAAATACTGCTCATGGAAGATGATTCATGTAGCCCTCTTAGCTAATATGAAATGAATGGTGGTTTTGGCTTTTTTCTGTTTTCCTGGGGAAGGCAAGGTCTCTGAGTGATTATAATTATGATATGACAAAAAGTTCAGACAGTTTTTCAGATGGTTGAGAAGTATGCTGGGGAAGGAGAAATTTGAGCTGCACACTGAACACCCTTGGGGAAAGATGAAAGAATAGAATGCCTTAGAGATGGAGAGACATGCAGAGATAGATCCTTTAAGCTGGAACATGGGGTGAGAGCTGGGAAGGCTTTTGCACCTGTGCTTGACTGGTTGCTGAATTTAGAACAAGTTTTCTGCAGGGCAGAAATTTCAGTGAAAACACAACTTTTTCAGTAGCCAGCAGAGAAAGGATAAAAGAACTTGCAATTTTAGGAGATTAGGTTTTTTCCCCCAGTACTGTGGCCTGTACTGGAAATAAGTGACATAAAACCAAAGATCAAACACATGCTTACATGAGCAACATAGGGTTAGGGAAATGGTAGGCAACTTCACCTCACAAAATGGCCTGATTTTATTTAAATTCCATTGCAGGAGAAGCAAGTTAAGGGAAATCAGTGTAAAACACAACAGAATAAAAAAGATCGGGTGGCTGGGATGAGGTCTCTGACCTACATTCTTACCTTCATGCATTGGGGTGGTGAGGGTGGGGGTTAGACATTAAAAGCTGATTTGACACAACTGAGATGCCAGTAAAGACAGTGATGAGTATAAAACGATGAGTTTCAAATTGAGACCGAGTTGGGTGGACCCTGTAAGACTCAAGAAGCTACCACTGGTTTTGACTACTCTTTTCTGACACAGACAAAATGAGTGTCTGCTCTGAGTCTACCCAACCAAGAAATCTCTTATTATTAAAAAAAAAAAAAAAAAAAGTGAATATCCACAGAGTGATGATGCTGGGAAATTCACATAAGGCTCCAGACCAAAGCCAGTGGAACTCCAGGGCATGCAGCTGAAACTGAATTTGAGCTGTGTCACAGAAGTTTCATGCACTTTTAAGAGGCTGGCAAGGCTCAGTAAAAATGTATGAGCAGGAATTACGGGAAGTTAAATCAAAGTGGGACTGGATAATAAATAACCAGTTTCTATCATTTTTAGCCACTGCAGTGACATTTGATCTATGACTCTGTGCAGTAATTTACAAAGTTACAGTTCTCTATACTGACTACAAGCAGATTCCAATAATCTGGGGAATAGCATGCTAAAACTTGATTTTGCAGAAGAGACTGTGGAGGCAATCCAATAATGCCACTCCTGCCAATGTGTCCAGAATTGAAAGACAGGATTGAGTTAATGTTCTACTTGAGATCAACTAAAATTTTTTTATCATGCTACATGTAATTGTTACCAGTACGATGGGTAACAATGTTTTTCCATGTTTTTGAAAATATTCCTGTGAACTGTCCCCCACCCCCCTCACCAAGAAGCACTCAAGTTTCCTTAGACATTTACTGCTACTGCTAAGTCACTTCAGTCGTGCCAGACTCTGTGTGACCCCATAGATGGCAGCCCACCAGGTTCCCCCTTCCCCGGGATTCTCCAGGCAAGAACACTGGAGTGGGTTGCCATTTCCTTCTCTTTAGACATTTAAGGCATATTCAATTTTGATCATTCCCAAGCTCCTAAGTGTTTTAAAAATGGTAGTTCTAATATAGGAGCATTTTTCTGTCTTTATAAGTGAGACAAGATATGCTTTAAAAGGAAATCATGCTTAATAGAGTAAAAATAACCCAGAATTTTTGAGTGCTGTAGAAAGATTACTTTCCTTGAGATCAATTTTTCTAAAGCGAGCATAATAAGGAACTTTTAATTAATGCCATTAGCTTGTAGCCTGGCAGGTATTATGGGTCACTGAATGTAGAAATACGTAATAAATCTTGTAATATTGGAATGTATCTCGATAAAAGAACACTGAAAAAGCCAGATGCAGTTCCAAATTTAAAGAGTAGGTGTAACCAGATAGCCATCAATGGAGAAGAGAGCTCTCTTCAGAGCCCCATACACATGGATAGAATTGAATGCAGAGAGGAATTCTCAAAATTAAATGCACAATGCTGAATTCTTGATATTACCTCCCAACATGGCTTCTCCCACATCTTCTTCGTGACTGTGAATGGTGACTGTCCTATTTTCTCAGGAAACAACTTTAGATTGATTCTTGACTTAGTTTTTTTTTTTTTTTTTTTAATCACATCCCATTCATTAGCAAAACTTATTGGATCTCACTTCAAAAGTCTACCTAGACTTGAACTTCTTGCCATCTCTATAATGACCTCTCATCCATACCAGAACCATCTTATGCCTGGGTTACTTCAGTACCTTTCCGTATGGTTTCCCCTGTTCCATCTTTGTTCACAGTGGTATTCATTAGGACCTTTTAACCTCTCTCACATTCGGCTATTTAACAGGGATTTATTTTTCTCTCTACTTAAACTCACATTTTGGTCATGTGATTTACTTGCTAGTGAAATATATAGATATTGATATGTATCCTTTCTGGAGAGTAGCCTTAAGAACAAGTGTGATTGATAGAGTTATCATAATTCATTTGCTAAGGTTTCTATCCTTCGTTAAGCTCCATTCCATTGCAAATCCTGGTTAGGTATGTAGGATAAGAAAAAAATAAATAGTTGTAAGTCACAAAATTTCAACCAAAAAGTTTCAAGATTGGCAACTAGATTAATGTTGCCTTTCCTGTATGAAGTTCCAGTACTTTGGCCACCTGGTGTGCAGAGCCAACTCACTGGAAAAGACCCTAATACTGGGAAAGATTTAGGACAAAAGGAGAAGGGGGTTACAGGGGATGAGATAGTTCGATAGCAAGACTGACTCAATGGACATGAATCTGAGCAAACTTTAGAAGATGGTGCAAGACAGAGGAGCCTGGGGTGTTGCAGTCAGTGGGTCACAAAGAGTCAGACATGACTTAGCGACTGAACAACAGTAAGATCCTATCTGACAAGGAGACTTTTCTAGGTCAGAACAAAAAGAACACAACCTCAAAATATGTGGCATTGGTTATGGTCATGAGTTGTGTCTCAGAAATATCATTAGATAAGTGCTGATTCATGCTATGTAGTGGTAAAATTCTAACCTGTGGTAACATGGAAACAAATATTGTACCCATTGGCCGTTTAGCTCCTCACAAAAGATTAAGCGAACAACATTAGTAACTTGAGTTTCTTATTTTTAACTCTATTTTCACATGTTACAACAAGAAAGGATGCAAGAATTAGTTGAATTCCTTGCAGGAAGGAATGAAAAGGATTAAAGATAGTTCAGAAATGTGGAGATTTGCAGAATAAACATCCAACTGGTTTCCATTTCCACACAGTAAAATAAGACTATGATGGCCTTTAAAAAAACAAATGCTAATTAAAATTCAGCGTAGCAGCAGTAAAGAGCAGAATAAAAATATGGCTATCAGATATATTTTAAAATTTCTAAATGAACCAATTCTTCACCCACCAAATCTTTTTAGTTGAACCAGAAGGTCTACAGAAAAATACTAGAAAAGTATCTGTTAAGTTTATACCCATGATTAAGTCCAGAGAGAAGGACATGTCTCCAAAAGAATTATGAGTGAGATATTGGGGCACACTGCTGACTGAAAATATAAAATAGGAATGGGATAACCATAATGACTATCTTCGAGAGAATTGCACTATCAAAGAACCACCAGCCCATGGTGGTGGTTTTCTTCTGTTAAAGACTTAGAAAAGTTCTTGGGCCTCAAACCTTACAGGAGTGAAGCAAACTTAGAAAGCAGCTCATATCTCAATGAAGTCATTGGGGTGACTCAATGAAGTCATTTTCTCATATCTTCTTCAGAAGTATCCAATTACATAGGGTATAAAGATCAGAGCCAAGAGACCCTGAGAACTGCAGGCTGGAGCACTACTGTCAGGGAGGAAGCCCCCACAATAATTGTTCAGTGCAAGTACAGAATTTCCATGGTTCAGTGACTTCTAGGTACCCTTCTCTTCCCCTACCCTCATCCCTCCCATTCCTAAATAGGAATGTTTATTCCAGTTATCCCATTCCTCTTCTGTGACTCCAACAAGTATAGGGTAGGGAGGGTATGTCATATTCCTGTGTGTGTCTGTGTTTACTTTTGTATTTTTCACTTCTGTAAAATAAGTATTACATCTAGGTTTATACAGAAACACACATTAGATTTGTTGGAAAAGATTCTTGAGAGTCCCTTGGACTGCAAGGAGATCCAACCAGTCCATTCTGAAGGAGATCGGCCCTGGGGTTTCTTTGGAAAGAATGATGCTAAAGCTGAAACTCCAGTACTTTGGCCACCTCATGCGAATGGTTGACTCATTGGAAAAGACTCTGATGCTGGGAGAGATTGGGGGCAGGAGGAGAAGGGGACGACTGAGGATGAGATGGCTGGATGGCATCACTGACTTGATGGGTGTGAGTCTGAGTGAACTCTGGGAGTTGGTGATGGACAGGGAGGCCTGGAGTGCTGCAATTCATGGGGTCGCAAATAGTCTTACATGACTGAGCGACTGAGCTGAACTGACACATTAGATTTTGTGCTTTTAAATTTGATGACCATATTGGAGAGGACTTCTGAGTTTTCCCTCTTAGGGAGATAAGAAGATATTTTTTACGTGTGGAAGAAGGAACAAACAAAATATTTGTGACCAAGTGTGTCAAGGTGTTCAGAACAGTCTTTTCTCTTGCTGTGAACAAATTTTAGTGCTGAAATTCTTTACTTGGTTGAATCAGTCAGGAGTATATAATTCACATGGTCCAGTGAAATATGAGCAGAAGTGATAGTGTTAGGGGCAGAAGGTTAAGACTCAGCATAAAGACAACATAAAGACATGTATATTTTTCATGTCTTGTCTTTATGCTTTTTATGGAAGTGAGTTCATTGGTTAGGTTTTCTGAGTAACCACAATGGTCATCATCCCTTTTGTTTTGCTGAACATGTTCACTTTCATCTCAGGTTCAAAGGATTTGTTAACAAGATAAGCCACTCATTAGCTACAAATAAATAATACAAATATTTATTAGAGAGTTATCTAGCTTACTTTCAACATACTAACATTAAAAGAAAAGAGAAATAGAGCAGAAAATGCATCACCGAATTGGGTTTTAACCAACATCCAGACTCACGCAGTGAAGTCGATTGTCACAGCACATTTGGAGTCTCAAATGGGAAAAGGTTCCAGGCAGGGTGAGACTCCAAAGATTGCAGTTCCGGGTTCCTGCTTTTAGTCCAAGGATCTTCACAAACTGATATCATCATCAATCTGTGACCAAATTGCAGCTCTGGTTTCATGTTAATGCTGTTTGTTTTGTTGTGTAAAACTTGGAATATGGATAAACCTGGGGCTTGATTGGCCAGATCCTCCCTGCCCCCTCCCCCACCTCCCCAATATCAAGATTCCCCCCCCCCACC
>SJYA01002698.1:365784-559684 GCA_006410615.1 Neotragus moschatus
CCCACACCTCCCCAATATCAAGATTTCTCCCCCCAACTTATCTATGGTGCTGCAAGTCTTACTCATGCCAGGCAGTCACTCACAGTCACTCCCAGTTGGGCAGTGTCCAGGCAGCTTAGAAGCAACATCAGAGGCCTGCTCTGCTTTGTCTCTGAAGCTTAAACAAGACTATTTATTTAATATCCCTAACACCTTTTCTGATGACAAATGTGGATATAGAACAAATAATAGCTTTGTGGTTGTAAATCACTGAGGTTTATAGATGTTTATTACTACAGCATTACTTAGCCTGTCCTACTTACTATAAACCCAAACTCTACCCTCAAGGCAGAACTCAGAAAAATCATTTAAAAACATTGCATCATTCACTTCTCTTTATGAGCCTCTACAATGGCTCAAAGTAAAAGATAGTCCTGATGTAGACTTTCTTTCTTCCAACTTTGTGACCTATTTTCCTTTGATTCTCCATTTCATTCAATTTACTGTAGCCACACATGTGTGACCTTGCCCTTCTTAGAACATGATAAGTACCTTTACACTTTGCCTCTGTTCCTTCTTCATAGAATACTCTTACACCAGTTAGATACCTGGCTTTCCCTCTCACTCCTTCATGAGTGCTCAGGCATCACTTTCTCTGTAAAACTTTCCTGAGCAGTCTTTATAACACCCATTCTTCCATTGCCATATTAAGCTGCTTCCCTTTCTTCCGGCACACTAACCACCCACTGATATATTGTATATTTATCGATAGACCACTACTCTCCCTCTTCAAATGATGTCACACACACTGGAATCTAACCTCCACAAGAAGACGCATTGTTTTGTTTATGGTTGTGGCCCCAGGTCCTATAACGCTACCTGGCTTAGATCAGCCATTCAACATAATAATGAATAAAAACTAGAAGAGATAAATTGGAGGTGTGTCTTTTTTGGAAGTGCTGGTATTTTTAGGTAACGTAATTTTGTTTCTAAGGACATAAGGAATTTGAAGGAGTACAAGAACTTCGTTAGGAAGCTGGTCATTGAGAGGAGGCAGGAATGACACTGGAAGCTGACGTACTATAGTAGACTATCTTCCATAAAAATATATGGAAAGCATTATTTCCAATAGGGGGTAAAGGTAAAGCAGATAAACAGTCTGCCTTTGTCCACTGCCCATGGGAGAGCTAAGAGAGTGAATACGTGTTAGAAGAGGTAATATGCCTTTGTATACCTCTGCTGGCCAGCCAGAAACTTTTATAAACTGAAAGACACAGAGGAGGATCTATATTTAAAATGTAGGAAAAAGCAATAGTATGACAGTTGTTAATTGGATAATAAGTCCCCCACCTAAACACTTTAGTTTTTTGTACTCAAGGGCTTTCATAAATACATATAAGGAGTAAGTATATGAGGTATCTTTTCTAAGTGCATTGATAGTAAATCTTCCCAGTGTGTAATTTCCAGTGTTAAAGTAGAATCCTAAGGAGAGTGCAATATAGTATATCTTTGTGAACTAAAATTTTAGTCATTATTTGTATGGATGTTGATTCTCTATCCCCCAAGATGCTACAATCACTGATTCCTTATCTGCTGGTGGATGTGAACCACTGTGGGCAATAAAATCACAATTGTTTCCAAAAGAGGAGAATAAGGCTCAGGTTCACTCCTAACATTTCTGGGACTCCTGGCAAGCATATAAACGGAGAACCCTCAATAGTAATGTATTTATACTGAAAGTTTAACTCAGGCAAACTGTTAGGTAAAATGTGCTCTACACTCTCTTATTTTGACAAATATATTTTATTAATGAGTTGGAAAGGTGGAATTGAATTTAGAATTTAAAACCTTAGATGCTTTTGAGTTCCATGCTAGAACACAGTCATGACCCACATCCTGGCCCCTTCACTTCCCATATCAAGTTCCATAAGGTACAGGGAAGATCCTCTTGGTATTTCTACAGATACTTTCATTTGAACACTCATACTTTATATTCAAAAACCTATAAACCTCTCGGGTTTTAAAAGGATCCCTTAGCTATCCCATGTGTTTAGAGAGACACGTACTTCCTTGGCATGAAAAATTCAGGAGAGAGCCCAGAACAGGTCCTAGAAACAAGGTTTAGGTCATTTGTGCAAGTAATTCTGAGACCTTTGGTATGCATTTTAATGCATATTAAATGCATTTAGGTTTTAATGTCTAGAAGTGAGGAATACATTCTTGGGGTGGATACATCCCTTGACCTTGCAACTCTTTTTCCTATAGAGGTTAGGAGTGTAGAGTTGATCAGAGGAAGTCCAAAATAAGACTTTCTCTTTGGCAAGTCCCAGGCAATGGCCTCTCTCGCTTAAGTCTAAGGACAGTGTCATACTAGTAAGGTTGATATCCAGAAGCTTTTCTATAGAATGTAGCCACAGGAGCTGGCATTTTATAACCTCAAACCCCTACTTATCAGAGGGCTCAATGGGTGTATTCGGGGCTGTAGATAGTAGTGGAAAACAACAATTGAGCCTTTCAGAGGCTCAGTTATGTGTGTGTGTTAGTCTCCCCATCGTGTGTGAGTGACTCTTTGTGACCCCATGTACTAGAGCCCACCAGGCTTCTCTGTCCGTGGGAATTCTCCAGGCAAGAATACTGGAGTTGGTTGATATGCCCTTCTCCAGGGGTGCAAACTTTAACTAAAGACAAATAATTCTTTTTTATTAGAAATAGAACATTTAACTCACTAATGGATTATTTTATGAAGTAATTTGGAACCTCATAAATGTGCAGTTAAAGCAGTTGATGCAGGTTTAAAGAACACTCCATGTATAATGACTCTGGATCCTTGAATTGGGAACTAAAGCTATTATTAAATAGAGTGTGGTGGTTCTGGTCCATAATGGCCATACTTAGCCAGAAGAATGTTAGTTGTACAGGCACTATTTGGTGTAAAATGTTGCATACAATGGTTTTCTTTCTACATATAGGGTGCCTGTAAAACTCTGGAATTAATATGTTTTAATTTTTCTTCATTAAACCATATATTCTGATGCTGGATAATTCACTAGTGTAAAAAAAAAAAAAAAAATCAAGTTTTCATTCTCTGTATGCTCCAGAGTAGCTTGGTAGTTAAAGAAAAAGTGTTCATTTTAAAGAAATAGTCTGACCCAGGACCTGCATCACCGACCCGATGCACATGAGTTTGAGTAAGCTCTGGGAGTTGATGATGGATAGGAAAGCCTGGCTGCTGCAGTCCATCAGGTCGTAAAGAGTCGGACACGACTGAGCAACCGAACTGAACTGAACTGACCCAGGAGGAGCTGTTGGTTACTGATTGCTACAGGAAACACTTAAGGACATTCTGGACTCTCTCCATGCTCAAGGGATCCCCCAACACAAAAGAATCACAAAACTTTGTTAAGTGGGTGAGGAATTATTTTATTAAAAACAAACAAATAGACAAAAAAAGACACTGAAATTATTGATTTGCTTAGTCAAGAAATTCTCAAAATTTGGGCCACAGGGCCCCATTTTAGTCTTGTAAATTATTGAAAACTCCAGAGAGATTTGTTTGTGTGACATATTTATTTATATCAAAATTTAAATGGATACCTAAAAGCATTTAATGTTTATTTAAATAACTAACACATATGCCAACAGATTCTTTATGAACTATAACTATATTTTTAAAAGCAGAAACTGGCATTATTTGTATTTTTCGTATTGGTTTTAGCGTTTGGCTTAAGAAATGATAGTTGGGTTCTCAAATATCCTGTTGCATTCATCCTACTGCATACTACATCGTGTAGACTCTGAAAAATGCCACTGCGAATGCATGGAGGTAAAAGAGCAAATAATTTAGGTTTTTTTTTTTTATTTTTTTTAACAGAAGTTCATTTTTTTTCTGTGATTCTTGGTATTTTTATAAAAAATAATTTTGATTTTATGGCCCCATAAAGGGATCTCTGAGAGTCTCAGAGACCTACAGACTGCATTCAGAGAATCATTGTCCTAATTTTAATCATTTAATGACTCTAAGATGTGCACTGTCCAATAAAGTATCTAATAGCCATGTTTGGCTCTTTAAATGCAAACTGATTAAGATTGAGTTGTTAAATATTCAGCTTCTTTTTCTCATTAGTCGCCTTTCAAGTGTCCAGTAGCCACATGTGGTTAGTAGCTACTCTTCTGGGCAGCACCTAGCTGCCATGTTTACACATTTCCACCCTTCCTAAAAGTTAATATGGACTGTGCTACTCAACTTTATTTTTCCTATTCTTTTTCTAATCTATCTCTTCTTTTGATCCCTGTTTAAGAGAGAGTTTTAGCTATCGATTGTCCTCACATTTGAGCAAACAACAGGAGTGCAGATGCGCGATTCTCATTGCTTCCTGCCCTGAGGGACAACATCTAAAGAGATTATGGCAGGCAATGCTTGCTGCAGTGTAGAAAATGCAATGTTCCAAAATGGTGAGTCAGAAAGGGCCGGCTCACTAAGCGCAGGCGGCTGCGGGCCGCCGGCTCACTAAGCGCAGGCGGCTGCGGGCCGCCGGCTCACTAAGCGCAGGCGGCTGCGGGCCGCCGGCTCACTAAGCGCNATGGCTTGGTTTCATTGAGTTAGACAAGGCTGTGGTCCTAGTGTGATTAGATTGACTAGTTTTCTGTGAGTATGGTTTCAGTGTGTCTGTCCTCTGATTCCCTCTTGCAACACCTACCATCTTACATGGGTTTCTCTTACCTTGGGCATGGGGTATCTCTTCACGGCTGCTTCAGCAAAGCACAGCCGCTGCCCCTTACCATGGACAAGGGGTATCTCCATACTGCCACCGTTCCTGACCTTCAATGTGGGATAACTCCTCTAGGCGCTCTGTGCCTGTGCAGCCACCACTCCAACTCTTTGCGACCCCATGGACCAGTCCATGGAACTCTACAGGCCAGAATACTGGAGTGGGTAGCTTTTCTCTTCTCCAGGGGATCTTTTCAACCCAGGGATTGAACCCAGGTCTCCTGCATTGCAGGTCTATTCTTTACCCGCTGAGCCACAGGGGAAGCCCAAGTGTCTTTTAATTTCTATTATATTCTTATTTTCATACTAAATCTTCAAAGTCCTGTGTAGTTTTTCCACTCACAGCCAGTGGGTGCTAGAGCCAGCTCACACACTTTGTCAACAAAGGTCCATTAAGTCAAAGCTATGGTTTTTCCAGTAGTCATGTGAGAGCTGGGACTATAAAGAAAGCTGAGTGTTGAAGAATTGATGCTTCTGAACTGTGGTGCTGGCGAAGACTCTTGAGAGACACTTGGACTGCAAGGAGATCCAACCCGTCCATCCTAAAGGAAATCAGTCCTGAATATTCACTGGAAAGACTGATGCTGAAGCTGAAATTCCAATACTTTGGCNGACTATAAAGAAAGCTGAGTGTTGAAGAATTGATGCTTCTGAACTGTGGTGCTGGCGAAGACTCTTGAGAGACACTTGGACTGCAAGGAGATCCAACCCGTCCATCCTAAAGGAAATCAGTCCTGAATATTCACTGGAAAGACTGATGCTGAAGCTGAAATTCCAATACTTTGGCCACCTGATGCAAAGAACTGACTCATTGGAAAAGACCCTGATGCTGGGAAAGATTGAAAGCAGGAGGAGAAAGGGACGACAGAGGGTGAGATGGTTGAACGGTATCAGTGACTCAATGGACATGAGTTTGAGCAAGCTCCAGGAGTTGGTGATCAATAGGGAAGCCTGGTGTGCTGCAGTCCATGGGGTCATGGGGAGTTGAACACGACTGAGCAGTTGAACTGAACTGATGGACTGGATGAAAAGAAAGAAAGGAGTTGTCCCACACCTTGAGATGAGAATTCTATATGATTTTCTTTATAGCTAATTTAGTCATAAATAGATGCAACTGTGCCAGGAGCCACCACGGGAGATCCCACCCATGACAAAGGCATGTGGAAGAGAACTGTTAAGCAAGGCTTCAGGACTCAAGGGGCTCCCTAGGCTTTCTCGAGCATCTACCCCCAAACCAGAATCTGTCTGTTTTACTATTTCATGACTTTCACCAACTCCTCTGACATTAACAGGGGGCTAACCCAGACCATGTTTCTCTGGAGAAGATCAACTTAGGGCTATAGCTAGTAAGTCTCCTGGACATGAGAGGAATATTTCAAATCAAACCCCCTCTGTTAACATTCTAGCTTGCCTGGCAGGTATATTCAGACTCTTGCAGCTATCCATATGATTATTCACAGCCTCCCAATTGTGAGAGGTACGGAAAGCCTAAAACATAGAGCTTTTCAAAGAGTTAAAGTTATTAGAGTAGTGCTGATGTAGGATTTCATTATTGGGCCAATGCTTGTTGCTAAGTTCCCATATCTCTTATCTGCTGTGCACCTGGGAATGCATTAGTTAACATAGTGAGAATGTAAGAAAAACAAGTGTAGCCTTGAATTTATCCATATCAGACTTTTGAGCTAATTGGTTCTTTCTTATAACTCACTGCACCTTTACTCTGTGAGAAATGTAACTCTGTTAAGCATTTTCTAAAGGCTGACATAGATTAAAAATATAAAGAAAAGACACTTTGAGGGAAAATAAGTTTTCTGGTTGAGCAGCCTTTATCAAAAGAGGGTCATAAAATGTTCACAGGCCTCCAAGGCCAGAAGATACTGTACACAAGATCATCTGTGGGAAAGGTATACAGGAAAATCCTGGTTTCGATAAGGGCAAAACTGCTGGAATGTTTGGGTTGACTCTGTATGACCTTGCATCTTTCATTTCCCTCTATATATAAGACAAGGTATAAAAGTACCATCTGAAAAATAAAGCTTTTGGGCCTCGTTCACCAAAGCAGCTTGGTCACCCCGTGTTTTTTCTTCTCTCTTTCTTTTTCTTTCTCTCTCCCTCTCCCTCTCTTTTTCAGGCTGATCCCTTGGAGCGTAGAGGCTCCCTGCATTCACTTATCTGCCTGGGGTTTCTAAGACCTGAACGGGAAGACGTTTTGCATCTTCACTCCCTTGGGAGACTGGGAGGGCACCTGGAGCCTCCGTGAACAGGGCAAACTTCTTGTCTCGAAGTTTTATTGGTTTTCTATGTAAACCAAGGACTATCAGCCTCTTTCTCTCCTCTATTTCCTTATCTTCAACATTCTTTCCTTATCTCTCTCTCTAAATCAATTGCAATCGCTGACCCCGTTCCTCCTTCAGGTTTCTCTGGATCCTGCGGGGCTGGACCCCGGCACAACTGTAAATACTGGAATGTACAAAAGGTTCTGAAATCACTGAAACATGTGTGCTATCGTGTGGGAAATGAATCATCAGTCTATATTCGGTTTATTATTTTTATTTATTAAATTAAAAAAAAATAAAATTAAATTAAAAAAAAAAAAAGTTCTGAAATCGAATTCCAGTTCCTCTATTCTGAGGAAATGGTGAGGCTCAGTGTGGTCCAGGGAGCCACTTTGGCTAGATTTGTTCTCTTTGCTGGCTTGCTTTTCCAAGTTCTCTCAGTATTATTCTGTGGTTTCCTGCCATTCTTTGTTGGGGCTGTAGCTTCTTTTTTTTGAGATGTAACTAGAATATTCTGAATCCTGGATGTGCAGGGGATCTGAACCTACGGTTGGTCACCAGGGTTGATTAAGCTAATTTGACTGACAGGCAGGCATCCCATAGTCCTTTGCCACCGCGCACACCTCCTTCCTGACACTATGACAATATTCAAGATGACTGTCCTTTAAACAATGGCTGTTCAGTTATAGGTTCTTAATCTTGGCTCCTTAAATTCTATATATTTGTTTTAAATATAATCTATGTCTGCAAAGGCTTTACTTCCAGCCACTGTGGTTGGCAAGATATCAGCTACCTACTTTGCTGGTTAGCCTAGAGAAGGATTTTTTTCTGTAACCTGAGTCTTTCTTACTTCATATCTTAGATCTTAACAATCTTCAGGATAATTTTCATTATGTTGCCAAAACTCAGCCTCTGTTCACCAGTGCCAATAGAAACATGGAGACAGAGTTTTGGGTGAAGTAAAAAGAGTAGCTTTTTTTGCTTTGCCAGGCAAATGGGGCTAGAGCAGGCTAGTGCCCTCAAGACTGTGTGACCTACCCTAGAGGGGGGTAGTGTGGAGTTTTAGAATGTTCAAGGAGCAGGGTGTGATCAGATTGTGGACAGTTCTTAGATTGCTTGGCATCAAGGTGAGATTTCAAGCATTGTCAACCTTCTGGTTTCAGCCAGTCTAGGGTCTATGTCCTTGTGGTTGGTAGTTTTCATCTGCAAGGGGTCTGCCTCCTGTAAAAATAACTTAAGAATGTGTGTCAGGCCTTTCCCTATATTTTTCAGGGACCTGGGAGTTCGGTGATTCTGCTATGTGGCAGAATTATAGTCTAAACTGTTACCAGCTCCCCAGCCCAATAGCTATTCTTTGTTTCAACATCTTCACATTTCCCAGTCATTAACTCTTGAGTCAACCTTTTACTTCAAAAGACAATAACACAGGGGCTTGTACATGGTTTCGATTATCTTCCTTGCCATCATGATAAGCATGGGAGAAAAAGATATTTTTCTCTCTTTGACAAGTAGAGTTGCTTCACCCAGAGCGTGCTGCTGTTGTTCAGTCACTAAGTCATATCCGACTCTGCAACCCCATGAACTGTAGCACGTCAGGCTCCTCTGTCCTCCACTATCTCCCAGAGTTTGCTCAAATTCATGTTTAATTGAGTTGGTGATGCTGTCTAACCATCTCATCCTCTGCTTCCCCCTTCTCCTTTTGCCTTCAATCTTTTTTCCAGTGAGTGAGCTCTTCGTATCAGTTAGCCAAAGTATTGGAGCTTCAGCTTCATGTGTAGCTTACCTTCTGAAAAATACTTCCCCTTTTGGTGCATTCTGATCCCTGTGGCTCCCCTCCCCCTCATTTTCTAGGTTAGCTCTTCTTTAATCCCCTAATTAACTTAGCGTTAATAGGGTTAACGCTGTAACTGCCTCATGTGGCCTCCAATAGCACAATCTCATACGTACGAACTAACATGGGAAACTCAGAATCAAACAAAACAAAGGCAACTAAGTACTAAATTATAGGGAACAGACGCTGCACTAAGGGCAGGAAGACAAGAGAAAATTATAAGAGCTGAAGTAATGGGGAAATTTTTCAAAAAGAGTGGACTTAGGAGCTTATTCCAAAGATACACAGGCAAAGCTATGAAAAAATATAGGTGTCCTATAAAACACACGCTGTTGGCGCCACAAGGACTAGACACAGATGACATCGTAGGTTGAAGAGCCTGCGGATCAGGTATGGATGAAATAGCAACTGCAAAAAAAGAATGAAAACTGTATGTTCAGCTTTGGAATGATTCTCAATGAAGACTGTTCACTGCAAACCGCAAGATTCAGCAGAGTGTATGTAAAATACAAATAGAGGCTTCCCTGGTGGCTTGGATGGTGATGAATCTGCTTGCAATGCAGGAGACTCAGGTTCATCCCTGGGTTGGGAAGATCCAGGTAACATATACTAACTTTTATCTAAAACAGGGTGGATAATACAAGTATACGTATCTGCTTATATTTAAAATAAAAAGCAATGGAAGGACAAACAAGCAAGTAAAAAGTAATGCGTAACCTTAGGGTGATGGAAGAGACAGGAATAAAAACTAGATTTCTCTGAATGTCCCTATATTAGTGATTGCTAGATAATAGATGATTCCCAAAATGCAGTGGATTAAAACAGCAATAAATTTTTATTATCTCACATGAGTCTGGAGAGTCAGGAAGCCAGGAGAGACTTAGCTGGCTGGTTCTGGCTCATGTGATTGTAGTCAAGATGTTGGCCTGTGTTTCAGTCACCCAAAGGCTTGCCTAGGTGAGAGAATCCATCTGTACAGTGGTTCTCTCACATGGCTGTTGGCAGGAGGCCTCTGTTCCTCACCACAAGGATCTCTTCTCTCCACAGGCTCCTTGAGCATCCTCCTGATATGACGACTGGCTTCCTCTAGCACAAACTATCCAAAAAATGCAGAGGAACCCACTATACCTTTTGTGCCTTAGTCTTGGGAGTCACATACAGCTATTTGGGTCTTATTTCATTTGTTAGAAGCAAGATACTGAATATAACCTACACTTAAAGGGAGGGAATTAGGATCCATCTTTGCAAGTGTGTGTTAAAGAGTTTGTGTACACATTTAAAATCATCACAGTATCTAATCTTATACATTTGAGTTTGGAATATATATATATATATATATATATATAATGTCTTTTATAATTTTGAAAGTAAATTGAGCAACATTAAATAAGGAAACTACAATTCCTAAACATTGAGAGCAAACAAACCTAAACATATATCAAGTTGACGGTTTAAACACAGAGATAGTGATTACTTCAATTATTTTAAAACAGAATAATTTGACTATACAGTCCTAGCAAGAATATGGAGAAGGCAATGGCACCTCACTCCAGTGCTCTTGCCTGGAGGATCCCATGGGTGGAGCCTGGGGGGCTGCAGTCCATGTGGTCGCGGGGAGTCGGACATGACTTCACTTTCACTTTTCACTTTCATGCATTAGAGAAGGAAATGGCAGCTCACTCCGGTGTTCTTGCCTGGAGAATCCCAGGGAAGGGGGAGCCTGGTGGGCTGCCATCTATGGGGTCACACAGAGTCAGACATGACTGAAGCGACTTAGCAGCAAGACTATATCAAAAGGATAAAAAGAATTATAAAGAAATATTTAGCTGTTTTCAGTAATTGTAATATTATTATTCTTAAACTATCAAGCATATTTCAGAATGTATATTATCCATATATGTTTCACTACTATATACAGTATTAGTGTCATTCCGAAACTATTATTTGTGTGTGTATACCAGTATACATCAAACAAATAATTATGTTAATATATTTAGAATCCACACCTTTGAGCAGAAGAGGAGAGAGAAAAATATAAAACTGAACGAGTTCAATGGAAAATTCTATAACTTTAAATTTGATTTGAACAATTAATAAGATCTTACATTATATTTTCCTTTAAAAAACATATTTCTTTGCTCTGTCCATTGAAAAGGTCTAGAAGTCATTAATAACCACAAAATAATGAATATCTCTACACCTAGACTGTGTTCTCCAAATAGAATTTCCAACAAGGGAAATCATGCCTCCTTGTATGACTGATTTTCAGGCTGAGACAGGAAACATCAGTGAGAGCCTTAAAACACTGTTGAACTGGAAGGCAAAGCTGTCATAGACCACAAGGATTGTGTCAGAAAAATCCAGGAGCCATTTCAATAATCTCCCACTGGCCAACTATGGGATAACTGAACATAAGTAACAATAATAATTATGGTAGTAATAACTACTACAGTGCCACATTGAATATATTAAAATCCCTGAGTTCAAAATGATACTTTAAAAAGTAAATAAATAAAACTAAGTTATCTCCTTTGGAAGATGTCGAGGAACCAGGACTGTGAAATTACTGTGAAAATTGTTAAAGAAGAAAACTGAAGCGAAAGAAATAAGTATTCATTCTGCTTTTCCTGTTTAGATGGCAGCTCAGGAATTCCAGCTAAAATGATTTGAGCCAAAGAAATGCTACAGCTAGAATATCACCACTTTGCAATCCCTGATGAAAAATGGATCCAATTTGGAGCTAGAGATTAAAGTTCACAGAGAGGGCAGTTCAGAAGAGATGATGGATGTAAATTGCAGGACAGCTGGACCAAACAGGAGTCCAGGAAGGTGGATGAACCAAAGCCTCATCCAGAACAAGCGTGGCTCTAATGCTCTTTAATTCTACGAAGACTGAGAGAGGTAAAGAAGCTTCAGAAGAAAAGTTTGAAGCTAGCAAAGCTTGGTTCAAAGGTTTAAATAAAGAAGCCACCTCCATAACATAAACATGCAAGGTGAAGTAGAAAGTGCTGATGTAGAAGCTGCAGCAAGTTATCCAGAAGATTTAGCCAAGATAATTGACGAGGGTAGCTACATTACTTAACAGATTTTCATTGTAGACAAACAGTCTTCTGTTGGAATAAGATGCGATCTAAGACTTTCACAGCTACAGAGAAGTCAGTGCCTGGCTTCAAAGTGGCAAAGGACAAGCAGACTCTCTTGTTCAGGGCTAATGCAGATGGCAACTTTAAGTTGAAGCCAGTGCTCATTTACCATTCTGAAAATCCTAGAGCTCTTACGAATTGCCCTAAATCTACTCTGCCTGTGCTCTATAAATAGAGCAACAAAGCCTGGATGACACCACATCTGTTTATAAGATGGTTTACTGAGTATTTGAAGTAGGTCCACTGTTGAGAGCTGCTGCTCAGAAAAGAAGATTCCTTACAAAATATTATGGCTCTTTGACAATGTATGTGATCATCAAAGAGCTCTGATGGGAGGATGTACAATATGATTAATGTTGTTTTCATGCCTGACGACAGAGGATGAGATGGCTGGATGGGATCACTGACTGGATGGATGTGAGTCTGAGTGAACTCTGGGAGTTGGTGATAGACAGGGAGGCCTGGCGTGCAGTGATTCATGGGGTCACAAAGAGTTGGACACGACTGAGCAACTGAACTGAACTGAACACAACATCCATTCTACAGCCTGTAGATCAAGGGGTAATTTCAGTTTTCAAGTATCATTATTTAAGAAATAAATTTCAAGAGATCAAGATGGCAGAGGAATAGGTGGACGTGGAGTACATCTCTCTCCACTGATACATCAGGAATACACCTTCAGACACAGAAGTGCATGTAGAACACCAGCTGAGAGCGGACAGGAGTACCTGACCAGAGGAAAAGAATACATAGGCTCACGCAAAACTTGGTAGGATGAAGGAACTAGGGGGGAAAACAAGACTGTTAGTAGGACTGGACCTGCTCTCGCTGGGTGGGGAACTGAGGTAGCAGTCCAATCCCCACATCAGGGCAATTGTCTGAGTCAGAAGAGAAACATTTAAGGCTGAGAGTAAAACAGCTGAGCTGTGGCAGCCTAAATGGAATGAGAATCAGACAGTCCTTGCCACAGCCATTCATACCCTGGACAGGGACGCAGGTCCCCTGGAAGGTGCAGTGGCTGGGAGCTGGAGTTTAGGGATTGTGGTGCAATCCAAGGGTGCAGGCTGCTGTTGACTACAGAGACACGGATCAAAGAGATGTGAGGGAAGAGACTGTGGTGGGAAATGCCGGTGGAAGAAAGCCAGGCAGCCATGGAAGCAAGGCAACAGTGCTGAGTCACAGGTAGGGTGTGGAGCCATCACCATAGCCTCTCTCCCCTGACATGCCAGCATCGGCAGCTGAACAACAGAGAAGCTGGCCCATCAAATGCCTGATGCACTCAATTACAGAGCAGGACCCCACCTAGGGTGCCCCTGTAAGTGCCTGACGTGCGGATCGACAGAGTAGGACCCCAGCCAGGGGTCCCCTCTATGTGCCTAACGTATGGAACAACAGAGAAGGACCCCAGGCAAAGGAGCCCTCTAAGTGCCTGAACAGGCAGAGCTATGGAGAAAGACTGGCCAAAGAGGCCTTCTGATCACCAGCTACAAGAGGCTCAAAAAAAGACTCTGATAGGGCCATAACTCCTGTGGCAGAGGCAGTCCTTGTCCCTGCACACTTGGCGCCACCAGGGTCCCTGCAAGCCAAGCAGCTGCACCACCTTCACAATCAACTCTCACTGGGTCAGAGCTGCCGCAGGGGGGAAAAAAAGAATCTTGCATCTATGCGTTCAGGGTCACTGATGAAAAAAATCAAAGATGACATAAACAGGTGGAGAGATACTTCATGTTCCTGGGTAGGAAGAATCAATATTGTGAAAAGAGTATACTACCAAATGCAATCTACAGATTCAATGCAATCCCTATCAGATTACCAATGACATTTTTCATAGAACTAGAACAAAAAATTTCACAATTCAAATGGAAACACAAAAGACCCTAAATAGCCAAAGCAGTCTTAAGAAAGAAAAATGGAGCTGGAGGACTCAACCTTTCTGACTTCAGATTATACTACAAAGCTACAGTCATCAAGACAGTATGGTAGTGGCACAAAAATAGAAATATAGACCAATGGAACAAGATAGAAATCCCAGAAATAAATCCATGCACCCATGGGTACCTTATTTTTGACAAAGGAGGCAAGAATATACAATGGGGCAAAGACAGCCTCTTCAATAAATGGTGCTGGGAAAACTGGACAGCTACACGTAAAAGAATGAAATTAGAACACTTCCTCACACCATACACAAAGATAAACTCAAAATGGATTAAGGACCTAATGTAAGACAAGAAATTATAAAGCTCTTAGAGGAAAACATAGGCAGAACACTCAATGACATAAACCAAAGCAAGATCCTCTATGACCCACCTCCTAGAGTAACAGAAATAAAAACAAAAGTAAATAAGTGGGACCTGATTAAACTCAAAAGCTTTTGCACAGCAAAGGAAACTATAGGCAAGGTGAAAAGACAGCCCTCAGAATGGGAGAAAATAATAGCAAATGAAGCAACACAAGGGATTAATTTCCAAAATATACAAGCAGCTTATAAAACTCAATACTAGAAGAACAAACAACCCAATCAAAAAAATGGCAAAAAGACCTAAACAGACATTTCTCCAAAGAAGACAGATGGCTAACAAACACATGAAAAGATGCTTAACATCACTCATTATTAGAGAAATGCAAATCAAAGCTACCATGAGATATCACCTCACATCAGCCAGAATGGCCATCATCAAAAAGTCTACAACAATAAATGGCAACCCACTCCAGTATTCTTGCCTGGAGAATTCCATGGGCAGAGGAGCCTGGTGGGCTACAGTCCACGGGGTCACAAAGAGTTGGACACGACTGAGCGACTTCACACACACAACAATAAATGCTGGAGAGGGTGGAGAAAAGGCAATGTTCTTGCATCATTGGTGGGAATGTAAATTGATACAGCCACTATGGAAGACGGTATGGAGATTCCTTAAAAAACTGGGAATAAAACCACCATATGACCCAGCAATCCCACTCCTAGGCATATACACTGAGGAAACCAAAATTGAAAAAGACATGTATTCCATTGTTCATTGCAGTACTATTTACAATAGCTAGGACATGGAAGTAACCTAGATATTCATTGACAGGTGAATGGATAAAGAAGTTGTGGTACATATACAAATGGAATAATACTCAGCCACAAAAAGGAATGCATTTGCGTCAGTTCTGACAAGGTGGATGAACCTAGAACCTATTATACAGAGTGAAGTGAGTCAGAAAGTGGAAGATAAATATCATATTCTAACACACATATATACAGAATCTAGAAAAATGGTACTGAAGAATTTATTCACAGGGCAGCAATGGAGAAACAGACATAGAGAATAGACTTATGGACATCGGGAGAGGGGAGGAGAGGGTGAGATGTATGGAAAGAGTAACATGGAAACTTACATTACCATATGTAAAATACATAGCCAACGGGAACTTGCTGTATGGCTCAGGAAACTCAAACAGGGCCTCTGTATCAACCTAGAGGGTTGGGATGCAGAGGGAGATGGGAGGGAGGTTCAAAAGGGAGGGGATACATGCATACCTATGGCTGATTCTTGGTGAGCTTTGACAAAAAACAACAAAATTATGTAAAGCAATTATCTTTCAATAAAAAAAATAAAAAAGAAAAAAAGAAATAAATTTCATAAGGCTATTGCTGCCTTAGGTAGTGATTTCTTGGATAGATCTCAGTTCAGTTCAGTCACTCAGTCATGTCCGACTCTTTGTCACACAATGGACTGTAGCATACCAGGCCTCCCTGTCCATCACCAACTCACAGCAGTGTTTACACAAACTCATGTCCATTGAGTCAGTGATGCCATCCAACCATCTGATCCTCTGTTGTCCCCTTCTCCTCCCANATGGAAACTTACATTACCATATGTAAAATAGATAGCCAATGGGAATTTGCTATATGGCTCAGGAAACTCCAACAGGGACTCTGTATCAACCTAGAGGGGTGGGATATATATATAGCCATATATATGGCTATATGGCTGACTCATGTTGAGGTTTGACAGAAAACAACAAAATTCGGTAAAGCAATTATCCTTCAATAAAAAAAAAAATGATGCTAAGTGCTAGCCCATGTTGAGGACTGCTCACCACCCTTTGATTGATCTAAACTAGGATATACCCTTGTTTAGTGCTAGTCAGTTTACTTAACTTTCTTGCCAGTTATGCCAAAGAGTTAATACTGACTGCATGGACTCATTTGAAAAGAGTCTGATGCTGGGGAAGGTTGAGGGCTGGAGGAGAAGGGGACGACAGAGGATAGATGATTGGATGGCATCACTGACACGATGGACATAGGTTTGGGTAGACTCCGGGAGTTGGTGATGGACAGGGAGGCCTAGCATGCTGCAGTCCATGGGGTCGCAAAGAATTGGACACAACTGAGAAACTGAACTGAAGACTTTAACACGTGGAAAGTCAGGAAAATGATTGTCGATGATTGCCATTTTTTTCTCATATTGAAGTTAAGAAACAAGAGTTTTTATTAGGTAAGACCTAAAACATGAGTTCTTGCTAATATATTTGATACAGCTACCCTTCTTGGAGAAGGAACTGGCAGCCCACTNCTGAAGACTTTAACACGTGGAAAGTCAGGAAAATGATTGTCGATGATTGCCATTTTTTTCTCATATTGAAGTTAAGAAACAAGAGTTTTTATTAGGTAAGACCTAAAACATGAGTTCTTGCTAATATATTTGATACAGCTACCCTTCTTGGAGAAGGAACTGGCAGCCCACTCCAGTGTTCTTGCCTGGAGAATCCCAGGGACGGGGAGCCTGGCGGGCTGCCGTCTATGGGGTCGCACAGAGTCGGTCAAGACTGAAGCGACTTAGCAGCAGCAGCAGCTCTCCGTCTTCAGATGCCTTGCTTTTGTTGCACTGATAATTTAGTGTGTACAAACACATATTACTCTGCATGCTCCCCAAAATAATTTATGCTGGAAGTATTTTCTTGTAGTCTTTATTTCTTTCATTATTTTGTACTGTCAGAAGGCATGTAGTTGATTTTGTCTCTGGGTTCTCTGTATCTCTTAGACTGTAAAATCTGAGAAGGTGGAAACCCAGCATAGACTCGGCTCATAGTGTCCTTTCATCATGGTGCTTGACGGAGATAGAGCCCGATCTCATAAAGCAAGAGCCAAAAGCTGGCCCCACTGTTTCTGACTGGTTTCATCATTCTTTTGGGTTTTTCTGGTTTTCCTTCCTATTTTTGCCTGGAGAATTCCATGGACAGAAGGTCCTGGCGGACTACAGTCAGTGGGGTTGCTAAGTGTCGGACATGACTGAGTGACTAACATACACACACACTTCCTACTTATATAAATAATCCCTGCAGGCTTTCTTGCTCACCTGTTCCCCACATGAATCTTGGATACTGTTAAAATTATAGAGGACTTGATAGTAATTGGGATGTTTCAAGACATAAATCTCTAACTTTTAGCTACACCCACTTGGTCAAGTCAATTGCATTATCTACATCTAATTCCTTCTCTTTACTTGGATCAAAATACACTAGAAAATGTTATCATCTTTTAGTCCCTTTTGCATTATTATATTTATCACACCGCATAAAAATTTTCCCACTTTATCATGTTGGCTATTTTTATAAGAAAAAATATTTAGGCCTAAATAACTGTTTTTGATTGAATAATTTAGCAGATATTTGTATTTATATTTTATTTTCATGATATCCATGATGCTTATTGGATCTATTAATGAAAAAAAAAGTATCACCTTTACAATGATGTGTTTTTTTTTTAAGTCTCAATTCCATAAGAAGAAGTAATCTCGAAAGGAAGACAATGAGTATCCTCACTTTAGAAAGAGAGAGTATCTTTAAAAAATCACATCATTTAAAACATAATCTTTGTCTAGAAGAGAAGAGGGCAAGCTTCCTACAACTTGACCAGCCAAAACAGAAGGGTGTGAAAGTCATGCCAGAATATACAGGACACACTTGTGAGGTAGACAGAGGAAAGACTATCCTGGCTTTGAAAAAGGTTGTAACCTAGGTCTTTCAGCAGCTGTGGCATCTAGAATGGTTTTCTGAAGCCCAGGCTAAGCACTTTTCTGGTACGTATCTTTTGGCTGGAAAATACCTTGGAATAACCCTTTTGAATACCTTCCCATGGCTGACAGGAATGCTTAAAAGGGTTCTATCAGAGTTTCCACTCAGGGCGGAAACATTTGAAGTGTACTGTCTGGCTTAGGTAATACATTGGCAGCAACTATTTTATTTAAAAGAAAAATCCATCAATTAACCAGTGAACATGACAGATATAGCGACAGCATTTCTTTTTGTTCAAAGGAGGCAGCTGAAGAAAAGGGAACACTAGGTGGATGAAGAGGAAAAGTCACCCGTGGGGGAGAAGAAAGAGCCCCCTGAGGATGCAGACGGCTCACAAATAGATCTGTCAGATTCTTTTAGACTTTGATGAAAAGCACAGGGCTTGGTGTTAGGAAGATTCTGGGCCAAAACAGTTCTTCACCTTAGATGAATTCTGCTGCTGCTAAGTCGCTTTAGTCGTGTCCGACTCTGTGCGACCCCATAGAGGGCAGCCCACCAGGCTCCCCCATCCCTGGGATTCTCCAGGCAAGAACACTGGAGTAGGTTGCCATTTCCTTCTCCAATGCATGAAAGGGAAAAGTGAAAGTGAAATCACTGTTGTGTCTGACTCTTCGCGACCCCATGGACTGTAGCCCACCAGGCTCCTTTGTCTGTGGGATTTTCCAGGCAAGAGTCCTGGAGTGGGTTGCCATTGCCTTCTCCAGATAAGTTCTAAGCCCAACTAAAGAGAGAGATGACCACAAGAGGAAAAATGAGCCCAGATTTGGAGAGGATGAGTGCAATGAAGAGTACATTTGACTGATCTGTAATTTACTTAGAATAACACTTTCAACCCTACGGACTGTAGCCTGCCAGTCTCCTCTGCCTATGGAATTCTCTAGGCAAGAATGCTGGAATGGGTTGCCATTTCCTTCTCCAGGGAATCTTCCCTACCCAGGGATTGAACCCTGGTCTCCTGGATTGCAGGCAGATTCTTTACTGTCTGAGCTACCAGAGAAGCCCTAGGATAACACCTGCCTGTATTCAAATCAGTGTGAAATCAACAAAAGCAGGCCTTGAGACCTTTTTGTATTGTACATCTTTATAGGCGTGCTACTAAATGCCAATATATCTTAGTAAGACCAGCATGCATGTTCAGGTATTTGTTTACAGAAGATTTCTCTCAAAATTGTAAAGCAATTTAACAAACAACATTTACTCTGTGCCTTTTGTGTGTGACAATATATAGGTGCTTCTGGCAATGCAGTAATAAAAGACAAAAATCTGGTTTCATAGTTCTAGTTAAATAGGGCAGCTATGATATACAGGCAATGTGTATGTATTTAAGTGGGCAACATTTTTATATTTAGACCTGTAAATTTTTATAATCAATAGATTCCTAAACATACAGTTCATGAAATATAAGTATTGCAAATTAATTTTTAGTCTCTTACCATCTTAATATTTCTGAAGGCATACAATAAGTATTTGCTTGATGATTACCTGTTTTTAGTTAAAACAATGATTAAAAGAGTTATTGTTTTGTGTTTTAAGCTTTTTTTTTTTTTAACATTTTTCTGAGGTAGATAGGGAAATTTTATGCCATTGATTTCTTGAATACCCAATCTGTGATAGGAAATTTCAAAATGTCCCTTTAATTTTTTTCTGTTAGTATTCACAACATTATGTATTCCTCACTAACTTTAAATAGTACTGGTCTGAGTGTGTAATGAAATATGGAAGTAAAAATTAAAAAAAAAATTTCTTGGAGTATAGTTGACGGACAATGTCGTACTAGTTTCTGTTGTGACTTTGGAAAGTGAAAGTCACTCAGTCATGTCCGACTCTTTGCAACCCCATGGACTATACAATCCATGGAATTCTCCAGGTCAGAATACTGGAGTGGGTAGCCTTTCCTTTCTCCAGGGCATCTTCCCAACCCAGGGATTGAATCTATGTCTCCCGTATTGCAGTGGGATTCTTTACAAGCTGAGCCACCAGGAAAGCCCAAGAATACTGGAGTGTGTAGCCTATCCCTTCTCCAATGGATCTTCCTGACCCAAGACTTGAACTGAAGTCTCCTGCATTGCAGGTGGATTCTTTACCAACTGAGCTATCAGGGAAGCCTGTCACTTCTGAGGCAAGATCAAAATAGCCACTGTAGCTTTTGCTCTGCTCTCTCTTGGACCACTGGGGCTAGAGAAAGCCAGTTGCTACTTGGTGAAAACTTTTAGGACGCCCCCCAGCAAGGTCCACATGATAGTAACTAGTGCCTCTTGTGGACAGCCATGCTTCTCTGTCCTTGGAATTCTCCAGGCAAGAATACTGGAGTGGGTTGCCATTTCCTTCTCCAGGGGATCTTCCTGACCCAGGATTAAGCCCCAGTTTCATGCATCGGAGGCAGATTCTTTACTGTCTAAGTCACAAAGGAAGCCCCTAAAATTAACTTACCAGCCACTAATTTAGTATGCCATCTTGGAAATGGATCCTCTAGCCCCAATCAAGCTTTCACATAACTGTGGTCCAGGCCAACATCTTGACTAAAACCTGATAAAAACAAGACAACAACCCCCAAAGGAGTCACTTATGCTAAGTCTGTTGCCACTTAATCTGAGGTGTGATTATAGTTCTGGCTTTCTCAGAAATGGAATCTTAAACCAGTCAGTTAGGAATCATGTGATCAGCATTAGTCAGGTTATTTGCCTGAAAGACTCCTGCAGTCTCCTAAGGAAAAGCAACCTTGATATAACCAAATTGATTTTTTGCCTGGTATAACGTCCTGTGCCTGCCCTTTTCTGCCTGTAAAAGTCTTTCATTTTATATAACTACTTAGAGCTCCTTTCTATCTGCTAGATTGGATGCTGCCCAATTCAAATTGCTTTTTTGCTCAAATATAAGCTGAAAATTTTCAATATGTCTCAGTTTACCTTTTGACAGAGGAGAGAACCACAGACCCTTGAAGACCTGCAGCAGCAGTGAGTAAATAGGTATAAGTACCTCCTGAATCCCTTGAATGCATTGTTTTTGCTGCCTCTGGAGGTCATGGGTTAAATACCTTGAGGATCCTAGCTTTTTCCTTATGAAAAAACTTTCAGACTTCATTTGAGCGTTTCTTTATCTGGATTTGGTCTAGAAATCAGCTAGAGTCAGACTGGGTCCAACTTGAAAGCTGGACTGAGTTTAGTGTTGGACTGGGTCCAACTTGGAAACCAGACTGAGACCAAATCCAAGTCAGACTGGATTCTACCAAGAAACCAAACTAGATCTGGGGTTGAATTGAGTCCAGTTTAGAAAGTGGGTATTCCAGGGTTGGTCTGGATCTGATTTAAACTGAACTGCATCTAGTGTGAAGCCTCAGGTGAAGAAAATTTTACAAAGGTCAAAAAACAAGGTTAACCATACCAAAGATAATCTGGAATTACAGTGGCCACAGTGGACAACTTTTAACCTAGATAAGCTTCTGCATATGCAAACTTCCCAAGAGAAAAGGGGATCTCAGCCAAGCATTCACTATAAAGGATAGGGGAGTATTAGTTTTTCTTTCCTGCAGTTTCCCATTATCAGGACGAGACCTGCTTGGGTGGCCCATTCTCTCTGGAGCCTGCAAATGGGATCCTGAGAAAACTGGCAAAAGCAGGCAAAGGGTGAGAATTCTTACCAAAGTCAGTTTCCAGAGAGGAAGGTAAATTTTTATGTTGTCCCTTCCTTTCTGAATTCAGAGAGGTTGGCAAAGCAATTTTTGTAATAATTAGATCTTTGAATTATGAATTGTGAATTTGTTTTTGGGTGCCCATTGGTTTTCAGTGCTTTCTTTCCCAGGAACAGCTATTGCCTCCTTGCTTGTGTTCTGAGATCTTGGCTTGACAAATGGCAGGTTGAGGATGCCCAAAATGTACTCAGAGAGAAATGTGGGTTGCACTCTATCTGCAGCTGAGATCCCACTGGAGACCTAGCTCTCAGGAGCACTGTCCAAGTCATTCTTTATTTTGATTACCTTCTGGGATTGGCTCTGGATCTTGGGAGGGTAGTATCTTTACACTCTCCTTTAGGGATGCTGCTTGCATCTAAGATATTGTTCATACCTTCTGGAATATTTATTCTTTCTTCCAGCTGAAACTTGAGAAGACATTTGTATGGAATTTTTTTTTTTTTTTTAGAGTAACTCTATGGTCAAATGTTACTCCTTGGAAGGCAAGTTATGACCAAATTAGATAGCATATTCAAAAGCAGAGACATTACTTTGCCAACAAAAGTCTGTCTAGTCAAGGCTATGGTTTTTCCAGTAGTCATGTATGGATGTGAGAGTTGAGCTGTGAAGAAAGCTGAGTGCCAAAGAATTGATGCTTTTGAACTGTGGTGTTGGAGAGGACTCTTGAGAATCCCTTGGACTGTAAGGAGATTCAACCAGTCCATTCTAAAGNATCTAGTCAAAGCTATGGTTTTTCCAGTAGTCATGTATGGATGTGAGAGTTGAGCTGTGAAGAAAGCTGAGTGCCAAAGAATTGATGCTTTTGAACTGTGGTGTTGGAGAGGACTCTTGAGAATCCCTTGGACTGTAAGGAGATTCAACCAGTCCATTCTAAAGGAGATCAGTCCTGGGTCTTTGGAAGGAATGATGCTAAAGCTGAAGCTCCAGTACTTTGGCCACCTCATGTGAAGAGTTGACTCATTGGAAAAGACCTTGATGCTGGGAGGGATTAGGGGCAGGAGGAGAAGGGGACGACAGAGGATAAGATGGCTGGATGACATCACTGACTCGATGGGTGTGAGTCTGAGTGAACTCCGGGAGTTGGTGATAGACAGGGAGGCCTGGCATGCTGCGATTCATGGGGTTGCAAAGAGTCAGACATGACTGAGTGACTGAACTGAACTCTATAGTCAAACGTTGGCTACCTTGGAAGCTGATAGTCATAACCTGAGAAGGACCATTTTCCGTCCTTCTTCCCTAAGCTAAAATGAAGCTATGTACCAGAGAGAAAAACATTCTGAAGCATTTGTGGAACTTACTGAAATGTTCAAAGAGTCACATTCTAAAACTTAGTTGTCTTTTGGTTTCTATATTAGTTGAA
The DNA here is from genome assembly GCA_006410615.1 of Neotragus moschatus. Taxonomy (NCBI): domain Eukaryota; kingdom Metazoa; phylum Chordata; class Mammalia; order Artiodactyla; family Bovidae; genus Neotragus; species Neotragus moschatus. The sequence continues at coordinate 388,890 of SJYA01002698.1, forward strand.
GATATTTTCCCTGATAGTAGATCGGCCCTGGGATTTATTTGGAAGGAATGATGCTAAAGCTGAAACTCCAGTACTTTGGGCACCTCATGCAAAGAGTTGACTCATTGGAAAAGACTCTGATGCTGGGAGGGATTGGGGGCTGGAGGAGAAGGGGACGACAGAGGATGAGATGGCTGGATGGCATCACTGACTCAATGGGCGTGAGACTGAGTGAACTCCTGGAGTTGGTGATGGACAGGGAGGCCTGGCGTGCTGCGATTCATGGGTTGCAAAGAGTTGGACACGACTGAGCAACTGAACTGAACTGAAATGAACTGAAGATGCAAACAGAAGAATGTTTCTGAATGGGTGTGTCAGGCTCCTGAAATCTTTCAAGTTACCACATAATTTTTAAAGGAATTAGAAACAGCTGTACCTGTCTTAAAAATTTAATAGTTACAAGAATAGAAATGTGGTCCTAGAAAAAATTCATAGCCCGTTTATTTTATTTATTTATTTCTTTAACTGATCCCCAAACCTCTCTAGAAGCAGCAGTGGTAAAGAATCTGCCTGCCAATGTAGGAGATGCAAGAGACACAGTTTACATCCCTTGGAGGAGAAAATGGCAACCCACTCCAGTATTCTTGCCTGGAAAATTTCATGGATATAGGCGCCTGGTGGGCTATAGTCTATGGGGTCATAAGGAGTTGGACACAAGTGGATGACTACACATGCACATAAAAACCTCCCCTATTCATCTCAAAAAGTGAAGTGAAGTGGAGTTGCTCAGTCGTGTCCGACTCTTTGCAACCCCAGGCTCCTTGGCTGCTGCTGCTAAGTCACGTCAGTCTTGTTGGACTCTGCAGCCCTGTAGACGGCAGCCCAGCAGGCTCCCCCGTCCCTGGGATTCTCCAGGCAAGAACACTGGAGTGGGCTGCCATTTCCTTCTTCAATGCATGAAAGTGAAAGATGAAAGTGAAGCTGCTCAGTCATGTCTGACTCTTAGCGACCCCATGGACTGAAGCCTACCAGGCTCCTCTGCCCATGGGATTTTCCAGGCAAGAATACTGGAGTAGGGTGCCATTGCCTTCTCCAAAAGGGCCTTTCTAACTGCGAGATTGAAAGCTACCCAATTTAAATCAATTTTACTCAGATGAACTCTTAAAAAATTGTTAATCTTTTATCTTTTAACAACCTTAGAATAGAAACAGTGCCAGATCCTCACAGCTAAGCTGTCCTAGAATTCCTGTCCCAGGGAAATTGTGTAATGAGAAAGGTTTATTGTTGTTTTAAGTGCCTAATTTCAGGGTAATTTTTATGCAGCAGTAAATGATTTTTCCTGTGTGTGTGTGTGTGTGTGTGTGTGTTTAATATCCCCAAACCAAAGTGGGCTTTGATTCCTAGCTCAAGTGGACATTCTCGTAACTTTAGAATATCAGCTTATTTCTCTCTGCATTCAAACAGTTCCCTCTAAACAGGCAGAAGTGTGATACTGAAAATATTCTTTTCCTTTGGCTTAGCAGTGGCAAGCAGACCTTCTTGACAACTATTTTAACCTATTTAGTTGGCTAGCAAAAGTGTTACTATCAGTTGTAATACTTTTCCCTGAATATTACTTTCAAAAGGCTAATGGTTGAACTAACATTAATTCATTCTAAAATGTACACTTATGTCTTACATAGTTAAGCTTCTTAGACTCAATTAGATACAATTTCTTTTTATCCATTTTTGCTCAAAATATAATGCATTTAAAAATGTGTGGCAAAATAATGCATATCCTTAATTGTTCTAAAATGAAAGTCTTAAAAAAGTATGTCTGACTATAATAAAAACATAAACAAAAAAAAACAATTTAATGTTGACTTGAAACAAACAGGTCGCCAGGTATTTCTACAGAGAAGATGAGTTTACTTAGGATGTGCACAGATTTATAATTTGAGTTCTGAAACCATGGTAGCCATGTAAGAGTTCCCCCAAGGAAAGGGGAAAGAAGGCTTTTCTAGAGAGACAAAGGAAGTGGGGAGGGCTATAGGAAACAAAGAGCCCATGGCTTTTCTTTTGGCCAAGTCTTTGCCAGAAAGAGTCTTTCTTTTCCCTGTTGGCTACGTGATAGTCACAGGATACAATACCCAACTCTATATATTGAGGTTTCTGTTTATTAATTTTTTTTACACTGGTCAAACATAAATGTACTTTTAATACAACAGGATATATTGTGTTTGGAGAAAATATGTGAACATATTTTAGTTTCAAAAGGCCCATGTTATCTTCTATAGAAAATGTTTTCTGTATTCTAACATTAATAATACAATTAAGATGAACCACACCATTTTGACATTCTTATGTGTATCTTAATTTTGACCTTCCAAAGCTTGACTACTTCTGATCTAACCTTCTAATTTGTTCAACGTGTCTATAAAATAAAAATATAAATTCAATTATAAATATAGTCTTTCAAAGTCAAATATTGATCACTAGTTCTTATGTATTTTGTTGCTATTGGGTCACTAAGTTGTATTTGACTGTTTGTGACCCCATGGATTGCAGCACACCAGGCTTCTCTGTCCTTTACCATCACCCAGAATGTGCTCAAATTCATCTCCATCGAGTTGGTGATACTATCCAACCATCTCATCCTCTGCTGCCCACGTCTCCTTTTACCTTTAATCTTTTCCAGCAACAGAGTCTTTTCTAATGCTTCAGCCCTTTGGATCAACTGACCACAGTATTGAAGATTTAGCTTCAGCGTCAGTCCTTTCAATGAATATTCAGGGTTGATTTCCTTTACGATTGACTGGTTTGATTTCCTTACGATCCAAGGGACTCTCAAGAGTCTGCATAATTCGAAACTGTCAATCCTTTGGTGCTCAGTCTTCTCTATGATCTAACTCTCACATGCGTACATGACTACTGGAAAAACCACAGCTTTGACTAGATGGATCTTTGTCAGCAAAGTGATCTCTGCTTTTTAGTATACTGTCTAGGTCTGTCATAGCTTTTCTTCCGAGGAGCAAGCATCTTTTAATTTCATGGCTGCAGTTCCCATCCACAGTGTTTTTGGAGCCCAATTAAATAAAATCTGTCACTGCTTCTACTTTTTCCCTTTCTCTTTGCTGTGAAGTGATGGGATTGGGTGCCATGATCTTCACTTTTTGAATGTTGCATTTCAAGCCAGCTTTTTTCACTCTCCTCTTTCGCTTTCATCAAGAGGCTCTTTAATTCCTCTTCACTTTCTGCCTTTAGAGTGGTATCGTCTGCATATCTGGGGTTGTTGACATTTCTCCTGGAAATCTTGATTTTAGCTTGTAACTCATCCAGCCTGGCATTTCACAGATGTGCTCTGCATAAGAGCTAAATGAACAGGATGACAATTGTACTTGTGCGCTCCTTTTCCAATTTTGAACAAGTCCACTGCTATGTGTTCAGTTCTAATCATTGTTTCTTGACCCATATACAGGCACGAGACAGCTAGAGTGGTCAGGTACTCCCATCTCTCTAAGAATTTTCCACATTTCTTATGTATAAAATATTTAAAAATTACTTTATAGTAGTTAATATCATTCTATTGTATGTACCTTTTAACTTATGTATCTGTGTAGTATGTCCCCAAAGAGATTTTTGAAATTTGACTTTCTCCTCTGAGTTGATGTACATGATTGAAAATGACAAATTATTTTTAATTTATATTATGCCAAAGTAATTTTTAGTATTTTATTCCCTCACTATATTTCAGTAAATTCAGTATGTTTTAATTGGTATAGGTGTCAGTAAAAATTTCAACAATAATTAAAAAACACATGAAGCAGTATTTAAGATTTGACACATAAAATTAACCAACTGCATGTATGTATTTTATTAGTTTGTGGCTGCAATCAGATAGAAAACTAAGGCAGTTACCTGTAGATTTTGCCAAGAAGCCCTCTTAGAATATTCATTTGTTGTAGATAGCATTTCTTTTTTATTCAGAATGTCCAGATGTTTGCCTAATTTCTTCACTTTAGTTTGCATGTGTAGACATGGCCTCAATCCCTAATGTTGAATGGTAAAAACATAATTTAGTTCCACCAAAGCTAATGAAGTGAGAGTGTAATGCTCTATTATTTTCAAAAAGGCCATTTATGTGCATTGTGCTCCAGTCCAAAAAATAAATCTTGCAGTTCAAATTGCCATATGCTCAGAATTTTAGCACAGGTGAGCACAGTAAGACCAGCTGCTGTTGCTCTGAGTAATGATATCATGCAACAAAAGAAAATTTCTTTTGAAATTGAATGTACATCACTCTTTCAGATTAGAAGCAAAGATGTTTGAAAGAAATGACTACAGGAAGAAGTCCACTGTTAGCATATTCTTAATACTGTCTCAGTATATACTTATCTAATTTTAGAAAAGCAGTTTCTCTCTGACTTTTGGGTTTTTTTTTTTTTTTTTTTTGGTTGTTTGGTTTGGCTTTCAAAAATTACTTTTATTTTTATGAAATATATAGTAAAATATATATATAAATGTATATTGCACAATACATAGTATATATTACATATTGTGTTCATGTGATTTAAAAATAATAGTAATACTGCTGACTGATGTTACAAGTATATCCATGGAATAGAAAAAAAAAATAGAAAAGAAATTTTTCCAATAATAATATGGAGATTTAGCATATAGTAAATGTAGCAACTCAAATCATAGAGACAAAGATGGGCTTTGTAATCAATGGTATTGGGGCAACTAGGTAGCCATTTGGAAAAAAGTTCCATATTTCATACCGTGCACAAGAATAAATTCTAGATTTATGAGATATATAAGCATTAAAACAGTGTACACCTGTGGCAGATTCATGTCAATGTATGGCAAAACCAATACAGTATTGTAAAGTAAAAAAAAAAAAAAGAAAGAAAAGGATAAACAAAACAAAACAAAACATTAATCCATACAACTAGTAGAAAACAAGGATGATTTTTTTCCCTTATGACTCAAATCAAAAGATTTTCAGGCTGTTATACACGTGACATAAAAATTTCAAGGCAAAATTACTACAACAACAAACCCATCATAAACAAAAACAAAAGTTACCTGATAAACTTAGAGAAAATATTTACAAGATATGGAACAGATAGAGGATGAATATCACTGGCATATCAAGAACTCTTAAAACTGTCTAACAAAGGATAAAAAAACAGAGGAAAATGAGCAAAACACATGAAAACAATTCAATGAACTATGTAACTGTGACTGATGACATGATAAAATTTCCAAACTTGTTTTCACAGAGAAATACATATCAAACAATACTAAAATACCATTTCTTGCCAACAACATATTTGGAAAAAATTAAAACTATGACAAATATTTTAGGAGGGAATAGACTATTTCATAAAATTGCTTTTTAGAATACAAGGAAGCACAATCCTTCTGAAGGGTAATTTGTCAATTGTGAAGAAATCTACAGATAAACTTACTTCTGACAAAGCAATAGTCCTTTTAAGAATCTACCAAGATGATATATTTCATACAGTCTGAAAAAAAAAATCTGAAACACATGCTCAGTGAAAAGTTATTTGTTTCAGCATTCTGAAGAATCTCAAATAATTGAAACAACATAAATACTCAGATACTGGATAGTGTTTTAATAAATTATGACATATCTACATAATGGATTTCTATGCAGCTGTAAGTAAGTAAGATCTTTATGAACTAAAATGGAGCAATTTCCAGGATATAAAGCTACATCAAAAAAAAAAAGTAAGGGTCTTCCTGCCTCCTGAGAAACCTGTATGCAGGTCAAGAAGCAGCAGTTAGAACTGGACATAGAAAAACAGACTATTAAAAAGTGGAAAAGGAGGGGGAGGGTTCAAGATTGGGAACTCATGTACACCTGAGATGGGAAAAAATAAAAAATTTAAAAAAAATAAAAAATAAAAAGTGGGAAAGGAGTGCATCAAGGCTGTATATTGTCACCCTGCTTATTTAATTTATATGCAGAGTACACCATGTGAAATATTGGGCTGGATGAAACACAAGCTGGAATCAAGATTGCTAGGAGAAATACCAATAACCTCAGGTATGCAGAAGACACAACCCTAATGGCAGAAAGTGGAGAGGAACAAAAGAGCCTCTTTATGAAGGTAAAAGAGGAGAGTGAAAAATCTGGCTTAAAATGCAACATTCAAAAAAGCAAAGATCATGGCACCTGATCCTGTCACTTCATATCAAATAAATGGGGAAACAATTGAAACAGTGACAGCCTTTATTTTCTTGGGCACCAAAATCACTTCAGATGGTGACCGAAGCCATGAAACTAAAAGATGCTTCCTCCTTGGAAGAAAAGTTATGACACACCCAGATAGCATATTGAAAAGCAGAGACACCGCTTTGCCCCAAAGTTCATCTTGTTAAAGCTACGGTTTTTTCAGTAGTCATGTATAGATGTGAGAGATGGGCCATAAAGAAGCCTGAGCACCAAAGAAATGATGCCTTTGAATTGTGGTGCTGGAGAAGACTCTTGAGAAACACTTAAACAGAAAGGAGGTCTGTCTTAAAGGAAATCAACTGTGAATATTCACTGGAAATACTGATGCTGAATCTGAAGCTCCAATACTTTGGCCACCTGATATGAAGAGCCGGCTCATTTGAAAAGATCCTGATATGGGGAAAGATTGAGAGCAGTAGGAGAAGTTTGATTCAGAAGATGAGATGCTTCAATAGTATATTTGACTCAAAGGACATGAATTTGAGCAATCTCTGGGAGATGGTGAAGGACAGAGAATCCTGATGTGCTGCAGTCCATGGGGTCTCAGAGGGTCAGACACAACTGAACAACAACAAACTTTTCTTATAATAAAAATGGAATCTAAATATTGAGCAGCAGCCTCAATTATTACAAATATAATACTGTATTGCAGACAAATACTGCACACATTGAAAGGATTGGTAAAGAATTGAACAAGGCTAAGAAATATGTTAAATAGTTTGACTTTAAACTGTAACACTAAAGACAAAATAACTGTAAAATATTATAGTCTAGTTATTAAAATTATTTTTCATAGAGATATAGGCTAGGAGTTCTAATATTATTTTCTTTATAAAATAAGATTGAAGAGATATGTAAAAATATAATAGACAATGAGAATCGTGTTCTTTACTGTCACAGAAATAGTAATACAGAGGATAAGGGGAGGCTGCAATGAATCCTGTGTATTGAAATGTAATCGGAAATATTCATAGAAATACAAGGTCTATAAGTGTAGATATATATTATGTACATATGTACATGATAATGTACATATATACACATGTATTTCCTAGTTCTGTTGACTGAGAGGGCCTTGAAGGCCTGAAAACTCAGTAGCAATGAACACACATAATGCCCAGTGCTAATCTCTAATAAAAGAACAGAAGTCTGTGGAGAAAATACTTAACTCTAGGGAAGAGTTAGAGAAACAGCTGTGTTCCAAAAAGGATGAAAGTGTGTCTAAAGGGCACAGGAGTCAATATGAAGAAAACTACATAAACAAAAACTATAGCCATTTTAGCAAGTAGTCAAATTTGACATTAACGATTAAGTGCAGGCAGCAGCGGCCTAGAGCTACCCCACGTCCGAGGTCAGGGGCAGCGGCCTAAAGTGCAGGGCTGCAATGGCTCAGGAACGGCTGAGAGGAGCTACCTGCATCCAAGGTCGGGGCGATGGCCGAGAGGAGCCACCCCACGTCCGAGGCCGGGACAGCGGCAGAGAGCAGCCACCCGTGTCTGATGTCAAGGGTGAAGGCCAGAGCAGCCACCCTGCGCCTGAGGCCAGGGACGGCAGCTGGGAGGAGCAACCCCATGTCCAAGCAGTTGTGGCTGCGCAGGCGCAGGAGGGCCTAGAGGAGCTATCCCACTTGAAGGTCGGGAAGGGCGGTGGTGAGGAGATACTCTTCATCCAAGGTAAGGAGCAGTGGCTGCGCTTTGTTGGAGCAGCCATGAAGAGATACCCCACGCCCAAGGTAAGAGAAACCCAAGTAAGATGGTAGGTGTTGCAAGAGGGCATCACAGGGCAGACACACTGAAACCATACTCCCAGAAAACTAGTCAGTCCAATCACACTAGGACCACAGCTTCGTCTAACTCAATGAAACTAAGCCATGCCCGTGGGACAACCCAAGATGGGCAGGTCATGGTGGAGAGGTCTGACAGAATGTGGTCCACTGGAGAAGGGAATGGCATACCACTTCAGTATTCTTGCCTTGAGAACCCCATGAACAGTATGAAAAGGCAAAATGATAGGATACTGAAAGAGGAAATCACCAGGTCAGTAGGTGCCCAATATGCTACTGGAGATCAGTGGAGAAATAACTCCATAAAGAATGAAGGGATGGAGCCAAAGCAAAAAGAATACACAGCTGTGGATGTGACTGGTCATAGAAGCAAGGTCCGATGCTGTGAAGAGCAATATTGCATAGGAACCTGGAATGTCAGGTCCATGAATCAAGGCAAATTGGAAGTGGTCAAACAAGAGATGGCAAGAGTGAACATCAACATTCTAGGAATCAGCAAACTAAAATGGACTGGAATGGGTGAATTTAACTTAGATGACCATTATATTTACTACTGTGGGCAGGAATCCCTCAGAAGAAATGGAGTAGCCATCATGGTCAACAANACAGTATGAAAAGGCAAAATGATAGGATACTGAAAGAGGAAATCACCAGGTCAGTAGGTGCCCAATATGCTACTGGAGATCAGTGGAGAAATAACTCCATAAAGAATGAAGGGATGGAGCCAAAGCAAAAAGAATACACAGCTGTGGATGTGACTGGTCATAGAAGCAAGGTCCGATGCTGTGAAGAGCAATATTGCATAGGAACCTGGAATGTCAGGTCCATGAATCAAGGCAAATTGGAAGTGGTCAAACAAGAGATGGCAAGAGTGAACATCAACATTCTAGGAATCAGCAAACTAAAATGGACTGGAATGGGTGAATTTAACTTAGATGACCATTATATTTACTACTGTGGGCAGGAATCCCTCAGAAGAAATGGAGTAGCCATCATGGTCAACAAAAGAGTCCAAAATGCAGTACATGGATGCAATCTCAAAAACGACAGAATGATCTCTGTTCATTTCCAAGGCAAACCATTCAATATCACCGTATTCCAAGTCTATGCCCCAACCAGTAATGCTGAAGAAGCTGAAGTTGAACGGTTCTATGAAAACCTACAAGACCTTTTAGAAGTAACACCCCAAAAAGATGTCCTTTTCATTATAAGGGACTGGAATGCAAAAATAGGAAGTCAAGAAACACCTGGAGTAACAGGCAAGTTTGGCCTTGGAATGCTGCTGAGAGCCAGCGTGAGGAATCCTACCCATGGCAAAGGTCATGCGGAAGGAAGCCTGACAAAACACAAAGCATGATTTGGCTTCAGGGGTTCCCTCTGGGTTTTCCTGAACATCTACCCCCCAAAACCAGAGTCTGCCTGCCTTATTGTACTGTGCTTTCCACTCTTCTGACATTCTCTGAAAAAAGTTAACTCAGGGCTTCAGTCTCCTGCATATAAAAGGAATGTTTCAGCTCAAACCCCTCTGATGGCAGTCTAACTTGCTTGACAGGTTCCCCGGGACTTTTACAATTTGTGAATTGTTTATAGCCCCCCAACCACGAGAGGCACAAAACTTAAAGCATCTTAAAGATACAGATCCTTTTCTAAAAAGCTAAAAATTATATTGGTGACGGGTTTCACTGTTGACTCAATGACTGCTGCCAGGACTCCATATTCTTTATCTTTTAGGCACCTGGAGGATATTAATCAATGTAATCGGGATGCAGAAATAGGAATATAGTAGTTTTTATGTTAGCACCACTAGACTTTTGAGTTACTTTTCTCTTTGTTATAAATCACGGTACTCCTTTTACTTGTTATAAGTTGTTGTAACCTTGCTAAGAATGTAACTTTATTTAGTGCTTTCTGAGAGTGGCACCAGACTTTGGGAAGAACAACCTTTTTAAGACAAATAAGTCTTCTGGTTGACAAACCCTTATCAGAAAAGGGCCGTAAAATGCGAATTGGTGTTCTGGCCAGAAGATGAATTAAATCACCTAAGACTTGTGTATACAACTAGGTATGGAGAGAGAAAGCCTGGTCTTGATAAGAGTCAGGGTTGCTGACCCTGCATAATTTTATATTATCCATTGGTCTCTATGTACAAAAAAGGTATAAAAGGCCTTTCTGGACAATAGAGGATGGGCCAGTCATTGGACTGGTTTCCCCTGTGTCTTATTCTATTTTCAGGCTGAATTCCCATCTGGAGCGGGGAGGCTCACCATGTCTACTTACTTGCCCTGGCTTCTAAAATCCGTGAGAGAAGAAGCCCAAGGCAGGGCACCCTCCGATATTCAAATAGGTGCCAGTGGCCTAACGTAGATGGTCCAAACGTCTTGTCCTGAAGTTTTATTGGCTTTCCCCGTAAACCAAGTTATTCAGCCTCTTTTCTCCACTAAATTTTCCCACTACACTATTTCTTCCTAATCTCTCTTATATTTCTAATTAAATAATTCTTTCTAAGATGCCACGCCATCTCCCCTTCGAATTAGCCTGGATCCACCAGGGCTGGACCCCGGCAGAATGCAGAATGAAGCAGGGCAAAGACTAATAGAGTTTTGCCAAGAAAATGCACCAGTCATAGCAAATACCCTCTTCCAACAACGCAAGAGAAGACTCTACACATGGACATCACCAGATGGGCAACACCAAAATCAGATTGATTATATTCTCTGCAGCCAAAGATGGAGAAGCTCTATACAGTCAACAAAAACAAGACCAGGAGCTGACTGTGGATCAGATCATGAACTCCTTATTANTTCCAATGTATCGTTTTTAAGAATGAAGAAACCTTCCCTAGAATTATACTAACATGTCATTGACCAGAATTTTGTTCCTTACTCCCGGCTATTTCAATCACTGACAGAGGAGCTAGAACTCCATGAGTGCTTGACATGAGTCAGAAACCTCTCAAGAGGTTTGGGATGGGACTGGTCACCTTGGAGGCAAATGTTCAAAGGCAGGGAGTACAAAAGTGCTGATAGCCCAATAAAGCTGCTGAGGATGAAAATAAGGGAGTAGACCAATGTTGCTTAATGACGTTATTCTCAGTAAATAACCATTGTTTTATATCACGCATTGTTCTAAATCCTTTTTTAGATGTCCCCTTATTGTACCTTTTCTTTACACCACCCCATCGTTATGATTATTACTGTATAGATTAGAAAAGAGAGAAAATGTGGAAAATACGTTTTACGGGTAACTTGCTCTTTTGTCAGACCTTTTGCAGTGAAACTGGAAAACTATTCTGTGCCTTCCCTCGTTTTACTGCTTGATTTTCCCCTTCACTCTCTGTATGCCCTTTGAAAAGAAATGAGTTTCATTCACAGACGCTTTTCAGTATTATTCCTATTCCACTGTAGATGCTTGAACTGTTTTCTCCTGATAATTTCTCAGCATTATTGGATCAAAGAACACTAGCAACAATCATTTGGGCTAGGATTTGTGGAAAGAACTTTCTCATTTACATCAGCTCTTCCCTAAAAATCTAAATAGTTGGAGTCAAATCAAAGAAATAAAGAAGGATAATTTACATTTTATAAACCTGCTCCTTTTAAAGAATTTAATATGCTCTTATCAAAAAACATTTTTCCTTGAGCATAAATAAACTGATTTTATAAGATTATGGTTTTATAATCTTCTAATGTGTTTCTAATTTTAATGACTATATGGATTTGCAAGAAGTTGTATGGATAGTTACTTTGTCCAAAATAATTATTTAAAATGCAGTTGGGTACTTCATTTATAAAGTAAAAAAAAAAAAAAATTTGAGATGTGTAAACTATCCATATTGTTTTATTCTGAAATCTTTAAATTTCTCTTATTTTTTTTCCAGAAAACAATATTTATTTCCTGTCAAATCAGAGCAAAAGATTTGTTGTAAAAATGACATGACATTTTAGTTGCTTTTTTGTGGTGAGAACTTTAAGATATGCTCTCTCAGTAACTTTCAGATATTCAATAGAGTATTTTAAACTATATTCATGATGCTGTACATTATATGATGCATTTGTTTAACTGGAAATGTATACCTTTTGATCCCCTTCATTCATTTCTCCTGCTCCCTACTTCTAGCAATCACCAACCTATTCTCTGTGTCTATGAGCTCCATATTTTATTTTATTTTGTTTTAGAGTCTACATGTCAGTGAGTTTACAGGATTTTGTTTTCTTTCTATGCCTGGCTTACTTCATTTAGAATAATGCCTTCAAGTGGCATTTATGTAGNTCCCCTTCATTCATTTCTCCTGCTCCCTACTTCTAGCAATCACCAACCTATTCTCTGTGTCTATGAGCTCCATATTTTATTTTATTTTATTTTAGAGTCTACATGTCAGTGAGTTTACAGGATTTTGTTTTCTTTCTATGCCTGGCTTACTTCATTTAGAATAATGCCTTCAAGTGGCATTCATGTAGTTGCAAATGGCAAGATTTCATTCTTTTTTATGGCCAAATAATTTTCTACTGTTTGTGTGTGTGTGTGTTGTGTGTGTGTGTGTGTGTGTGTGCATAGGCATACCTCAGAGATATTGTTGGTTTACTTCCAGGCCATCACAATAAAACAAATATTGTGATAAAGTGAGTCACATGAATGTCTGGGTATCCCAGTGTATATAAAAGTTATGTTCACAATGAACTGTAGTCTATTAGGTGTGTAATAGCATCATGTCTAAAAAAAACAACGTTTATATCTTAATAAAAAATATTTTGTTGCTAAAAATGCTAAGCGTCATCTGACACTGTAGGGTTTCCACAGACCTTCAGTTTCTAAAAAAAATGCAGTATCTTTGATGCATAATTTATTGCACAAAGTGTAAAAAACGAGCTGTGCCCACACCACATTTTACTTATTCATTCATCCATCAGTATATGTTAAAGCTGTTCCATATCTCAGCTATTGTAAAAAGGGCTGCAATAAACAAGGGACTGCATGTCTTTTTAAATTAGTGTTTTCATTTTCCTTAGATAAATAGTCACAGTAAAGTTGCTGAATCACACGACAGTTCTGTTTTTGGTGATTTCAGCAACCTCCGTATTATTTTCCATAGTGGCTCCATCACGTTACCTTCCCACCAACAGTGCACGAGAGTTCCTTTTTCCTCACATCTTCACCAACACTTGCTACTTCTTATCTTTTGGAGGATAGCCCCTCTGACAGATGTGAGATGAGGTCTAATTGTGGTTCTGATTTGCATTTCTCTGATGGTTAGTGATGCTGAGCATCTTTTCATGTGCCTACCAGCTATCTGTATGACTTCTCTGGATAAAAAAATTGTGCATTCAGTTACTCCGCCCATTTTTAATTGGATTCTTTTGCTACTGAATTGTCTGAGTTCTTTATATACTTCAGATATTAACCCATTGTCAGCTGAATGATTGCAAATATTTTCTCCTATTCAATAGATTGCCTTGATATTTTGTTGATGGTTTCCTTCGCTGTACAAAAGATTTTTAGTTTGATATAGTCCCACTTTTTAAAAAATTGCTTTTGTTGTCTTTATTTTTGGTGTCAAATCCAAAAAGCCATTTCCAAGACTGATGTCAAGGAACTTTCTGGCTATGTGTTCTGGAAATTTTACAGTTTCAGGTCAAATTTATTTCTCAGTATAAACATATGTTTGCTTTTTTGTTTTAGGTTTTTCCTCCCCGTTTTAACTTACACCACCTGTATCCCTGAAATTTATATCTGCTGTTGTTCTCTCTTTCCTCCTAGACCGTAAGATTAATAAAGGCAGGAAATGTGTGCATTTTGAGAATCAGTGTATCTTAGAATTAAGCATGTAACATAAGTAAGTGTAAAATAAATGCTTGTTAAGAACTAAAAACTACAAAACCATTGTATTGTTGAACCACAAATATTCTGTATATGGTGATATACTTGCTAATTTTGTTATATCAGTTCTTATTTCATTGTGTTTTGAAATGTTTTAAATTTTTATGTCAAAATCATTTCTAAGAAGTTAAATCATTGTTGGAATAAATATGATAAAATTATTTTTATTTGAGATTTCATTTTCAAAGCTTTCTTATTTCTGGGAAAGTAAATCCACTTTTAGTCAAGTTTTAAACAGATTTACTTAACTGATTTAGACAGGACCCTTTCCACAAATAACTTAAAAAAAGGCATAGCTTCTTCCTTTGGGTAAGAGCGTTGGAGTGAGTGTGGTCAAGTTGTTGCTGTTCTGTGTGTGTACAGTGCCTACAGGAAACATGTTTAGCCTTTCTACGTTGGAGCCAAAGCAGATGAAACAGTCTTCCACCAAAAGCCTCCTGCTCACTTACCTTGCAGCTGGTGTACCTACTGTTATTTTTTGAAAGTACCATGACTAAGTTAACTCTTTAAAATATATAAACATAAATTATATATATTGTATTTAAGATAAGAAGTTTTACTGACAGCTCATTTAAAACATTTGAATCTATGGCAAATGATTAATATCTCACTTTTATTAGTATTCAAGTTGATAGGAAGTAAAACAATTTAGTTTATTTAATGAAAAAGAAATGGATTCGTTCTGTGACAGACATCAATTCCAAATAATCTACCAAGGTCTGGCTTCATATAAAAGTGAGTGTATCCAAACTGGCATTAAAGCGTTTTGGACAGAAACAAAATCAGTACCTTTGTATCATCCTGAAATTGCCTGAAATCTCACCGACTTCAGCAGCCAATGCTTCTTGGCTGAAAGTGTTGGGAATGTAAAAATTTGTCGCTGAATGTGTGTACACACAGAAGTGTTATGTGTAGTAAAGAAGGAAAGGGATTTGTGAGAAATAATTGTCAAATTACCTCCATACATACATTCAAAACTATATTCTCCATTAGAAATAGAGAACAAACGTGATAATGCCACTCACAACAAAAGAGCCTGTCAAATTTCTTCAGACCTTATTACTCTGACAGAAGCAGAGGGGATATCTCTGGCGTGCGGAGGTGATTCATGCTGTTAGAGACGTGGCCATGCGGAAGGCGTGCTGGTTGGTGTGACTGGTTACAGCATGCGCACCACAGTGAGACATGAAAATACCCACCCAGCAGACCTAAGGAGTAGAAAATTCTTACAAAATCCGACACAGAGAATTTGCTGCTTTCTTACTCTTACTCACTAAACTGGATGCTTTTTGTGTGTGTTATTCCTTTGCAAAGGATGATAAAAATATTTTACCAAAGTATCTTAAATGAATGCTAAATCATTGCCATCATATAAATTATTTCTAGACTCAAAAACAATGAGTCTTTTTGCTTACAATAGGCAGTGCCNTTGCTGCTTTCTTACTCTTACTCACTAAACTGGATGCTTTTTGTGTGTGTTATTCCTTTGCAAAGGATGATAAAAATATTTTACCAAAGTATCTTAAATGAATGCTAAATCATTGCCATCATATAAATTATTTCTAGACTCAAAAACAATGAGTCTTTTTGCTTACAATAGACAGTGCCTGTCTGTTTCTGAGATAGACAAATAGCTGTTCAAATTCTGGCACAGAGATTCTTGTTAAAACTGTCTTATTTTCAAAGCCTATCTTAAATTTAGACAGACTCCTGTACCATATTTGTGATGTGTAAGGCCACTGTATCATTGATTAAAGAGAAAAATAATTACTCTATATTGTCTCATTCAGTAAAGTCATACTGGTGAAGAGAAACACTGAGCTCTAAGGGTTCTGTGTATCAGAGCAGAAGCATTTCATCATTTTTCTTATAATTTATAAAACTAACTTCATTCTATTTCCTGAGGATGGAGCTGATCAGCTGGTCCTATAGTCTCATAATTGACCTGCTTGATTAATTTGAAATTCAACTAATTTTGCCATAATGAGAATCTGCTGCTTCAGGAGAGAGCCGCATAAATCATTTAAATCTTGTTCAATCTGGATATTTAATTTCATTCCTTGTCAGGATTCAGGTCTCAGGGATGCTTATGTATGTGTGTGTGTGTGTGTGTGTGTGTGTGTGTGTGTGTGTGTGTGCGTGCATACGTGCCCAGTCTCTTTAGTCGTATCTGACTCTGCGACCCCATGGACTGGAGCCCGCCAGGTTCCTCTGTCCATGAAGTTTTCCAGGCAAGAATACTAGAGGGGGTTGCCATTCCCTACTTCAGGGAGTCTTCCCAACCCAGGGATCAAACCTGCCTCTCTCCTGCATTGCGGGTGGATTCTTTACCACTGAACCACCTGGGAAGTCCTTTATGCTGGTATTCCTTACCAGTTCTTAATAATCTTATGGAAGGTAGCTTTTCAGAAGCCTATGAGGAGGGCTGAAAGTTAGAGCCTGGCTATAATAGATTTTTCACTCTATGCTGAAGTATATAACAGCATACTTCCTAAAAGAAAACTAAGAGCAAGCTATTGAGTCAGAAATTAAATGTTTAAGCTTGTCTGTTCAAGTCCTAGGTCATCACCGGTAAGCATACAAAGTTTTGTTCTTAGAATTTCCAGTGGCTAAGAAGAGAGAGAGACAGATGGGCAAAACAAATAAGCCTATGGTATTATCATTCATCTCATTTAATTATATAAAATTGGTATGATTTGGTTTATATTATTTTACTGTGCTATTTTCAAAATATGCTCTTTTATTTCATTATGTTACACATGTTTGAAATTCTCGTGTTACTTAAACTCATTCATATGCTTTCATTATGTACCACATATTTATTAAATGCCTTGTTCTAGGCCAGTGGTTCTTAACTTTTGGCATGTATAAAAGTAACTTGGAGAGGACTTTCCTAGTGGTCTAGTGGTTGAGAATCAGTCTGCCAATGCGGGGGACATGAGTTCCATCATCCCTTGTCTGGAAAGATTCCACATGCCCCAGTGCAACTAAGCCCACGTGAAGCCCACGTGCCGCAGCTACACAACTACTGAGCCTGGGTACCTGGCGCCCATGCTTCGCAAGAAGAGAAGCCGCTGCGGTGAGAAGCCTGCACACCACAGCAAAGAGCAGCCCTGCTTACTGCTGGTTGCAATTAGAGAAAGCCCATGTGCAGCAATAAAGACCCGGTGCAGCCAAAAATAAATAATAAAAAGAAAACCCAACAATTTAGAGGGCTTGAGACAGCACACATTGCTTAGCAAGTTTCTTCCCTAGAGGTTCTGATTTAGTAGCCCTGGGGTAGCACCCACAGATTTGCATTTTTAACGAGTTCCAGGTGATCTTAACGCCACTTATCAAAGTGTGCTTAATGGCTCAGCAGTCATCAGGAAACAAACAAACAATAGTCCTTGTCCTCCTGGATACTATATTTCTTCGGGAGATATAGAAACTA
Source organism: Neotragus moschatus (assembly GCA_006410615.1). Classification (NCBI taxonomy): domain Eukaryota; kingdom Metazoa; phylum Chordata; class Mammalia; order Artiodactyla; family Bovidae; genus Neotragus; species Neotragus moschatus. The sequence continues at coordinate 406,203 of SJYA01002698.1, forward strand.
GATAACAAACAGGGAAGATACTGACGGCCATTGCTGTGGTCTCAATATTTGTGTCCCCTTCAAAGTCACATGTTCAAATCCCAACACCCAATGTAATGGTACCAGTAGATGGGCCGCTTTAAGAGGTGATTAGGTCTTGAGGGTTCTGCTCTCATCAGTAAGATTATAAGAACCTTATAAGAAGCCTTAGTTGGGCTCCCTTGCAGGGTCTGTGACTGACCGGGACTTATCCAGCCATGCTGGCACCCCAGTCTTCAGAACTATGAGTAATACATTTCTGTTGCTTATAAAGTACTCAGTGTGTGGTATTTTGTTGTTACAAGAGCCAAAACGGAGTAAGAAGTCTTGAATATTTCGAAACCAAGGTCATAAATGGAAATTAAGCTGAGTGGTAAAGATTATTTTAATAATTTTGGCATGACCAGAATGGTCTTTCTGACTAGATAGTGGGTCATCTCGAGGCCTAAAAGGTAAGAAGTCACCCACAGAATAAGCCAGTCATCTTAAAAACTGTACGAAGAGTTCATATAGAACTTTTATGAGGGTCGGATAAGAAAAACAAAAAATCAGGTCTATTCTTGTGTTCAGCATGATACTCAATACATTTTTCCCCAGCTCCATATGTAATCTGTCATGTAAACATGGCTCTTATTAAAATTTCACATGTGTAGAATTTGGTGATGACTTTAAATTCTGTATCATCTGTTACCCTGGTCAGGAAGGAATATAGCTTGGGTCCATTTTGGCTAGCTTGTCTTATCACTTATTTTACCTTCATTGCAGTAATAACTTCAAATTTGGTTAGTTTTTTAAACTAAACTCAGAAAATCACTTACATGGGAACTTGTTTGTAAATGAAGCAGACTAAATTTCTAATATAATATCTAACAATATTTTAGGTTGCTGGGAATACAATTTGCTCTTAGTCCTGACAAACATGTATTCTTGACTTTTGAGTAGCTGCATAGTATTGCAATATGCCTTATGAGAGAAACAAACATATAGGCAAGACAGGATAACTCTGCTCCAGGAGCTTATAGTCTAGTTGCAGTGGACTAAAGCAATTGCGCTGGTAGTTGGATTAAAGAGCAGAATATGCAACCTTTTTTAAGAGAGATAAAAACAAACATTAGGATAAAAACAAGGGTTATCTAAAAACAGCAATGGGACAATGGCAACACAAACAAACAAAAAGCAACCTCCTGAAAGAATTTACATATTGGCTGCAGCTGCAGGATTCATAGGGTCAGATACAGAGGGGAGGGGTGATCATCCCACTAAGTAACTCCATTTCAAGACAAAAAGTTGAAATGAGTGGAGCATGGCCAATGAATAAAGAGTACATGACATCTAATACTGGAGATGGCGTTGCAAACCCAGCTGCAGGTGTATATGGCAGTGAAGGTAAGTTTGTGGAGGTCACTCAAAGGAACACAATGGGAGAGTTTTTGAAATCTTCTCAGCAGGTGAATAACATTTTTTTTCCATGACAACAGTTTTCAGCTGATGTTAATTGTAATAAGACATATGGAGAAGGGAAGCCTCTCCACTTCAAACTACTTGCTGGTGAAAGTTGAAATATAACCCTTAATAGTGCTGAGCCATTTTTCGCCAATTAATCATTAGTAAAATAGTCAACATGGAGTTAGGCAGGTGAGCTCACGAGTGTGATGAAAAATTTTCTTTCAGCGTGAAATTCTCTGTTGCATGTGTTTTGCAATGAATCAGCAACCTAAATAAGACTTATGATGTTATACTTTGATTAAATGCTAGAACTACGTCTTGTTAATTATTTCAGTATAGGGTTCATTAAGCAATAATACATTGAACTGATGTCTTCAGAATGCAGTTATCTTATGTCTTTCAGAGTTCTAAGAATAATGAGGTCATCATTTAAGTATATGTGGATAATTTTTCTGAACTGGAGATTATTAAAACACTTTTCCAAGATAATAAATGACTTTTGAAATCAGAGTTCAATTTGCTTTAGAAACCTATGCATGAGAGCATTTTTAAAGGGGATGACACATTGAATTTGATGTATAAGATGTATAAATGTGACTTAAAACAAAAGTGAACACCTAAACATGGCAAAGGGTAAGTGAATACAGAGATTGTTTGATGCATGTAGTCAGGTTACACTTTGTTTTTTAAGTAGAATTCAGAATTTAAGATTATAAGAACAGATTTATCTCACTGAAATAATCGAATTCATTCTTTGGAGTGAAATTGAATATTGTATAAACAGCATATAAAATGATAAATACATATGCATGAAAATGTCTGAGATTGTTAATAAGTATCACCTGTTACAGCACTGATGGAAATTTTATGATATGGGAATAGTTGAATAGTTTTGCTATGTTGTGATGAAACCATATCACTATCTGCTGGTTTTATAGTGTTTCATATGCTTTTATGTTCTGTCCATGTTTTCTTATTGATCTTTGCAATACATTTACTTGTCATTTCACTTATAATCATTAAGAGGATTCCTTTGAAGGAGTACTCCAAATATCATCTAGTAACTTCTAACGTTTAATAGCAATGTTTTAATTTCAAAACCTAACTTTCTCATTAAAAAAAAAAATTGAATGTCATGCAAATATACATGCTGCTAAGTCACTTTAGTCATGTCCGACTCTGTGAGACCCCATAGACGGCAGCCCACCAGGCTCCACCGTCCCTGGGATTCTCCAGGCAAGAACACTGGAGTGGGTTGCCATTTCCTTCTCCAATGCATGAAAGTGAAAAGTCAAAGTGAAGTCACTCAGTTGTGCCCGACTCTTAGCGACCCCATCCATGGGATTTTCCGGGCAAGAGTACTGGAGTGGGGTGCCATTGCCTTCTCTGGCAAATATACATACATGCTTACAAAAATGGATCAATAAAATCCTACATTTTTAGGTATATTTATTTTTCCTTATTTCTATCTCCCTTCTTACCTTCTTCCCATATCAGTCATCCATTCTCCTCAGTAAGTCACCTTCAAACACACCTCTATGTACCATGTTAATGTAATACTTACACTACACTATTAACTCCATGCTTATATAAATACATATATTGATGTTATGTATCATGTACGTTATATAAATGTAACCCTCATATACACAAATGTAGGCATGCACAGATATAGGTGCTTAGCCATTAATCTACCAAACTTCAATTCTATTTCTCACTTTTCTCACTCATAGAAGAGTCATAAAAATTCTATCTAGCCCACTTGAGTATTAAACTCACTTTCGTAATGGCTACAGAATATTCTATTGTGTGGATCTATCATGACATATTTGTACATTGCTTTATTAATATTTACTTCTTAGGTTTATCTTCAAAGAATAGAAATATATTTATTAAATCTTTACAAAGCGATTTTACTTCCATGGGATAGAGTCGAAGGGACGTTATTATTTTCTCACTGCCTTTAGTACATTGTTTCATAGGTTTTATTGGCCATTTTGCTAATTTATGAATTGTTTATCTTAAACTTTTGCCTACTCCCTGTCAGACTGGTTTTGTTTTGTTTTTAACTTGAAAAATTAATTTGAAAATTGTGGCTATTAATACTTATCACCTGAAGAAAAGTCCAATTTAGTGTCTTATAATTTACCTTACAGGATTGATACCACATAATCTTTAATATTTATAAAAGTTCTTATGTCTTATATGACTTGGAGTTTGAAGCCTAATGACAATCATGATATTTTTTCCTAGGATATATGGATATTTAAATGTTCCTGGGAGAAGGCAATGGCACCCCACTCCAGTACTCTTGCCTGGAAAATCCCATGGATGGAGAAGCCTGGTAGGCTGCAATCCATGGGGTCACTAAGAGTCAGACATGACTGAGCGACTTCACTTTGATTTTTCACTTTCATGAATTGGAGAAGGAAATGGCAGCCCACTCCAGTGTTCTTGCCTGGAGTATCCCAGGGACGGGGGAGCCTGGTGGGCTTCCCTGTCTATGGGATCGCACAGAGTTGGACACGACTGAAGCAACTTAGCAGCAGCAGCAGCAGATGTTCCTAATATCTAGTTTTGCATTTTCCTTTTAAACTTGTATGGAATTTATTTTTAAATAATAAATATGGGGTAAGTATGAGTGCAGAAGTAGGAGTAGAGTTCTAAATTGGGTTGTTACAATAGGCCGCCTAGAGAAAGTAACACTTGGAAAAAGCTTTGGAGGAAGTGAAGGAGACAGCCATGTTCATAACCAGAAAAAATTACTCCGAAAACTGTTGGTAAATGTCCATGAGATGGGAAACTAACTGAGGTGTCCCGGTAAAGCTTAAACAGAGTGAATAGGAGATGAAATTGAACATCATCTAAAATCATCAATGCATATAGGGTGCTGGGACTTGGTTACTGGAAGAATAATACAAGTGACATATTAAAATTAGACTATTCAGTGATGAAGCCCAATCAGAGGGCATACTCAGAACTGCTCTGACCACCTGGGAAACAGATGGTTGTGGTTTGGACAAGAGTGGTACAGTTGAAGTGCTAGAACATGATGGGGATCTAAACATAGACCAATAGACAACAATGCATGTTGACTGAGAAAGAAAAACACTAATAATGACGCCAAGATTTTTGTCTGAAGCAACCAATAGGGCAGGGTTGTCTTTAACTGAAATGTGAAAACTTGAAGGAAGATCGAGACTTTTTGTTCTGTTTTGGAGGATAAGTTTCAAAGTTCAATTCTAGGCATGATACTTCTTAAAGATACCTGATTGGAGATACTAAGCAATCAGTGGGAGCAAGGGTTCTGGAACTGAAGAAAGAGGGTCATGCTGAAGACATAGTAGGACATTGGTGTGTCATTGGTATTTAAATTTATTTGACAAAATTGGAGTCTTTGTGTCAAATTTCAGTTCAGTTGCTCAGTTGTGTCCGACTCTTTGCAACCCCATGAACTGCAGCATGCCACGCCTCCCTGTCCATTGCCAACTCCTGGAGTTTACGCAAACTCACACCCATTGAGTCAATGATGCCATCCAACCATCTCATCCTCTATTGTTCCCTTATCCCCTGCCTTCAATCTTTCCCAGCATCAAGGTCTTTTCAAATGAGTCAGTTCTTCACATCAGGTGGCCAAAGTATTGGAGTTTCAGCTTCAGCATCAGTCCTTCCAATGAATATTCAGGACTGAGTTCCTTTAGGAGTGACTAGTTGGATCTCCTTGCAGTCCAAGGGATTCTCAAGAGTGTTCTCCAAGGCTACAGTTCAAAAGCATCAATTCTTTGGTGCTCAGCTTTCTTCACAGTCCAACTCTCGCATCCATATATGACTACTGGAAAAACCATAGTTTTGACCAGGTGGACTTTTGTTGGTAAAGTAGTGTCTCTGCTTTTTAATATGCTGTCTAGGTTAATCATAGTTTTTCTTCCAAGGAGCAAGTGTCTTTTAATTTCATGGCTACAGTCACCATCTGCAGTGATTTTGGAGCAAAAAAAAAAAAAAATCTGTCATTGTTTCCCCATCTATTTGCCATGAATTGATGGAACCAGATGCCATGATCTTAGTTTTCTGAATGTTGAGCTTTAAGCCAATGTTTTCACTCTCCTCTTTCACTTTCATCAAGAGGCTCTTTAGTTCTTCACTTTCTGCCATAGGGTGGTGTCATCTGCATATCTGAGGCTATTGATATTTCTCCTGGTTATTGATATTTCTCTTGATTCCAGCTTGTGCTTCATCCAGCCCAGCATTTCTCATGATGTATTCTGCATATAAGTTAGATAAGAAGGGTAACAATATACAGCCTTGATGTACTCCTTTCCCTATTTGGAGCCAGTTTATTGTTCGNGCATATCTGAGGCTATTGATATTTCTCCTGGTTATTGATATTTCTCTTGATTCCAGCTTGTGCTTCATCCAGCCCAGCATTTCTTATGATGTATTCTGCATATAAGTTAGATAAGAAGGGTAACAATATACAGCCTTGATGTACTCCTTTCCCTATTTGGAGCCAGTTTATTGTTCAATGTCCAGTTGTAACTGTTGCTTCCTGACCTGCATGCAGATTTCTCAAGAGACAGGTCAGGTGGTCTGGTATTCCCATTTCTTTAAGAAATTTCCAGAGTTTGTTGTGGTCCACACAGTCAAAGGCTTTGGCATAGTCAACAAAGCAGAAGTAGATATTTTTTTGGAACTCTTGCTTTTTCGATGATCTAATGGATGTTGGAGAAGACTCTTGAGAGTCCCTTGGACTGCAAGGAGATCCAACCAGTCCATTCTGAAGGAGATCAGCCCTGGGATTTCTTTGGAAGGAATGATGCTAAAGCTGAAATTCCAGTACTTTGGCCACCTCATGGGAAGAGTTGACTCATTGGAAAAGACTCCGATGCTGGGAGGGATTGGGAGCAGGAGGAGAAGGGGATGACCGAGGGTGAGATGGCTGGATGGCATCACTGACTCGATGGGGACTGAGGGTGAGATGGCTGGATGGCATCACTGACTTGATGCACATGAGTCTGAGTGAACTCCGGGAGTTGGTGATGGACAGGGAGGCCTGGTGTGCTGTGATTCATGGGGTTGCAAAGAGTCGGACATGACTGAGCGACTGAACTGAACTGAATAGATGTTAGCAACTTCATCTCTGGTTTCTCTGCCTTTTCTAAATCCAGCTTGAACAGCTGGGAATTCACTCATGGTTCACATACTGTTGAAACCTGGCTTGGAGAATTTTGAGCATTACTTTGGTAGCATGTGAGATGAGTGCAATTGTGCAGTAGTTTGAGTATTCTTGGGCTTCCCTGGTGGCTAAGAGGTTAAAGTGTCTACCTGCAATGCGGAGGACCCAGGTCTGATCCCTGGGTCGGGAAGATCCCCTGGAGAAGGAAGTGGCAACCCACTCCAGTATTCTTGCCTGGAGAATCCCATGGACAGAGAAGCCTGGTGGGCTACAGTCCACAGGGTCCCAAAGAGTCGGACACGACTGAGTATTGAGTATTCTTTGGCATTGCCTTTCCTTAGAATTGGAATGATAACTGGCCTTTTCCAGTCCTGTAGCCAAAAAATAAAAAAAGTCTGTCACTGTTTCCACTGTTTCCCCATCTATTTGCCATGAAGTGATGGAACCAGATGCCACTGCTGAGTTTTCCAAATTTTCTGGCATGTTGAGTGCAGCACTTTCACAGCATCATCTTTTAGGATTTGAAATAGCTCAACTGGAATTCTGTCTCCTCCACTAGTTTTGTTCATAGCAATGCTTCTTAAGGCCCATTTGACTTCACATTCCAGTATGTCTGGCTCTAGGTGAGTGATCACACCATCGTGGCTATCTGGGTCATGAAGATCTTTTTTTTTTTTTGTATAGTTCTTCTGTGTATTCTTGCCACCTCTTTTTAATATCTTCTGCTTCTCTTAGGTCTACACCATTTCTGTCCTTTCTTGTGTCTCCCTTTGCATGAAATATTCCCTTTGTATCTCTAATTTTCTTGAAGATATTTCCCATTCTATTGTTTTGCTCTATTTCTTTGCATTGATCACTGAGGAAGGCTTTCTTATCTCTCCTTGCTATTCTTCGGAACTCTGCAGTCAAGTGAGTATATCTTTCCTTTTCTCCTTTGCCTTTTGCTTCTCTTCTATTCACAGCTAGACAACCATTTTGCCTTTTCATGTTTCCTTTCCTTGGGGATGGGAAATGTAGATAGAGGAGAAAAAAATAAGACTGATCTCTGAAGTGTTCTAAAAGGGATGTGAAAAGGAATCAACGCTGAGGAATAAGAAGGAATTACCTTTAAAACACAGGAGGGAAAACTCATTTTTGGAAGCCAAATAAAGCATTGTCATGTGAACAACATCAGAAATTCTAAAGAAATGATGATCAATAGATTCGAGAGGTCTTTGAGAAGACTAAATTTGGCAGCATGTTTGGGGAATGCTTGAATGAATTGAAAGTAGGAAGAAAGGAACTGAAGCCGAAAACATCATTACTTCCTTCAAACAGCTTAGCTATAAGGGAAAACAGAAGTAAGGGCAATAATAAAAATGGATTAGTGGAATTGGGGGGGTGGTTATTGTGATTAGAAAAATATCATGTTAGTGCGACATAAAAAACTATCTGCTAAGAAGGTAAAAAAAAATGATACTAGGAAAAAGACATTGCTGAGGTAATGCCTTAAGATAGTTCTTAGGGTAATTTGTTATTTTTAACTATCTGTTATAGCCAAGTCATAGGATTTCTAGCTGAATCTAGACAGAGATAAGGTGTTACCAATAAACAAAACAATGTTACTTCCGGCTAATTTGTGTGACTGTTATTTCTTTTCCAGTGACAACCCTAGTTCTGCAGCCTTTCTTCTGTCTCCTAGATGAGAATAAAGATCTCATATTATTGAATTGCCTCTAGTTACTGTCAGCACCCCATCCAGAAAAACCTCCACTGCTTTGGGCTCATCCAACTTCACACAGCACAAACCTAAACCCGGTGACGAGCCCCTCCCCGCTCCCTCTTGCCCCAGTATTCTTTGGTGCTCCCTTGTGCTCTCACTTGCCACAACAAGCAAAGAAGCCTACCGTTTATTCCACGCATGTTCCGGGTGATCCTCTGTCAGTTTTTGACAGCTCTCGCATATGTACAGTAGGAGGGGTGATATGACGCGGTGGACTGCTCAAGAAGGGGTAGGGGGTGAAAATCGGTGCTTGTGTTAGTGATAGTGGATGGGGGCATGAGGGAATGTGTTTAACTTTTTCATTTCTTGGCCATGCCATGCCGCATGTAAGGTCTTAGTTCCTCCACCAGAGATCGAACGTGCGCCTCCTCCCCTGGAAGTGCAGAGTCTTAACCACTGGACTGCCATGGAAGACATGAAGGAATGTGTTTACATTATCTTTTGAACAAGGTTATTAACTGAGAGTGAGGATATACTGGTAGTTTTGGAAGCGGAAGAAAAAGGAAAAACAGTAAAATCAAATTTGCATGGGGGAAAATAAATGACCTATTACTGGGCAACATTAAAGACTCCAGGTTTAACGGGTTTATCANTTACATTATCTTTTGAACAAGGTTATTAACTGAGAGTGAGGATATACTGGTAGTTTTGGAAGCGGAAGAAAAAGGAAAAACAGTAAAATCAAATTTGCATGGGGGAAAATAAATGACCTATTACTGGGCAACATTAAAGACTCCAGGTTTAACGGGTTTATCATGAAGTGTTTCAACGCCAGCATAGCCATGCATTTTTGTCTAATAAGTTCAAGTGCATGAATCTAGATACAGAGTAGGCCAGTAATTGGGTTTCGCCAAGGTATGGTTTACCAAAGGGAAACAGTAAGGTACAAAGTTGTTTAAAACGTTTGCAGAAAGGATAGTAAAATGATGCGTCATTTGTAGACCTGGGTAGGAGACAAAACATGGACAGTAAAAGGATTTGGGAGACTTAGAGTAAAAATGAAAGAATCACTAATCTGTAGGGTCTTGGGCCAAAAAACTGTTGCATTAATATTTGATGTAAAGTGCAATAGCTGAACCTATTATGAAGGTTTGCACATCATGTGAACTAGTAGCTGGGGTAGGCTGGAAGAGGAAACTACTGACAGATTAATCTCTAGATTCACTCATTTATCATAGGTATTCTATTTTTAATGGTTTTCCATTTTTATGAACAATATGGATTTTTCATTTTCTGACCTGAAAAATTTAAATGAGATGGTACTTCTCTAGGTGTGCAAAATTAAAACATGAATCCACCTGACCCCAGAGTCTTAAATATAAGATTTCTAATAGAATTTCCAAGCTCTGCAGTGGTAATAGGTTTATTCATGACCTCTCAATTTTGGAGGTTAACATTTTGCTAGGAAACCATCAATACTGCCATCAAGTTGCTTGCAGTATTCCCACAGAATACTGTCATTAACTTTGCTGTCTATGACTTTGTGTTATTCTCTTTTGACCTTTGTATTTGCAGTTTTACTTTTTCTACAGTTGATGAAAGTTCTAAATGAAAAATTGCAGTAGTTTATCATAAAGAAAAAATATTTTGCAAAACTATCTGCCCTGGAATGTCTAAGGAAAATATCAGGTTGTGCTGTGTATCATGAAGTTTTAGAATTTCTTGGACTACTATTCTGTGTTCATCACTCACCTTCAAATCTTGCATGTCACAATAAATAGATTAGATTTACACCCTGTTGTTCTATTCTTAAATTATTTTATGCACCATCCCACAGAGAATACAAAGGCTCTTCATGAAACTGTAGAAACGATAATTTGATCTCTCTAATATAAACTTTTCAAAAACTGTTATGATCATTTAATAGAGGTTTTATTAGGTTTTCAAAGATGATATCAAAATTACCTTAGCTCCAGAGACCTGTTTAAGAAATTACTGAGTCAGCATCTTACTTCAGGATCAGTTTGTTTTGATACCCATACATGGTTTTGAAAACGTGGGGTTACTTTGGCCCTCTCAATTAAAACATCCTTCAGGTCTTAAAAAAGATTCCAAGTTGAAAGTATTCAAATTCTTAGGACATGAATTCATCTTGTTAAAGTCTAGAGAAACAAATACAGGTACACCAAGCATGTCTTCAAGTGCTGGCTTGTAGATTCTTTGATGTTTCATCAGACAGACCTGGGTCAATCATCAGCTATTTCTCTCAGTACCTACTGGCTCTCTGTAAGCAAAGATAACTACTTCAATTAATAGTGGCATCAGGTAGTTTAGGACTCCTGTCCAAACAAACTCCGAATCACAGTGCTAACTAGAAATGGAATGATTGCAGCCAGAGTGTAAATCTCTTCTCAATGTTTTCCCTCCATGCTAGCTATTTTTCTCTTGTTGGTCGCAGTTGCTATTAGTAAATAACATACGCTTCTACCTTAGATAATATATATTCTCAGTCTTTCCATTTGGATATACATTCTTTGATCAGTTGGGTTGGGTGGGGCAGGAAGCAAACATGATTTATGTCTAAAATCTTGACAAAAGCCAATTACGTCACTTGTCAATTATGTCACTTATGAGCCCTTTAACAAAAGACAGGTTGTGGTTATTTTGAGGTTATTAAATGTACTAGTCAAAGTATTACTACTTAACTACATTCCCATTAAACCCTTTAAAAAATTGTTCCTGCTGCTCTGGTTACAACCTTTAAGAGAAAGTAACAAATGACAGACTATATAAAACAGCAGATTCCTAGGAGTGTGTAGTCAGTAGGTCTGCAGTATGGCCCAAGAAACTGAATTTGTAGTAAGAACCACTTCTTCCTCCCTGTTTGACAAAATGAAATGCAAATAGTCTGCAAGCCATGAATTTGCGGAACGTAGACACATTACAGGTAGGATTAAACCATGTAGGTTTAATGTGTACAAGCTTAGTGTATGTTAATTTCGGACTCTGTCTTGATGGAGTCTTGACTGATTATTAAGCAGCATGATTGCAAATGAGCAGTTTCTGATTGCTCTGTTTCTTGCTTAATTGAAAAACTGGTGTTTGTGCTCATTGTACCTAGAAAAGCTCACCCAAAACAAAAACTCACTAACACTACTATAAAATATCACAATAATTTGTTCTTACACAAATATTAATCTTTGTTGTATAGCAAGGGTTTTTTGTGTTGCAGAACGTTTTAGAAAAAAATTGAGCTGTATAGGGACAATTTAAGCAAAATGATAAAGGTAGTGAATTTGTATTTGCCCATTTCCTGATTTTTGTTTTTCTATCCCTATTCCACTCTTAATAACTATTGTATATCTTTTCAACATGTTGAAGCTGTTGCACTATATTCTCAGATTAAAGAGACTCCTCAACCACAGACAGCCTCCTAGCAGGCCTGGTCCAAAAGCCTTTTCATTCTACCAATTGCCCCTTCCCTTACTGTATATCCTTTGCTATTGAATACATTTGTGGATATTCACAAAGATTTAGCTACAAAAATTCTCATAGAATAATGCAAAATAACATCATCCAAACTTCAAATATGTGATTGAAAATGAAGACTATTTTTTAGATCACAAAGAATGATTTCATAATCTAAAATACATAATGGGAAAATATTCACAGTATCAAACAATATGAACAACCTCAAAGGCATTGATAAGCAGTGACATTTGATTCTAAATGTGCATATACTTGTGAAACTAAGTGGCAATTTGTAGCCTCAGTTCTTGCAGATCGAATGTGTTGTCTTGAACNATGGATACAGTTAAAGTTAAAAGGATTTTCCATAAATGAATAAGAAATATATTGGCTAGAGATCCATGGTTGTTAAGTTATGGTATTAACAAAATTCTTAATAAATTTATTTTAGGGAATAAACTTTCGGTGGCAGTCATTGCAGATACGCATCCACTATGCATTTACTGAAAGAGTATAAAAATTACTTCTGTAGTATCCCATTTTTCAATATGTATTCCCATTACTTTCTACATAAAGCAAAAGAAAACACAATGAAATGCCACAGATAATTTTTAGGCATCTAGACAAGAATAGGATTCACTTTTTTGTGTGTTTAAGAATATAACTCATTTTTTGTATTTGTCATATAACATGGTTTTAAATCTTTATAAAACGATTTAACTTAAAAATGTACTGTAAATTTCTCTTTGAAGATTTGCATGCTTTTACTGAAGCATCATTGGGTCCAGGTAGCTGTCTTAAAGGCTATATGTCCTAAAGGTTATATGAAAAACCAAGCAATCGAGATGAATGGTATCTTTAAAATTGTCCAAAATAATCTCTTTCTTTTCCTGAGTAACTTCAGGTTGAGAAAAACAAGACTAAGGTATGCACATTGCCAAATATCTCACATAAATTCTAGAATACCACTAGAGACATTTTGAAATATGAAATCTTTGACTTTGAACTGAGGTGTTCATATATATTTTGTTCAGATACATCTTAGAATATCAGTAACTTTACTGTGGTTAAAGATTGTCTTTCTTCACTGTATTGTATTGCAGTCATTTGAGATTTAAATTAGTTTTATTCACTTTGGAATCTGTGGCAAATTTAAGACAGATTTCAAAGTATTTGCCACCTGGTTTAATTTGCTACACTAGTCAAAGATCTGAGAANCTGTGGTTAAAGATTGTCTTTCTTCACTGTATTGTATTGCAGTCATTTGAGATTTAAATTAGTTTTATTCACTTTGGAATCTGTGGCAAATTTAAGACAGATTTCAAAGTATTTGCCACCTGGTTTAATTTGCTACACTAGTCAAAGATCTGAGAACAAAGTGTCCCTCCTTTTTTCTAAGTTTCCAAATATCTCTCAACTTATTCATGCTGGTAAGTGTAATATGGTCCAAACCATTAGGAATTCTGATTTTGAGCAAAATTAGGGCAGTTGTAATATTTTAAAATGGTGAATTGCAGTAACATTTGATCCAGATGATATTGTACACAAACTAAACTTCCATTCACATAATACTGGGTATTTGACGCCCTCCCCCCAACACTCCTGGTCCCTTTCTTCACCTTTTTCCTTTGACTTGACAGGATCTGAAATGCTCTGGATTACACCCTTTCCTTTTTTCATCTTTGTTTTCATTTATCTTCTACAGCTGTCCTTTCTACAAAGGAAGAAATCTTTATCTGTTATCTATTTTGCTCACTGCCATACGTAAGATCATTGAGCAGTTCCTGGCACAAGACAGGTATTCAGTTCACCTCTTTTGAATGAGTAAATGTATGAATGTAACAGATTACACTTCAGTTCTTCAAACTATGAAGTTTTAGTGACCCACTTGTGCCTTAGACTCTTCACAATATTTCACAAAATTGAATTAACCCGGAGGAAAAATTGTATTGCTAGTAAGGAATCCTGTCTCCAGGGAAATTCATTAAAGCTGAGGCTTTGCTCTCTCATTTCATTCTCCTCATTCCTTAAGGAAACCATGAGCCCCAGTAGCCTAGATTTGATGCTCCTCATGCCTGACTGAACCCCCCTCCACCGCTTCCTGTTACCAGGTACTAAGCCTTCACTTTGACTCCTTCCACTACTCTGGGTATGCAAGTNTCTCTCATTTCATTCTCCTCATTCCTTAAGGAAACCATGAGCCCCAGTAGCCTAGATTTGATGCTCCTCCTGCCTGACTGAACCCCCCTCCACCGCTTCCTGTTGCCAGGTACTAAGCCTTCACTTTGACTCCTTCCACTACTCTGGGTATGCAAGTCAACACTGTATATCTGTCTCTCTCTGCCTGGTGGGGCTTTGCGATAATGAAACTCTTATATTCCTAGACTAACAGTGTCGCTATTTTGTTTTTCTTTNCCAGGTACTAAGCCTTCACTTTGACTCCTTCCACTACTCTGGGTATGCAAGTCAACACTGTATACCTGTCTCTCTCTGCCTGGTGGGGCTTCGCGATAATGAAACTCTTATATTCCTAGACTAACAGTGTCGCTATTTTGTTTTTCTGTTTTTAGTGTGAAGTAGCAAATCATATTTCCTTTGGTAATAATAACTGGTCAGGGAAGTTGAAGGAGATGGCATAAGCGATCAAAGGAGATTAGGTTGTTGGATGATGAGTTGGCAGAGAATGTCAGAAAGAAACTCATCTTTTAATCATTTTCTTGATTCATATATTGAATACTATATGAATAGCAATTTACATTTAAGAATTTATATGTTGAGAAATTTAGAAACATACAAACACATCTGTGCGTGCACGCACACATGCTAAGTCGCTTCAGTCATGTTCGACTCTATGCAATGTCATGGACTGCAGCCCACCAGGCTCCTCTGTCCATGAGATTCTCCAGGCAAGAATATTGGAGTGGATTGCTATGCCCTCCTCCAGGGGATCTTCCCGACCCAGGGACTGAACTTGCATCTCTTATGTCTCCTACATTGGCAGGCTGGTTCTTTACCGCTAGTGCCTGCTGGAAAGCCCTTACAAACATATCTAAAACATATCAAATGTCTGATATTTATAACATTGCCTTAAGTAGGAAAGAACAGTCAAAAGTATTTGCAAAGCAGTAAATGATACATAGAAATAGGTAAAAAAAATAAAAATAAAAAACTAACTCCAATATTTCTCTGGAAACATTATAAAGACAAATATATACGCTAGAATGAAGGTATGGAGAAGGCATTGGCACCCCACTCCAGTACTCTTGCCTGGAAAATCCCATGGATGGAGGAGCCTGGTAGGCAGCAGTCTATGAGGTCGCTAAGAGTCGGACACGACTGAGTGACTTCACTTTCACTTCTCACCTTCAAGTATTGGAGAAAGAAATGGCAACCCACTCCAGTGTTCTTGCCTGGAGAATCCCAGAGATGTGGGAGCCTGGTGGGCTGCCATCTATGGAGTTGCACAGAGTCGGACACAACTGAAGCGACTTAGCAGCAGCACAATGAAGGTAAGAATCACCTACTACCAAAGACAGATTTTTTTGAAAGAGGAGTACAATGGCAAAGAAATCCGATCAGTCAAGGAGTGCAAAGTGAGAGGTTTTAAATGCTTGTCATGGTAGTAAAATTCAGATGCGAGGTGAGGTGCCCTTCTTCAGTATCCAGTTACATTAGTTGCAGTCATCTTGTGTTAAAGGAAAACATTAAAATAGCAACCAAAAGTGAAGATACTCCGGTACTAATAAAGAAGACACAGGACCCGTGTGAAGACTGATATTGACATACACAGTAACTGAAGAAATGAAAAGGTAGATTATGTTCTCGGGTGAAAAAGCTAACTTTAAACATGTCGATTTGTCCCGTTAGTATATACAAAGTTAGTAAAACTTTGTTATAGGCAGCCCATAGTGAGGTCTTGCTTTTTCATACATTCAGCCACTCTGTCTTTTGATTGGAGAATTTAGTCCATTCAGGTTTAAAGTGAGTATGATTAGGCATGTGTTTATTGCAATTTGTTTTTTTCTGGACAGTATTTTAATTCCCTTTACTTCTTTCCTTGCTTTCTTCCTTTGTGTTTTGACAACTTTATTCATTGGTATGCGTACCTTTCTTTTTCTCTCTTGTGTGTTTAGAATAAGTTTTGGCTTTGTGGTTATCGTGAGCTTACATTTAATATCTTATACCTATAACAGTCTATTTGAAGTTGATAACCATTTATATTTGATCTCATTGTAACAACATGATTACTCTTCTCACACTTTGCTTTTGATGTAACATTTTACATAATATAATCTTGTGCATAGTTATAGTCTTTTTTTTTTTTACTACTTTTGTCTTTTTACCTTTATACTAGGTTTATAAGTGATTAATCCATGACCTTTATTATATATTTACCAGCAGGGTTTATTCTTTCATATGTATACTTACTACTAATTAGTGCCTTTTTTCATATTNTTTTTTTTTTTTTACTTCTTTTGTCTTTTTACCTTTATACTAGGTTTATAAGTGATTAATCCATGACCTTTATTATATATTTACCAGCAGGGTTTATTCTTTCATATGTATACTTATTACTAATTAGTGCCTTTTTTCATATTATAGAAGTCCGTTTCCATTTTATAAAATTGGTTTAGTGATAATGATCTTCTTTAGCTTTCATTTATATGGATGGTTCTTTATTGCTCCACTTCTGAGAGATATCATTGCCAGCTAAAGGATTTTTGGCAGTTGTTTTCTTTCAGTGCTTTGAATATATCATGCTAGTGCCTTACCGTTTTGCTGAGAAATCTACTCATAGTCTTATGGGGATTCCCTTGCCTTTCTCTTGCTAATTTTAATAGTCTCTCCTTGCCCTATAATTAAAACATCATAAGTTAATGCATCTTGGTGTGGGTCTCTTTTGCCCAATTTAGGAAAGTTGTGAGCCATCATTTCTTCAGATAGGATTTCTGTCTCCTTATATATAACTCCCTTCCTTCCACATAAGTCCTTGAAGCTACCTTCTTTTTTTTTTCCCTCTTCTGGTTGGGTTTTACTAGTCTGTCTTCAGTTGACTGATCCTTTTTTCTGCTTTATCTTCTGTTGTTGAACCTTCTAGTATATTTTTCAGCTAAGCTAATGTATTCTTTACCTCTGTGACTTTTATCTAGCGCCTTCTTGTGTTTACTATCTCTTTGTTAAAATTTTCACTGTGTTCATCCATTTTCCTTCCCTCTTTGAGTATCTTAATTATTACTTTGTACTCTTTTATCAGGTAAATTACTTTTGCTTCATTTTTTTTTCCTGAAGTTTATTTTGTATAATAAGGAACATATTCTTCTATTTAGCTAAACATTCTGCCTTGGTTTTCTGTAGATGAGTCACCTCTCCCAGTCTTAAAGGAATGACCTCATATAGGAGGTGGACCTTGTCTTCAACCTTTCCTCAGCTCTTGGTTTCTTACAAACCTTTGTGCTTATCCAAGCAGGCTATGATATTTTAAGTAGCTCCCAGACAAGTAATTACCCCATACGGGGTGACTTCAGACCTAGATTTGAGATGAATGGAAGCCAGGCTTTCAGATGTCAGCTTTTAAAAGTGTGCAAATGCATATTGTTGGACTACAAGCACAAACCCTGCTGGTCACCAGAGCCAGGTGATCCAGGAGTGTCTTTGACAGTACAAGAAATGATCGGGGTGCCAGACAAGAATATGAGCTCCTTTCTGAGAGATACCCACTCTAATAGTCCCAAGAGACCAGGAACACAAACTTCTTGGCCTTCAGTCAAGAAGTGTTACCGAGGCAGAAGTAGTAGTATGTAAGCTCCCTTCTATTAGATGCTGCTGCTCTAGGGTATGGCAAAGGAAGAGTGCAAATAGGGCCTCTATCCCTGGAGAGTGTTCCAACAGGCTCCTAGATGCGTGTGTTAACTTAAATGCCTGCCCCTCAGGCTGACACTTCACACAAGTAGTTGAGCCTCCTTCGGTTAGAGACTTGGAACAACCCGCTGCTTCTGAGTTGGGTCCTGGGGTAGGTAAGTTGTGCATCCGACTCTTTGAGTGGTTTTTCAGATCACTACGGTCTTGTGAATCTTGGATAGCCACCCCATTGGTTTTCAAGGTTAGATTTTTAGAAGCTCATCTCTCAGCTCTATGTTTTAGAAGTTAGCAAAGCTTCAGCTTTTCAGGGAGAGGCTCTGGATTTGCGTTCCCTCCAAGTTGTGGGTCACTGTACTGGGGGTGAAGCTTATAGTGAGATTGTGTCCCAGCGTCTCCAACCAGCTTTGGATGCATTTTTCTTCTTAACCTGCTGTGTAGTCATGACTCAGTATTTGGGTTCTTTGAAGAGGACATTTTTCCATATGTAGCTTCAGACTGTATCCATGGAAGAAATGAGTCCAGGATTTTTCTACATGCCATATTGAATCAGAACCTTCTAGAATTTATAATTTCTCTGTGTCCAGAGAAAAATTCAGCTTAAAGTGGCTTACATTTCGAAGCAGAAGCAAATGCTCAGTAGAGTTTTCTCACATTCAGGCTTTAAAGAACCCCACGGATGGAAGTTTAAGGAAGACAAGGCTCACAATAAAACAGAGAACAGAAAACACATGGGAATATTAACCACCTTGAAAGAGTCTGGAGAAATAACCAGCTGCACAATCATAAACAAGAGATTGCATTTCTATTATTGTATAATACTGTAGAATTCATCTGTAGGTATATTACATAGTTTACTAAAATGCATTTAAATATAAATAGCAACTCAAATAGCCAAGATTATTGGAAAAAGAACCCATTTCTAGAACTAAATATATAATTAAAAATAACCTCAATAGCAGATTATGATAGTCACACTGCAAAACAAAGACAAAAATATGTTTTAAAAAGCCGTTGGAAAAAAAAAATTAACCTCTTTGTAGGCAAACAATTGATTTCTCAGTAGGAATGATAGAAACAAAGTCATATTAGCCATTCAACTCAAGGGGAAAATGTGTAAAATTAGAACTACATACCAAGGAAGCTGTTTTAATATTGTCATCAAAATAAGCCTATTTTTAGGCAACTGAATGAATTCTCGATATGGAATCTTCTAAATAATGTAAATTAGGAGGAATTTGTGTGTGGAACTTCTCTGATGCAAGAAAAAATAGCAAAGTTTTAGCAATTACACGGCCAATGGAAATATTGACTTTATAGCANGAAGCTGTTTTAATATTGTCATCAAAATAAGCCTATTTTTAGGCAACTGAATGAATTCTCGATATGGAATCTTCTAAATAATGTAAATTAGGAGGAATTTGTGTGTGGAACTTCTCTGATGCAAGAAAAAATAGCAAAGTTTTAGCAATTACACGGCCAATGGAAATATTGACTTTATAGAATCGTAATGGTATCCAATTGATGGCTTTCTAAAAATAAAGAACTAAGATATCAGACAGTTTGAACTTATATGTCTCACATGCCTGGAAAAATGACTTGTATTGTTGAAAGAAAAAGGGAGTCATTAAAGAGACATTCTAATGTCTTTGAATAGTTCCAGAGAATGATATATTGATTAATGCTAACATGCAAATAAAAAGGGGTTATAGCAAGAATCTGAACAGCCCAAAGTTGGCCTTTTTGTAGAAGGTCTGCATGTTATAGACCTCAAACATCAATTTTCTAGTCTTTCCATTGGTGCCTGAAATTGTCTTTCTTTTCTGATCTGCTTTGCTCTTTCCATTTTTTCCTTCCTCATTTCACCTTTCATGTTACTCTAGAGTGTGTGTTTGTAATATGGCCTGTCCCTTTGGAATTATATGTGAACAGCTGTTTGTGCTGAGAACAACACTTATTGCAGCTTTAATTGAGTGTATCTCAAGATATATATATATTTTTTACAAGCAGTGAAGTGTTGTTAAGACTAGAGTTTGTGTATAAGGGAAAGCTAAAATAGTTTTCTTGCCATTATATGTGTATATTTGTGTCATGCATCAGCTAACGTTACAAGGAGAAAATGTGGTAAAATAGCAAAACACAAAACCAGAAGAATTTGTTTCTAATATCTGTACTAATTTGCCCTGTGATTTTTCTCAATTCACCTAAACTCTCTGAGTAGTAATACTTGTTCTTCTACCTTGAGAACAAAAAGAGTTAACAGCTATTAAATTGCTCTGAAACAGTTCAAAGTGCTACTTTTACAAAGAACAGACCACTTATCAAAATTAAAAAAAAAGGCTAAATCTTGCAGCCACTTCACTTTTTTGTGTGTCATGCCCTAGGGAATTATTCAATCAAATTTTGAACTATCCACTTTAGAATCCTTTGAGCCCTAAATTGATCAATACTTGATTCGCTTCTCTTTCTGTTTGTCTTATGTAGCTTTGATATGTGTACAAGGTTAAGAGGAAAAAAAAAATCAGTGTTTGGATATGTTTTCCACATAATGTCTGATATTAACTACAGTGTATGTGTGGAACAGTCACTACAAAACACTCTAATTACTTATATTGTTTTGAATGGGAAAGAATTATTCAGGTATATTGAAATTTTTTATTGAAAGTATTTATAAAGTAACCTAGAGTAAATATGTGGAGCCTCATGAAATCAAATAGGCTGTATATGAATGCTTTATTTTTCTTTACACAGCTATATTTGGTGATAACCTTTTGCTTCAACAGTTTTAAATTTCCTACTTTGATATTCCCTTATCAAGACATACAAGTCTTTCCTAAAGCACTTAATTTCTTTTTTTATGCTCTAGCTACCTATTTCCCTGGACCAAACTTATTTTACATATCCTGGAATACATGTATGTGTCTGTGTATTAGCCACTCAGATATGTCCAACTCTTGGGAATGCCGTGGACTGTAGCCTGCCAGGCTCCTCTATCCTTGGGATTTTCCCAGCAAGAATGCTGGAGTGAGTTGCCATTTGCTTCTTCAGGGGATCTTTCCGACCCAGGGATTGAACCTGGTCCTCCTACATTGCAGGCAGACTCTTTACCACTGCTTTTTCTAAGAATAATTATCTGGTCACTGAGCTATTTAAAATACTTATTTTGAGGTTCTATCATAGTGGTAGGCTATGTGGTTTTAATCAACTATCCCCCCTAAAAGCAGCTAGGAAAGTTGGAGAAATTTTTATGTTTTTCTTAAAGGTGTTGGAGAACTACTATTATGGAGACAAAAAAAAAAAAAAACAAAGAACTCTGGCACTTTGTATTACTTTTAGTTCAAGACTTTTTTCAATTCCAAAATCATTGCTGAGTAATATAAAAATTGAGTATTTTTGAAGATTCAAACACTGAGGGAAGGCTAGGTATTTGCAGCTGAAGGCCCACTGAGCAGCAATGGCCGAGATTAACCACTAGGCTTTCACGTGTGTTGTCACTGTTAACCTCTGCCGTAGCTGTTTGCCTCAAAATATGAGGGTAACTTCATCTAAAACCTCAAGTTTCCTTTACATTAAAAAAATATATACAATGGCTGGTATTCAATAAAAGTCAGGCATAGGTAGAAACATGAATCTCAGTTGGAAAATCTAGAAATATTATAGTCACTAGAAAAATCCCTGGGAATCCGAATGAGAACTTTAGGATAAAAACGCCTAAATGATCAGAGAAATAAAAGACAGTCTGCTGCTGCTTCTGCTGCTGCTGCTGCTGCTGCTGCTAAGTCGGTTCAGTCGTGTCCGACTCTGTGCGACCCCATAGACGGCAGCCCACCAGGCTGCCCCATCCCTGGGATACTCCAGGCAAGAACACTGGAGTGGGTAGCCGTTTCCTTCTCCAATGCATGAAAGTGAGAAGTGAAAGTGAAGTCGTTCAGTCGTGTTCGACTCTTAGCGACCCCATGGACTGCAGCCCACCAGGCTCCTCCTCCCATGGGATTTTCCAGGCAAGAGTACTGGAGTGGGATGCCATTGCCTTCTCCATAAAAGACAGGATTGAGAATTAAATAATAACTAGAAACTGTTGAAAAGAATCAAATGGAAATTCTAGAATTGAAAACTGCAATGATTGAAATTTATAATTCAATGAGTATGTTAATTAATAGAAAACTAACCATAAGTGAAAAGCAAGTATACAGTGAAAGACATATCAGAAGAAAATATCTAAAGAAAAATGATACAGAAAATATGATATATGGCAGTAGAGTGTAAGTCTAGCATGTATGTACTTAGTGTCTTAGAAATGGGGAAAAATATGACAAGGAAAAAAATATCAAATATCAAGTCAAAGAATGAATAAATGCCACAAAACCTCAAAATAAATAAGAGGAAAACCACAAGTGTTACATAATGGCATGTAACACTTAGAAAAAACAAAGAATGAAACTAAAGACTAAAAGTCTCAAAGCAGGCANAAATTGTAACTTATACTTTTCCTACTGAATAACACTTTTTTATATAATTGCAAGAGCATCTCAAGTTTATTTAAAAAAAACAACTGACAATAGACTGGAAATAGCTCAT
Organism: Neotragus moschatus; assembly: GCA_006410615.1. NCBI lineage: Eukaryota > Metazoa > Chordata > Mammalia > Artiodactyla > Bovidae > Neotragus > Neotragus moschatus. The sequence continues at coordinate 428,444 of SJYA01002698.1, forward strand.
ATGTAATCTTCAAAAACTGTCCTTTTTTCTTCACATTCCCAAATGCCTTTGAAATTAAATTACCATCTAGACACCAGAGTGATATGTCTCTGGCTGTAATTCAATAAACTAGGGGAAAAAATTGGATGATGTTTACTAATAATGTAATTTTGTAAATTTTGGCTTTCATTAACATTTTAATTCAAGAATTTGTTGAAGGCCTGCTATGTGCCATAGAATGTGTTATGGCTCTACCATTGAGCCAACAGACAAATTTTTGCCCTTAGGTAGCTCATATTCTAGAAAAAGAGAAACCAAACCACCACTGTAATAAATTGTCTAGTATTGTTGAATAAGTGCTATGAAGGGAAAGGAAAAAAAAGTATAAAGGAGGGATTTGTAGTTTTAGGAGAAAGAGTACAATTTTCATAGTGTTCACGGTAGGCCTCATGAAGAAGGCTTTTGAACATGACTTGAATGATAAGAATTAGTGTTGTAAATATAAGAGGAAGGAGTATTCCAGGCAAAGAGAAGAGTTGGTTAAAAACAAAAACAAAAACACAAAACCCTGAGTTGCAAATGTACCAGACAAGTTTGAAGGACATCAAGGGTTTAATAGGACTGGAGCAGAGTCAACGTAAGGAAAGAAAGAAAATCAGAAGGATTGGAGGGGATGGGTTAAATGAGATTTCTTAGTCATTTTTAATTTTGGTTTTTGAGTTTTTTGGAAAGAGAGTGACTTTAAGACTGATTTACTAAAGGGATGGCCCTGACCATGGTGTTTTGTGAGTAGATTGCAGGGACCAAGGGTAAAACCAAGGAAATTTGTTGGAAAGCTATCACAGTAATCCAGCGTAAAGATGATGATAATTTAGGACAGGGTGTCAGCTCTGAATGTAGCAGAAGGTGCTTGGAATTTGGAGACATTTTGAAAAAAAAAAAAAAAAAGAAAAAATTGGACAGATTAAAATGTAAGTAACTGAAGATAGAGAAAAAATAAGTTGTCCTCAACTGAAATGAGAGAATCTGGGTGTGAAGGCCATGAGGGGAAGATTCAATCTTGAGTGTGTCATGTTAAAATCTCCCTTAAGCATCCAAGCAAGAAGATGCTTTAGGCATATCCAGGTAAGGTTACCAGTTGCTACAAAAATAACATCCTACATCATGCTGGCTTAAAAGTCACTTGATTATTTTTTTTTTAATTGAGGAATGACTGATCAGCTGTATTGTATTTGGACTGTCATATTTGGAGTTTCTCCTAAGGATGTATGAAGATACAGGCTAATGATGACTGAGGGTGATAGGTCCAATATGGTTTTATCCAAATGTGTCTCATATTTTGGTGTGGATAGCTGGAAATTATTATATGGAGACCAGGTGGGCTTCTCGCTGAGTGATTTTTTTTTCATGTGGTCTCTCTACCTGGTCTCTTCAGCACAGTAGCTTGACCACTTAATGGTGATTTGTGGCTCTTAAAGCACAAAAGCAGAACTTGCAAAGCCTTCATCAGGCTTAAGACTTGCTCAGGCACCACCTACTAAGGCTACATTTATTGGATTAAGCATATCATAGGACCCTATCCAAACTCAGTGAGACAAGGGTCTCCAAAGGCATGCGTAACGGGTGTGTGATTCACTGGGGACCATGTTGGAGACTACCACAAACACGTCCGATGTGAGACGTCTATTAGGCATCTTAATGTAGATATAAACTAGTAGGAATGCATGAGTTGAAATTTTAGTAGTGTAGTCTGGTTTGGAGATGCAAATTTTAGATTTTTTTTTGCATATTGAATAGCTGAAATCAATAAGACAGTAATTTACAGGAGAATCAAGGACTGGAAATGTTTCCATTATGTTGTTACAAAATGTGAGTAAACGAGGCATTTCATACTAGATAGATGGTTGGTGGATAGACAAGTGTGAGTGTGGCCACAGAGAGATTGTGTTTGTGTGTTAGTTACATGGCAGTCCCGTGCTCCCTGTGTAACCTTGTCTTGTGAGTTTGTTGTACTACTTAACTGAGATAACTGGAGATAAGAAAAAAAGTGGTGTGTAACAGCTGAAAGTACAGTGTGGCCTCAAGATAAACTCCCCTGCTCTGATCCATTTTTAAGGTCTCTGAACAAAAAAAATGAAGATGTTGTCAAACATCTTGAGAGGCTAAATGATTTACCTTATTAGCCTCAACTGGATAGGAAGGCTCAGAGGAAGTGGTCTCAGGAAGCTTTGGTCATAGTATTTCCATCTGTATTGTGTTCCTTCCCTCCACCAGTTCATCCCACACTCTGCAAATAGTACAGCAATGGGACCGTCCTGGTGGAATGGCCTATTAGGCATTCTCGTGCAAACTTCCCGTACCTTCCCAACCCTGCTCAATCTGATAGATTTAGTAAAATCCAGGAGCCTGTATTGAGCGGAGGGATAGACTGTCCCTTGTGTTTGAGACTCAGGGAATTAGATTGGTCAGGATCGCTGCTTTCCNAAGTTGTCCTCAACTGAAATGAGAGAATCTGGGTGTGAAGGCCATGAGGGGAAGATTCAATCTTGAGTGTGTCATGTTAAAATCTCCCTTAAGCATCCAAGCAAGAAGATGCTTTAGGCATATCCAGGTAAGGTTACCAGTTGCTACAAAAATAACATCCTACATCATGCTGGCTTAAAAGTCACTTGATTATTTTTTTTTTAATTGAGGAATGACTGATCAGCTGTATTGTATTTGGACTGTCATATTTGGAGTTTCTCCTAAGGATGTATGAAGATACAGGCTAATGATGACTGAGGGTGATAGGTCCAATATGGTTTTATCCAAATGTGTCTCATATTTTGGTGTGGATAGCTGGAAATTATTATATGGAGACCAGGTGGGCTTCTCGCTGAGTGATTTTTTTCATGTGATCTCTCTACCTGGTCTCTTCAGCACAGTAGCTTGACCACTTAATGGTGATTTGCGGCTCTTAAAGCACAAAAGCAGAACTTGCAAAGCCTTCATCAGGCTTAAGACTTGCTCAGGCACCACCTACTAAGGCTACATTTATTGGATTAAGCATATCATAGGACCCTATCCAAACTCAGTGAGACAAGGGTCTCCAAAGGCATGCGTAACGGGTGTGTGATTCACTGGGGACCATGTTGGAGACTACCACAAACACGTCCGATGTGAGACGTCTATTAGGCATCTTAATGTAGATATAAACTAGTAGGAATGCATGAGTTGAAATTTTAGTAGTGTAGTCTGGTTTGGAGATGCAAATTTTAGATTTTTTTTTGCATATTGAATAGCTGAAATCAATAAGACAGTAATTTACAGGAGAATCAAGGACTGGAAATGTTTCCATTATGTTGTTACAAAATGTGAGTAAACGAGGCATTTCATACTAGATAGATGGTTGGTGGATAGACAAGTGTGAGTGTGGCCACAGAGAGATTGTGTTTGTGTGTTAGTTACATGGCAGTCCCGTGCTCCCTGTGTAACCTTGTCTTGTGAGTTTGTTGTACTACTTAACTGAGATAACTGGAGATAAGAAAAAAAGTGGTGTGTAACAGCTGAAAGTACAGTGTGGCCTCGAGATAAACTCCCCTGCTCTGATCCATTTTTAAGGTCTCTGAACAAAAAAAATGAAGATGTTGTCAAACATCTTGAGAGGCTAAATGATTTACCTTATTAGCCTCAACTGGATAGGAAGGCTCAGAGGAAGTGGTCTCAGGAAGCTTTGGTCATAGTATTTCCATCTGTATTGTGTTCCTTCCCTCCACCAGTTCATCCCACACTCTGCAAATAGTACAGCAATGGGACCGTCCTGGTGGAATGGCCTATTAGGCATTCTCGTGCAAACTTCCCGTACCTTCCCAACCCTGCTCAATCTGATAGATTTAGTAAATCCAGGAGCCTGTATTGAGCGGAGGGATAGACTGTCCCTTGTGTTTGAGACTCAGGGAATTAGATTGGTCAGGATCGCTGCTTTCCCAAACATAAGCCATGGCCGTGGGAGGAGAGTGGAGTCTCCCCTGGCAGCACTTCTCCTGCCCTCCTGCACCTCCTCAGCACATCAGGAAAAAACCAGACTGCCTCAAGAGTGCCTGGGACAGACACATCAGCACTGCTTTTGGTTTTCTTTCCTTTGCTAGAAAGATACCAAAATCTACAGAACCACAGTTTTGATACAGGTCTACTGTGAACAGGAAAAGTCAGTCTTTTAATCTATGCAATGCTTTAAACATTTACTAATGTTAGGCTGGGCCTAAGGCAGGGAGGGGGCTTCCCTGGTATTCAGATGGTAAAAATCTGCCTGCAATGCAAGAGACCCTGATTTGACTCCTGGGTCAGGAAATTCCCCTGGAGAAGGGATAGGCTACCCACTCCAGTATTTTCAGGTTTCTCTGGTGGCTCAGATGGTTAAAAAACCCACCTGCAGTGTGGGAGACCTGGGTTCGATCCTGGGTCAGGAAGATCCCCTGGAGGAGGGCATGGCAACCCACTCCAGTATTCTTGCCTGGAGAATCCCCAAGGACAGAGGAGCCTGTTGGGCTACAATCCATGGAGTCACAAAGAGCTGGACATGATTGAGCCATTAACCAAAGCACAGCACAAGGCAGGGGAGGAGGGCTTCAAGTCCTTGGGGTATAACTGACTCATCAGTAAACTGGGCCAGAGTTGAGGGCAAAGCCATTTTAGTAAGAGAGAGCATTCATTTGCATGGGTCTTCCTTATTCCTATCTCCATGAGGAAACTAGTTTAAATCCGAGTTGTTTAAAGAGTTGAGATACTTGGCAATCTGGATACTCCAAAGAATGTGACCTTTGTATTTCTGATAACTGCTTTAAGCTGTGTTCAATAGAGAGTTCTTTATGAGTAGAATCAAACCATTTAAATTTCACCTTCTCTCTGTGCAATGTAAATGCAGGCCAAATAGACTAATCACAGTTCTTATGTTCCTGTCAAAACTACACTGAGCAACTTTGCTGGTTACTTGTAAAGCTTGATATACACCACCGAGTTGGGCAGGCCAAGAGAAGCATGTGCCCATTGGGTGGAATTTCCATTGTGCCTAATAATTCTTACAACAAACTTTGCCCCTTAGAAGTCATCTCTGTGTCTGCCTCTTTCTTACCAGGCTGATTTCCCCCTTTAACTATAGGCACAATATTTGTTTCATACAATGCTTTGTTTACCCATCCTTCAGTGAGGAGAAATCACCCCAAAACGGTGCTTGCTAGAGAGAGAGTATGTGTGAGTATGTGTTCTTGCATTTGTGTGTACGTGTGTATTATTCTCCTGGTTCTGAGTGTTGGATACTCATGTATGCTGGAAATACAAATTGACATGCATAGATCAATTTCAAATTTTCAGTTCTATTAATGAAATCTAACTTCAGCAGGGATAGACATAAAGACTTTTCTCTACCTCCATATGAAGTGATTTCCTTTCCAGAATACAATTAACCCATCTCTGTTAGCTGTTAGATTTTTCCCATCCAGTGTTTGCTTCTGAAGATTGAGGAGCATTTGGAAGTAGAACTTCTCGAGGAAGTTAGGGAAGAGTGGATGAGAATATTATTCATATAACTTCACAGTAAACTAAATTCATAATATATAGCTGCTAATTTTCTTGGGGATTGTTGATCCCAAAGATTAATATAGTATTCAAGTAGTTGGGAAATGGAATGGGAAGACTAAATATATTTTTACCTTAGGGTGAAATGAAACATAGTGATAGTCATTTCTATCAACTGATGTCTTCATACAACTTGCTATAAAAATTTGGAAAATGTTTTCTCCAGGGCTACTCTTCCAACTGTGTGAATTATAAGTAGACTCTTGGATTCCTTCTTTAGTCATTTTGGACTTAATTCCTATCCTTCACCCTCATTTGTATCCTGTCATAATTTGACCTGCTATGTGTTTTGAGCTTCTTCTTTCTCTTCTCTGAAAAATGTAATGTTCCATCTATGACTAGAGAACAAATATGTGTAACCTCAATGCCATGAATGTACAGCATTGAGCTAATACATCCTATGCCTATGGACACATTTATCAATACACCTTCTAGTTTCAAGCTCATAATTCTCCAATGGATGCTATAGGAGAATAAATGTCTCATGCAGGTGTTAGACCGCTAGCTAGCAGAGGCAAGTGCCTGACTGTGCAGTTCTTTCATTTCACAAAAAATGAGCACGTAGATTTTTGTCTTGATGTTCTTCTTTCCCTACTACTTTTGATCCTCATTTTCTGAATGTGTGCACACTCAGTTGTGTCCGACTCTTTGTGACCCCCTGCACTGTACCCCAGCAGGCTCCTCTGTCCATAGAATTTTCTAGGCAAGGATACTGAAATGGATTGCCATTTCCTACTCCAGGGGGTCTTCTCGACTGAGGTAATGAACCTAAGACTTGTGTGTGCTGCACTGGCAAACAGATTCTTTACCACTGTGGCACCTGGGAAGCCCAAACCCCACAGAGCAGGGAACTTTCTTGGTGATCTTGTGGTTAAGAGTCCACCTTTCAGGGCTTTGCTGGTGGCTCAATGGTAAAGAACCCACCTGCCAGTGCAGGAGACGTGTGTTTGACCCTGATCTGAGAAGATCCCACATGCCAAAGAGAAAATAAGCCTGTGTGCCACAGCTATTGAGCCTGTCTCATTTTCTGGATATGATCAGATGAGAGGGAGAACGGAAGAGGAGAAATAAAAGTTAATCTCGGGGGAACCAAAGGAAAGGATATAGCATACCAGACTAGAACTGAGAAAGAGAATTTAGGGATTAAACGACCTGAGAACTACGTGAGCTTCTGATTACAAAATCCCCATCTGGTTTCTGTTTACTGAAATTCTCTGATTTCCACCTTCCGAATGAAAGCACGTCTATCTTTACAACACCTTCTGCAGAAAACTCGTGAATCCTATGCTCAGATCCATGCATTTATACCCACTCGCTGGCTTCAACTTGGAGTATCTCTGATGTATGCATATTGATTCCTAATTCTTATTCCTCCTATCCCTGTATCTAAAGTAAAACAAACCTTTATGGGACCTCGAAATGTCAGATAATCCTCAATTCTTCAGGCTCAAGTTGTTTATAAATAACATACTGCATGTTAATTTTTCATAATTCTTTTTGTTATGAATCTATTATGAGCCCCGTGGTGTAAGCTGACAGACTGATTTATGGTCTCCTCCTTCTAACAAAAAGGCACGTCATATAGAACACACTTAGAATTTTATTTTTGCATCTACTTTCCCCTTGATATTCTCCTACTAAAGTCTCCATTCCCCTTATTACCTTTCAATGCCACCCACTGTGGACTCATAAGGAAGTAAACCATCAGGTTTAGACCATCCTTAACACTCATTTCCGATCTCGCATCCTCTTGCGCTTCACTGGTTGAGATGGTGTTATCTAAAACTTAGCCCTGGGAAGCTGCTCACATCCCTATTCTTCATTGTACCTGTTGTCTTTTCCTGTTAAAACACTGAAGCTCTTAGAGAATTCACTCTCTTGGGGTCCACGTTTGGGAGAAGGAAAGAAATAGGTCAGGGCTCTGTAACTTACAGATAGAAATCTAAGACCTAAGGCTTTACAGTTACTTTCTTGTTTCTACGGTATATTTCTTGTGCTCTTGATCACCCAGGGATATGTGAGCTGATCTCTCTTGATTCTTTGCGGATATGGCAATTTCCTTCTAAATGTGACGTTAGGGATCCTTGAAGTGTAATCTACTTCTCAGTAAAATAAACAAAGACTCCATTTTTTATGGTTAGGTTATGACCTATATTAAAATAAAAGCCAATCATCATTAACTTGCATATTCCTGAGAATAAATGATCACATTCTTTCTGAACAGGGTGTCAAAGAGTGAATTTGAGACCACATACCCTGTATAGAGACTATTGCTTAAAAAATTTGTAGAAAACACATGTAATAATTTTTTATCATTTCTCTTAAAATCAACTGAGGCCATATACTAACACTTCAGAATTTCAGTCACAAAAGGTGTTAGGAACAGATTAGTTATGAAGGCTTTCTATAACTAAAGGTTTCCTTAGAGTCATAGTCATTTTTACTCAAATATTCTGGGAATTTTATATCTTTGCAAGACAGTTTTTGCAACTATAACCATGGTTGCTTTTTTCCCTATGCCAGAAGGACTTCTTTATATACTGTATTAATTTCTTGTTGCTGCTGTAACAAATTACCTGACTTAGCGGCTTAAAACAACACATATTTATTGTCTCACAGTTCTGGAGGCCAGGAGTTCAAAATGAGTCTTATGGTGCTAAAAGCAAGGTATTCACAAGGCTGGCTCTCCCTGAAGGGCTAAAAGAAAGTCGGTTTTCTTTTCTTTTCTGAATTCTGGAATATCTGTATTTTTTTTTTTTTTTTTTGCTCATAATCCCTTTCTGGAACCATATTTTCTCTTCTATAGTCAAAATCTCCCTCTGCCTCTCTTGTAAGGACATTCACGATTACATTTAGGGTCCACTTAGATAATACAGATCAATTTCACCATCTCCAGATCCAAATGGAATCATACGCACAAAGTCCATGTTTGTCACGTAAAGGAACATTCAGAGGTTCCAGGAAGTAGCACCTTTATTTTTGAGAAACATTATTCAGGCTACCGTATATGGTATTAATAATCATGTTTTAAAATTTGTATTCCAATAGTTAACTACATTTAGCAAGTGTGTCTACTGGGTATTAGTCTAGAGATATTACTATGCAAGTGATTGTTTTGGTAAGATAGTAGTTAAACAGGAAAATTTATAATGTATTAATATGCATATAAACTTCACAAATCTTACATCATCATATACATTTTATTGAATTTATTTTCAGTACACAAAAGAAATCTTTCTGGAAGAATAACTGCTTAACCCAAAACTTGATTTGAGTTGCTATAAATGAAAGTTACTATTTATATCATCTCCGAATTTTAAAAAGCTACATATTTTCTAGTCTCTTTTGCATATACATGGAAACATACCCAACACATAAATAAAATATATGTATATATGTGCTAGGGAAAAACTGAAAAGACAATACCCTTTTCCAGAATAACAATCTCATGAAACCAGTTGAGAAGCCTTCAGGAAAAATAAAGAAATATTTAATTTGAGACCTCCAAAGGTCATCTGTGTATTTGTAGGTTATTGGTATTTGCTTTGAGGTTTCAGAAGGTTGGAAAAATATTTGAGAAAGAAGAATTTTGACAACCAATCTATCTTTTAGTGGTTTTGAGAAAGGACTGGAATCAGTATCCACCGTGGTGAATGGCACTGTAGGAAGTCTGTTTCTATTATAGCAAATGTTAAACTAAACTTAAAAAAATAAGGTAAAATCTAGATCTCCTAAGGAACAGCCACTTAATGCTTTAGAAACAGCAGCCAAAAAAGTAGGTCCCAGCCGCATAAAGTCTGTAGCCATTGATCTCTTGGGAAAGTAGATAGAAAAAAACTAATATCACTGCAGCTGTTGGAAAAGGAAGCAGATAAGTTTAGTAAAGATATCAGTTTAACCTGGAATTCCAAGGTGACTACAGGCACTGTGTGATCCCCAGTTAAGGGGATATGCTTAGGGTTAGATTAACACCTGTATACTGATACAGCAACCCTGATAATCTAATACAGAAATAGAGAATAATGGTCACTATTTCTAAATGGACTCAGGACATGTTTGTGTGGAATCTGGAATTCCCCCCCCCCAAAATAAAGCCAAAACTATATTTGTATTCATAAGCAGAGATGATTGTATGTGTTATTTTTTACCAATATGTTGATGGATTAGAGGAAGGGAAATCCTCAAGGGAAGGGAATGTTTATCCTGGCAGGTTTTAGGAAACATATGAGAGACGTGGTCATTATCCTCTCATATTTAACCATTTCCTTGCATGTTGATTTAACTTCTAACTTTTAGCACAAACTTTCATTTGCCTGAATGGGCTTCCCTGATTGCAGCTGGATTCTTTACCAACTTAGCAATGCAGGAGACCCCACTTCGATTCCTGGGTCACAAAGATCTGCCAGAGAAGGGATAGGCTACCCACTCCAGTATTCTTGGGCTTCCTTGTGGCTCAGATGGTAAAGAATCTGCTTGCAATGTGGGAGACCTGGGATTGATCCCTGGGTTTTGGAAGATCCCCTGGAGAAGGGAGAGGTTACCCACTCCAGTATTCTGGCATAGAATATTCCATTTACCCTTCTAGGTATGAATTTTCTCTCCACTGCAGAGCACTCTCTCCTAGCTTAGTCAGCCCAGAGTACAGAGAATTAGTGATGCCCCGAGCAGCTTTCAAATGCTGGCCCCTGAGCTGAATAACATGAATCTCATGTGCTACACAGGCTTCCAGAATTTCTGTATTGGACTGAGCTCCATTCACATAGAATTAACTTGTTCTGTTAGCCCATTCTTTATTGGGTGTCTTTCTCTGCCTTCCTTCTCGTTTTCTGTCTTCTACTGTGGATATTTCGAGGGTTGTTGTTGTTGTTTCGTCATTAAGTCCTGATTCTTTGCTACCCCATGAACTGCAGCATGCCAGCCTTCCCTGTCCTTCACTATCTCTCAGAGTGTTCTCAAACTCATGCCCATTGAGTCGGTGATGCCATCCAATCATCTCATCCTCTGTTGCCCTCTTCTCTTCCTGCTCTCAATCTTAGCATCAAGGTCTTTCCCCAGTGAGTTGGCTCTTCATATCAGGTGGCCAAAGCATTGGAATTTCAGCTTCAGAATCAGTCCTTCCAACGAATATTCAGGACTGATTTCTTTTAGATTGACAGGTTTGATCTTCCTGCTGTCCAAGGGACCCTCGAGAGTCTTCACTACCACCACAGTTCAAAAGCACCAATTCTTCAGCACTCAGCTTCCTTTATGGTCCACCTCTTAAACTATTTGCATTGGGATATTTGTCACAGGGTCAGCTTCTAGGGGAACCCAAACTAAGATATTTCTTGTTGAAACTGAATGTAGAAAGCAGATTCTTAGGATGGAATTAAAAAACTGCATCACACCACTGCCTAGCCAGAAGGCTATAAGAACACTGTAGTGAGATAACCCTGGCATGATGTTCTACCAGAATTAACATGCTCACATATGTGGGTACTAAAAAGTGAGGACTACTGGCTAACTCAGCACGTCTCACATTTGAGGGAGATAAGGACAATGGTGGATATAAGGACTGAAAATGCGGCTGTTAGATGTCATTGAAGCAGGCATGGAAGGAACTGACAACTGAGATCCCGGAGTAAAAGGCCGAAGGCCTTCATGACCATGATTAAAGAAATTTTCTTCCCTTGTATCAGAGACAGGCTGAACTGGAAACCACAACTAGCCTCTCACTTAGGGCTGAGTCTTCCACCCTCTCTATTTTGGTTCCCGTTGCCCAGAGTTCTAATAGCTAGAGCAGAAGTGTTGCTCCTGTTATGTAGCACAGCAAGGATCTCACTAGTTTTAAGTTTCTTTTGCCTAATCATTTTGGAGTCATTTTTGCAATCACTAAGCAGAAAAAGGAGTTATTACCACTACCTTGGATAAATAACCCTGATTTTAATGGAGGAGATAACATTGCTGACAACTAATGGGATTAGGAATGGATGTATCTAGATCTGGGGTGCATCAGGGTTCCTATGGGTACTTTTGAACCTGGTGGTAACTCTAAATGGAAGAATGTAGCAATCATGTGTAGACAATAAGCATGCTTACTCTTAAACAGAAAGTCAAATGTCTCAGGAAACTAGGTCTGAGTTACTACTAGAAAATCAGTCTAGAGTAACAGAAGTTCTGCTCAAGGATAGTAATGTCTAGAAGGGATAAGAGAAAAGGCAGAAGCTATCATTTGTGACCTTGGTATCTCCTTATGTACTGGGAGTACAGCTTGTCACATAAACCTTCCTAGGGCCTTTTTTTTTTTCCCCCAAGAAATTGTGGTTAGCCACTACCTTGAATAATCAATGACAGGAAAGAGCAAAGTTAATGTCGGGTATGAGTGAAACTAAATGCTGCATGTGCCTTTATTATTTTCATAAACACTAGCCTGTCTTCCAAATGTCAGCCCCTGCAATTGCTTTGCCTACGGGCTTTTGCTGACCCTTGGAATCTAATCCATAAACCACAGATCAGTCCACAAGAGGATATTTACAACACTCTCCTTTGACCAATGAGCCACCCTTAACCAAAGTCTTGTACAAGTTGGTAGATAAATATAGCACTTATCAAGCCCCCTTTTAGTGGGAGTAGGATGACATACATTCTCTATCTTGTTTTCCAGAATTTGAGAACAACTGAGAATCAGTTGTCCCTGATACTAACTAGCTTGAAATTTTAATGGCAAATGTGAAATCCATTACTGCCTGGGTTTCCTATTGCTTCTGTAATGGATTACCATGAATGTGGTGGCTTGTGCTGTGCTGTGCTTAGTCACTCAGTCCTGTCTGACTCCAGTCTGTGTCTGACTCTTTGCAACCCCATGGACTGTAGCCCGCCAGGCTCCTCTGTCCATGGGATTCTCCAGGCAAGAATGCTGGAGTGGGTTGCCATGTCCTCTGCCAGGGGATCTTCCCAACCCAGGGATCAGACCCAGGTCTCTGACATTGCTTGCAGATTCTTTACTATCTGAGCCATCAGAGAAGCCCAAGAATTGTGGAGTGGGTAGCCTATGACTTCTGCAGGAAAACTTTCTGACCCAGGAATCAAACTGGGGTCTCCTGCATTGCAGGCAGATTCTTAACCAGCTGAGCTACCTGGGAAGCCCACGTGGTGGCTTAAAAAACACGAATATGTTATCTTACAGTTCTGGACATCTTAAGTCTCAAATGTATTCCATGGAGCTAATCTCAAGAAGCTAACAGGGTTGTATTCTCTATGTCGGTTCTGGGAGAAAATACATTCTGTTGCCTTTTTTTAGTTTCTAGAGACTGCCTGGTCCTTTCTAATGGTCCTTGGCTTATGGTTCTTTCTAATAATCTCTCCAATCTCTTTTACCTTTTATGTCAGGTTTTACAAGTGGAACTCAATCTATTTTTCTTTTTAATCCATCATTATGAGGATTGGTATATTTTTTAACTTATTAGTTTTGCCTTCTGGTATTGCTTTTGGGTCTGAAGACCTGGGTTCAATCGCTGGGTTGGGAAGATCCCCTGGAGAAGGGAAAGGCTATCCACTCCAGTATTCTGGCCTGGAGAATTCTGTGGACTGTATGGTCTACAGGGTCGCAAAGAGTCAGACACAACTGAGCGACTTTCATTCACTCAGTCACTAACATAGCCAAGATGAAATAGGTCTTTTAAAATTCAGAGGTACTCCTGTAAATTGATGGTCTCTACCTCTTATTTACCAAATTATGACCAATCTAGATAGAATATTTAAAGGCAGAGACNGTCTACAGGGTCGCAAAGAGTCAGACACAACTGAGCGACTTTCATTCACTCAGTCACTAACATAGCCAAGATGAAATAGGTCTTTTAAAATTCAGAGGTACTCCTGTAAATTGATGGTCTCTACCTCTTATTTACCAAATTATGACCAATCTAGATAGAATATTTAAAGGCAGAGACATTACTTTGCCAACAGAGGTCCATCTAGTCAAGGCTATGGTTTTTCCAGTGGTCATGTATGGATGTGAGAGTTGGGCTGTTGCTGAGTGCTGAAGAATTGATGTTTTTGAACTGTGGTGTTGGAGAAGACTCTTGAGAGTCCCTTGGACTGCAAGGAGATCCAACCACTCCATTCTGAAGATCAGTCCTGGGTGTTCAGTGGAAGGACTGATACTGAAGCTGAAACTCCAATACTTTGGCCATCTCATGCGAAGAGTTGACTCACTGGAAAAGACCCTGATGCTGGGAGGGATTTGGGGCAGGAGGAGAAGGGGATGACAGAGGATGAGATGACTGGATGGCATCACTGACTCGATGGACATGAGTTTGGGTGAACTCTGGGAGTTGGTGATGGACAGGAAGGCCTGGCGTGCTGTGATTCATGGGGTTGCAGAGAGTCGGACATAACTGAGCAACTGAACTGAACTGATGGACATGTAAAGATAGATGTAGTTTCTGTTCAGGTAATAATTTGTTCCTACAATTATGACAAGGGTAAAATTTGTCTCTGAGGATGACAACTGAGTTGGTGTGGCAACGTCACAATAGAGAATACTAACTGTTCTACTTTGGGTAAAATGAAGCTGAGTCATTTGTATTCGGTTACTTTCTGGGAATAAATATGAAGACCTACATGCATGAGAAAACTTTGTCTGACTTTCTCTTTCCTTTACTTTCCCACATTCTAAAGTTCACCTGTGAAGTTGCCAGTATGTGGAATTTTACTGCCATGACTCATAACCCAAGGAAGAAATGACCTGGCCTAAGTCTGTCTGTCCATTAGGTTCTCTAACCATGAGCATTAGGTGTGAGCATTGAAAACTGGGGAGCTCATGAATGAAGCAGAGCCTTCAGGTTGGAAGAACAGTGATGAAATAGGAGGGGACAATTCACTTCTTCCTGTGGCTGAGGAAGCTGTTTCTAGAGGCAGTCATGGGGNTGTCCATTAGGTTCTCTAACCATGAGCATTAGGTGTGAGCATTGAAAACTGGGGAGCTCATGAATGAAGCAGAGCCTTCAGGTTGGAAGAACAGTGATGAAATAGGAGGGGACAATTCACTTCTTCCTGTGGCTGACGAAGCTGTTTCTAGAGGCAGTCATGGGGACTAGAAAGCATATTGGAGTGGGAATTGGGGCCTGTCCTTTCAGAGAAAATCAGTTTAATCTACTGACTCTTACTCTCTTCATCCATAAATGATGATCTCGCACCATATAGTTGTTCATCTTTCTCTCAGTTCTGTGAATGCTCTTTCCCTTGGAAGGGCAAATGCAAATAAAAAGGCCTAATTCTTCCTGTTTAGAATAAGGCANTCATGGGGACTAGAAAGCATATTGGAGTGGGAATTGGGGCCTGTCCTTTCAGAGAAAATCAGTTTAATCTGCTGACTTACTCTCTTCATCCATAAATGATGAACTCGTACCATATAATTGGTCATCTTTCTCTCAGTTCTGTGAATGCTCTTTCCCTCGGAAGGGCAAATGCAAATAAAAAGGCCTAATTCTTCCTGTTTAGAATAAGGCAGAAGCCCCTTTTCCCTTTTCTTAGACACGTTCTAAAGTAAATGCTCGAAGTTCTTTCCTAGCTTTTATAAATGTATGAAAATTTTTTTAGAAGCTAAGTAGGTCTCTGGCCCACTCCAGGACTCAAAAGTGTCTTTCTCAAGGCCTGGGAACCACTCTTTGGAAATCATCAAAACTGTTCATATCCCCATCTCCCCTACCTTATAGTATCGATGGATGACAGGAGCCTAACTTTTGCAGTCCCCTTGCTCCAGGCTGAAAACTTTTTGTCCTAAAAATATGAGAAGTTTCTGTCTTTTCTCCCGTTGGTTGATGCCAATNCAAGGCCTGGGAACCACTCTTTGGAAATCATCAAAACTGTTCATATCCCCATCTCCCCTACCTTATAGTATCGATGGATGACAGGAGCCTAACTTTTGCAGTCCCCTTGCTCCAGGCTGAAAACTTTTTGTCCTAAAAATATGAGAAGTTTCTGTCTTTTTTCCCTTTGGTTGATGCCAATTAACACATATGGTCACCTCAATTACCAAGTGAATTTGGCATGAGCTCCGTGAGAACTGGCACTGTGAAAATCTTATTTGAGGACTAGTACTGTATCTTGCACCCACAGGTAATGAGTCGTGTTTGTTTGGCTCTATAATAGGGTATGTGGGACTCCTGAGCAGAAGCAAGTTTTCTGTCTTTGCCGTCTTTTAGCAGATTGCCTGTATTATGCATTGCATTCAGGTTTTAGTGCTTATTCAATAACAAAATCTCTTTCTCTTTACCTTCATGGAATTTTCAGGGTTGCAAGATTTTCGTTTTTAACTATGTTTCCCCAACAATCTGGATATATCCTCTAACCATTAAAGGAAAAAATTTGATGACCAAATTATATTGCCTTCTGTAAAGAATTTTGAAAGTCATCAGGTAAAACCTTCTATAAAGAATCATTTGTTTATCCTTTTTAAAAAAATTATTTTCTTCAAGTACAGTTGATTTGCAGTGTGTTAATTTCTGCTCTATAGCAAAGTGACTTGGTTATATATACATTCTTTTTCATATTCTTTTCCATTATTTAATCACAGGATATTGACTATAGCTCCCTGTGCCAGTAGGACCTTGTTTATCCATCCTTAAGTATGTTTATCATATATATATATATACACACACACATATACATACTAGGTTGCATTTGTTAATTCCACACTACCATACCATCCCTCCATTACCTCCCCTCCCCTCTGGCCACTCCAAGTCTGTTCTGTCTGTGAGTCCGTTCATAGATTAGTTCATTTCTGACATATTTTAGATTCTATATGTAAGTATTATCCTATGGTATTTATCTTTCTCTGTCTGACTTGCTTTACTTAGGATGGTAATCACTAGGTCGATTAATGTTTCTTCAGTGTCCTTTAAATATTGAACTCAGAACAGAGGAAAGTCTAAAGACTCACGATCTTTACCAGTCTTCAGTGTTGCCTTCTCGCTTCCCAAGAAACGATGTTAGGTCCTCATTTCTGCTCTCTGTCCTACACTTAAGCCAAAAAGTCATTTTACAAGGTAGAAATAATACGTGTAAACTGTTCTTGAAAAATGAATCATTGGTTTCTTAACCGTTTCTTCTTGGTCCATATAGTGCACATCTTCATTTTGCAATGTCACATTTAGAGGGAAGAAGCATTTTTATGTTAATACTACTATTAATTTTATTTCACGGTTGGCTTAAATTTTCATCATTTTGAGTTGTGTAACTGCCCCTCTCAGACAGATTATTAGGGAAGCCAATTTTAGAAGACAAGGGATGATCCAAGGCTAAGAGCAGTTTTAAAATGAAGAGCTCTTGAGTAACATTTTTATGAAAACTCCGTTTGGAAAATAACTCCATAGCACAAGAGGTAATTATGAATATGGTATTCAAGTAATTATCTCACCTTGTCAAATGTCACAAATGCAGAAAAGGAGGCAATACCATTAAATTTTAAGTTTGTTAGGAGCACTTCATAATGAGGTATTTCAAACCTCTTGGAAGTGATTTTAAGTGTTTGATGTTTTCCAGGATAAATCATTTTTAGAGTCATGTGTGTGTGAAGTGATGATTTCTTAATCATACCTGAGATAACATGCCCCTCCCCCTATCATTTGGGTCACCTTGAAAGATACCTTGGTTTTAACTGAATAAATCTATGAGAACTGCAGATGCTACAGTTACATTAGCGGTGCTGCTTCAGTTCAATTTGCTTTTTAAATCCACAGAATGCTTTCAGCGAGTAGTGGCAACCATACTCTCTCTATAATTAGAATGTTATTAGCCTTAAAAGGCAGATCTGGAGGGAGCTTGTTTTCTCCTATAACTTCAGGCACACCGGCCCTGACAAATTCTCTCTGAGCTTTTCCCCCTGAGACTTAGAATCTGTGTCTTTAAAAAGATTTAAATTAGTCACAGGGCACCCACAGCAGTTGCATTGCAGGATTTTTGCTTATTCTCGTTCTTTAACTAATTGCCCCATTTAAATGGCAGCCAACTTTTAAAAAAATCAATAGTTGCTTTGCTCAGATGTTGGTTGAATTGTAAAAAAAAAAAAAAAAAAAATCCACTTTGCAGAACACTTTACCATTTGACAAAGGATAATATTCTTTTAACCACTTTTTTTTTTCAAAACTCTAATTGTACAGTCTGCCAAGTTCTGTGTTGCTTGATCTCCGACAAATATTACATTTAATCTTCTGTAATCAGTTTAATGTCTGGCAGAAACAAAACAGCTGCCTTGCAGGATTTCTAAATGCCAAGCACGCATGTCTCACCGTCAATAACGCATTATTTGCTTTGAATGGAAGTGAAATTCAAGACAATTGATGCTTCAGCTGCTGAGGAAGCAAAGGAAGCATCAGGTGATAGGAACTTGCTTGCTCAGGAAAATTGCTGCACGCTGAGGCGCCCAAACATCAGGAACTCTCTCTGAAAACCCTGCTTCAGTGGACGGAACATTGCTATCTAGTGACTCATTTCAGATGAAACAGAATTTCTAAAAGGCGATGGCCTGTGGGTTTTCATTGTACTAGCTGTCTAATTCTATGACGTTGATTGGTATCTCAGAAGTAGTTTAAAAACATGGCTGTAATTCTTTTGACCCTCCTTCCATCAAAAGGCAGGAACAATGTCCTTTTCTCTTAGTGAAAGAGCCCTTTTCAGTAACCTCAGTGAACAGAATACAGTGGAAGTGATGAAGTATGTCTTCCAGGAACAGGTGAGATAAGATGATGGATGAAGCATCTGCTGGTCTCTCTTGGAGCCCTTCCTCTGAAAGCCTATGGTTACCACATGGGATGTCCAGCTACCCCTCAGGTAGGGAGGGAGGGCTTGTAAAAGGGAGCTGCAGGGAGTTGTAAGAACATACAGAGATAAGAGATGTAACAGAGAGGCCCCCATAAGTAACTAACTTCTTGGTATCCATGGATTGGTTCCAGGAACCCTGCAGGTACCAAAATCTATGGATGTTTGTTTCTTACATGAAATAGTGGATATAAAGGCCCCAGTGTATTTGCTCCCAGATTTTTGATCTTCCCAGGGCAGGTGCTAGAAATGAGTGGAAAGTTTTCAATGTCTCCCCAACTCCATCTGCCTTTAGATAGCAATCACATGAGCCATCCAGAGTGAGAAGTGCCAAGTTGAGCCCTCTCACTCAGACTTGGGAAAGAAAAAAAGTGTCACTCTTTTAAGCCATTGATAAGGAGTACATTTTTATACAACAAGAGATACCTGGGAATATTTCATTATGAACTTTTGAGATTTATAGGCTAAAAATACATAGTTGCCTAAACACATTTATTTCTCTTACCGCATTACATGAAAACATTTCTTCACGTGATTTCTCTGACTCCACTTATTTTATATACCTTCAGATATTATGTGAAGTCCAAATTGAATCATGAATTTAACATAACATAAATTATGATATGAAAGATCCTTAAACTAGTAAGTATAAAGCAGATAAAATGCAATTTGGCAGGCATTTTGAATATCTTTTTCTCCCATGTGGAATGTGAGATATGCTAAAATTTCACTTTTCCCTAGAAAGCATATGGGTTTTTTAGAATTTTAATAGTTTTTTAATGTGGTTAAAGCTCTCAGTGATGTTAAAGAATAGATCTTATTCACATTTATACTTATCCTTTCCACAAATTAAATGTATTATATTAATCTTTTAAAGTCCTAATAATTGAAATATATTTTATAAACACTAGGGGAAGAGATAAGAGGACTCTGAAAGATGTGTTCATAAAAAAATTATTTCAGAATGGTAATCACCTGTAGCCATTACAGCAATTGTAAAAATCATTCTTAACATCATCACCTTGACATATCCACTTTCCATTTTTATATACTATCTTCTAATATGCATGCATGTGTGAATTTTTAATTAAAATATTACAATTTTTATAATTTATAAAGTATAAATATACAATACCAAATAAATTTTTTTTCCACTTGGACTACTATTCAAAGTCATATCCTAAGAAGACTAAATAGGCCTCCTTTTTTCCCCAGAGTGAGGTAAACACATGGCCTTCATAAAGCAGGAGTTTAAATTCTTGGAATCTTTATTTGTAGCCTTTTTCCTAAATCCATGTTTGTCTTCTACCATTTCTTCCTTTAGAACAATTTTTACCTTGTAAATTTCAAGGAGATTAAAAATACCTATTGACAATAATTATTAATCACCAAATGCCAGGCACTGTGATAGAACCCCCTACTGTCCACAGGCATCATCCTTAAAACTCTGTTTGGAAGGAAACATTTTCCCTTATACTATTTGTGCACATCAGGCAACCAAAACTCAAATGTTTCAGTGGTAAACCTGGGGTTTTCTTACCCTTAAATTATGGAGTTTCTACTTGATACAACCTCTGACATCAGATTGCAGAATGACATCAAAACTAATTCTTAGTTTAAAGGGAATGGCTACCTACTCCAGTATTCTTGCCTAGAGAATTCCATGGACAGAGGAGCCTGGTGGGCTACAGCTCATGGGATGGCAAAGAGTTGGACACAACTGAGTGACACGTAGGGAGCCACTGTGGCTCAGATGCTTAAGAATCTGCTTGCAGTACAAGAGACCCAAGTTTAGTCCCTGAATTGGGATGATCCCTTGGAGAAGGGAGGGGCTACCCATTCTGGTATTCTTGCCTGAAGAATTCCATAGACAGAGGAGCCTGGAGGGCTACAGTCCTTGGGGTCACAAAGAGTCGGACACGACTGAATGACTAACACTTTTAACACTTACTACACTTCACAAAATATAAGCAGATTTTATAGAATTAAGTTAGAATGAATCCATGGATATTTATAAGAAAGTTGTATTTTTAATGAATAAGTCTTTAAGTATCTAGCACTACCTACATTGATCTTGTTAACAGGATTGAATTATATTAAATAGGAAAATCAGTTGACTTATTATGTAAATATCAATAGATGAAAACCCAAGGTTCAGCAGTGTTGTAATAGGGACATATCTGTTCCTGTTTAAGTGAATTCTAGTATAATTAAAGGATCTTATTTATGAAAGCATAACAAAATTTGTAAGCAATTAAACCCTGGAGAAGAGTTATTGAGTTAAAATTGGAGCATATTCTCATGGGAGCTTCCCAGGTGACTCAGTGATAAAGAACCCACCTGCCAATGTAGGAGATACAAGAGAGGTGGGTTTTCTCCCTGGGTCAGAAAGATCCCCTGGAGGAGGAAATGGCAACCCACACCAGTGTTCTTGCCTGGGAATACCATGGACAGAGGAGCCTGGCAGGCTACTGTCTACGGGGCTGCAAAAGCCTTGAATATGACCTAGGACTGAACGACAACCAATATCCTAATCATTGTTTCTCTCAGAAGATGAAATAGACATATGATACATCACTTAAAGTAAATGGAAACTATTCCCTATATGTTGCTGGTTGAGGATAAAGTTGTATTTTTGTTTCTTGTATATAAAGTAAAATTCTATTAAATACTAAGCAGTAAGAACAAAATGCAACAGACTTTAAACTTGGNCTATGAAATAAGCTCTCTGTGTAGTTGCTTTAATGATTTTTCTTCAGTACTCAAATAAAATGCTGTGAAAGTAATGCTAACTTCTGAAAAGCTAAATGCTGAAGGAAAACAAAAAACAAAAAAACCTTCATTCAAACTGATTTCAGTTTCTGTGGCAGAACTTCAGCTCAGAAGCAACCAATTTAGTTTCAGGTCAGGGGGAAACCCCCAAGAGTATTAGCATGCACAGGGGCATTTGAACAGCATAAGGCCTTGACTTGTGCAAGGGAGGCAGAAACTGCGTTTTTGAAACCCAAAGAAACACCGATTCTCTCAGAAGATCCCACATCGGGGACCTGATGCAGCTGGTCCATGTAGGGTTTACTGTTCAGGTGCTTTTCTTCAGCAAAGAGGTTGCAGCTGTCAGTATAACGGCAGCAGATGGCCTCCACGCTGGCACTGGGAGGGCAGCGCTCTGAGACTCCCCATCTGATATTTGTGCTGATTCAGTACTTTGGCGGCTCCAATTACTAGAACTTTTTAGCATCAAACCACAAGCCTGACTCTTGGGAAAGGAACTCTTCTCTGACCTACTTGAATGACTGTCATGTAGGAAACTGTCATGAAAGATATCTCAGGCTAAGAGAAAGATTAACAGTATTTCCGCCCCTCCCTCATAGAACAACACAAATGTAATTACTAGGGGTGGGGCTGCATGCTCTTATAAAAGGGGATTGCCCCTCCTTTATCAGTAGAAAACATAATCCTTTCCAGGCAATCAATCATTCCCGGTAACTGGAAAACCTGTGGGATGGTCATCATATGTTTTGCGGAAACATCCATCTATATACTACTAGAGCAGGTTGNAACAACACAAATGTAATTACTAGGGGTGGGGCTGCATGCTCTTGTAAAAGGGGATTGCCCCTCCTTTATCAGTAGAAAACATAATCCTTTCCAGGCAATCAATCATTCCCGGTAACTGGAAAACCTGTGGGATGGTCATCATATGTTTTGCGGAAACATCCATCTATATACTACTAGAGCAGGTTGATTTTCAGATAATAAAAGAGAGACATCTGCAGTTCTCCAGTATTAAAACTAAAGACAACGAAAAAAAATACTTGTATTATAAAGAAAGCCTTTTTGTATCACTAATATAAGTGCTTAATGAATACTAAGCCCTGGGTTCTACAGTGCAACCTTTTAAACCTCCTAATTCTCTGTAAGAAAAAATGTTTATTCTATCATGTGCTTCATAGATGAAAGACAAGATACACAAGGTAAATATTTTAGTGTACAGAGTCCAGGTTTGTCGGACTCCAAAGCCTATGCTTATAGCAACTCCACTTACAGTTCTGCCTTTGACAGCCTTTTCTGGAAACTGCATGCTGACCCACGAAATAGAGGGCAAAATTTCAAACATGTAGCAAAGCCATACGCATACACACACGTGTATAATCCTGTGAGTCTGGCATTTTGGATTTTCTCTGTGACCTTATCTGTGGCATCTCTGGATATTGAACTTGACTGTGCACACCTGCTTTACTAAATATGAAAAACCCACAGGAAGCAGAGACAAGCTTATGCCGCAGAGGGCCCGGCAGTGCCTTTATCAGAAGGCCACAGCACTAAATCAATGTAACTGAAATGTGCTTTCATCCCCAAGTGCTCCAATCTTAGAAGTTACCTGAGAGATGCAACCCATTTATCTTCTGGACAAGATTCCTGGTGGGTTGCTCCTCAGTTCTCCAAATCTGTCTGATTTTCTTCCACCAGGGGGCGCCAGAGCAGCAACAACAGTACTGCCATTCCTTAGAAAAAAGACCTCATTTTCTCCTGATATGACTCATTTACAGGGACAGGGTGGNAGAAGTTACCTGAGAGATGCAACCCATTTATCTTCTGGACAAGATTCCTGGTGGGTTGCTCCTCAGTTCTCCAAATCTGTCTGATTTTCTTCCACCAGGGGGCGCCAGAGCAGCAACAACAGTACTGCCATTCCTTAGAAAAAAGACCTCATTTTCTCCTGATATGACTCATTTATAGGGACAGGGTGGGGGCACCTACTGGAACAATTCCTTATTAACCAAAGCTTCACAAGAGTCTGCGGTATTAATTTAAAGAAGAATGAGATCATGTACATATACATGGAACTCTGAAATCTTCTTTTATCTTAGAATATTCCTCCTGCCAAAAATCTCTGAGCTGTTGTCAAATGGCAATTTATTTTGTTTTCTGCCTACTACTTTTCTTTTTAGTGGAAATGGTTTTTATAAATAAAGCAAAAAGTCCTGTTTAAAATATGACACAAGGACTAAAATTAGCTACTTAACAATAGAAATAGTGGCATTTGGGTAAAGAAAGCAAGTTTGAAAACTTCTTAGAACCCCACATAGTAAATATTGCCTCTAGTATTATTGCTACAAAAATCTTTAAAAAATACATTTCCCATTCCATATATTTCATTGCACCCCTCAAAATAATCACTAAGACTTTTTGTATGCTTTCCTTCCCATGCTTGTTTGTATACATATGGCCCATGTGTCATATATGTTAGACAATATACATGGCATATGTACTTCAACAATGGGCTCATACAGTGTGCATGTATAATTGTCAGTTTCCTGTTTCACTTCACTTCATATATCAGAACATTTGTCCAGATTAGGACATAAGCAGTTTATTTCTAGATGTCTATATTACTGAGCTAGTTGAACTATATTAAGCTATGTAATAATGATTTTTAAAAACCATGGAAAAAGCAAGTTCAAAAATTCTCTACTAATGTAGTCAATGGCAACCCAGTCCAGTACTCTCGCCTGAAAAATTCCATGGACAGAGGAACCTGGCAGATTATAGTTCATGGGGCTGCAAGAGTTGGATACGACTTTGCGACTAAACCACCACCATAGGTCTAGTACTTAGTTGGCTTACAGTAGTTCATTTGAGCAAACTGGGTATTTCTGGATATCCTAGGAAAAGAACCTCCATAGTCTAGACTCACCTGAAAGACAGTGCTGTACACATTATCTCAATACGGATGATCGGTTTAGAAGCAGAAACAGCTACTTATTTCATTTAGTCTAGCATTTCACAGACTTAAATATACCACTTTTTAAGTAGATAACAATACTAAATGACACCCATTCTAGGCCAATTCTTCTATTTGACCTTGACCCTAAAGCTGCTGCTGCTGCTGCTGCTGAGTCGCTTCAGTCGTGTCTGACTCTGTGTGACCCCAGAGACGGCAATCCACCAGGCTCCGCCACCCCTAGGATTCTCCAGGCAAGAACTGGAGTGGGTTGCCATTTCCTTCTCCAACACATGAAAGTGAAACGTGAAAGTGAAGTTGCTCAGTCGTGTCCGACTCTTCGCGACCCCATGGACTACAGCCTACCAGGCTCCTCCGTCCTTGGGATTTCCCAGGCAAGAGTACTGGAGTGGGGTGCCATTGCCTTCTCCGGACCCTAGAGCATTGGTCTTCAAATTCTAACCTGCATACAAATTACGTAAGGATCTTGTTGAATTACTGATTCTGATTCGGTAGGTTTGGAGTGGAGTCTGAGATTCTGCATTCGCATAAGCTCCTGGGTTATGCTAGCCTGCTCTGAATAGCTTCTACCAGAAAGACCTTAGATTAGAAGAAAGGATGTAAATCGTGTCGAACGAAGTTGTTTTAACCACAGGAAATGGCAGGAAGTGGAAAGTAGATTGAAATTTTAAATTCATTAAAGGAACTTTGACCCCTTTATTTTGTAGTGATTCGTTTGTTGGTGCCTAACATTTGAGGAAATTTTTGGTGCTGTCTTTGAATATGGGTTAGGAAAGATCTCTAAGGGAAGTAGCACGCTTAATATTTTATGTGGGATATTATTTAACAGGACCATATTAGCCAGATTTGGAAGTAAGTAAGATAAATGAGCTAAGAAAGAAATGTTGTTGTTTTATTCTCCCTGCCAAGTACCGCTATCCTTTGCCTGATATGTGTGGAGTTGCATGGCAGCCTTTTTAAAGTGGGTAAGCTGTTCGACATACATAACAGATGAGGTCATAACTTCCCAATTCCATAAACATGGTCTCCACTCCTGGAGGCAGTAATGTACTAAAGATGCTTTTTCAATGTTTATAGTAGGTGCATTGCCAGCATTTTACAAGTTATTGAGGCTCAGGGCAGCAATAACTTGTAATGTAGTTTTCAACATGGCTTCAATGTGTTTGTAGGGGTGAGCTACAATGGATAAGAAATACCTTAGTAAATTATTCTTTTTTTTTTTTTCCTGTCAGTTGGTGCAGTTGTGCTCTGCCCTGGCATTTGAGTGGAAATTTTCAATTATTTTGGCATTGTTATTTTCATATTTTGTCCTTTGTAGGACAGTTTTGTCAGTGAGATTTTCAGTTACCTCTGGTAAATGACCTCGCTCTATAGGACACACATATTGCCCCCAAGATTAACAGAAGATACTACTCTCCAAAATCCAGTTAGCCTCAGTGGAGACATGACATTCTTAAAGACAAGAAAAATATGACTCCTTTGAAACATGTGGAAAATATATTTCAGGAGGGATAGTTTTATTTTAAGGTCTTTCTGTGAGTATTATCTCCATCCATTGAACGACGATGTATGTAAAATATCTAGCAAGCACAACAGGCCATTGCCTGTGTGCTGAGTCATGTCTGACTCTTTGCAGTCTCTTGGACTATAGCCTGTCAGACTCCTCTGTCCATGGGATTCTGCAGGCAAGGATACAGGAAAGGGTTGCATGCCCTCCTTCAGCAGATCTTCCCAACACAAGGATCGAACCTTCTTCTCCTGCGTCTCCTGCACTGGCAGGTGGCTTCTTACCACTGAGCCACTCGGGAAGCTGCAATAGACACTTGATAATAATAATTTTTGTGTCTTTAGCTTTCAAATATCCAAAACTTGATTTCCAAGTACAATGAAACAGTGATAAGAAAATACTGCTATCCAGAAACTCAAAGTCTAGTGAGGAAAACAGAAAAGTGAAGAATTGGAATATATTATAGCAAATGCATATATGTGTTACATGTATGTGTGTGTATATTTATATATAGTGAAAGAGAAAATATCTTATTCAGTTTGACATGTATCTGTTGATGGGAGAAGTGAATGGGTAGGGAAGCAAAGATATTATTAACTATTATCACCTGGAATTGAGGTGTGAAAATGCTTACACCACCTCCACTCCTTTTTATTTCCCACATAAATACTATTCTGTGTTCCATAGACATAGATATTGCATTTTTGTTTATTTTCCACAATATTTGAGGCATTTAACCTTTTATTACAGTGTTATACGTGATTGATATCTGATTTAAGGACACTGACCAGAAAATTAAAGTTTACTTATTTACCACTATGTCCTTGTCTCCACCGTTTACCTTCCACCTTCGATCGTGAGTACACATTAATGGGCACTATAAATGATCAGAGTTAAAAATGGTATTATTTCTGGTTTTATGAACTGTGATAAAATACATAAAGAAATGTTTACAGAAAATAGACCTACGATATTATGCAAGGTTTGACCAGATTAATGGGGATAGCACTTTATAAAATGTTGGAGGTTAGTTGATTGAAATGAAAAATATTTTTCTTTGGCTTATAATTATTATTTATCCTTCTCTAGAGAATTCAGACTAACACAGTAAATATAGTAAAAATTTAAAAGATGATAAAGGCCATGGGTAGAGAAGTTTGGGGAAAATTAGAAAAGTTCAGATTTAAACATGTTGAATTAGAGACATCTATTAAATAAACTAGTGAAGATAACAGGAATGCATAGTTTTGGAGAATCTGGCCTAGATATAGACATTTGTCGTTCAGTCACTAAGCTGACTCTTTGCAACCCCATGAACTGCAGCACACCAGTCTTCCCTGTCCTTCATTATCTCACTGAGTTTGCTCAAACTCATGTCCATTGAATTGGTGATACTATCAAACCATCTCATCCTCTGTCACCCCGTTCTTCTCCTGCCCTCAAGCTTCCCCAGCATCAAGGTCTTTACCAGTGAGTTGGTTCTTTGCATCAGGTGGCCAGACTACTGGAGCTTCAGCTTCAGCGTCAGTCTTTCCAATGAATATTCAGGACTGATTTCCTTTAGGATTTGATCTCCTTTGCAGTCCAAGGGACTCTCAAGATTCCTCTCCAGCACCATAATCTGAAAGCATCAAACCATGCAATTACTTTTATATTGATAGTAAAGAAGAGGATTAAAAGAGTGAGGTCTTTCAATCTTGTAAACAGGGATGAAGAAGAGTCAGAAAAGATGACTGAGAAAAAAGTGGGGTAGGAGGTATGTCAAGGCAAAGTCCTGGGAACCAGATGAAAAGCAAAATCATCAAGAAGGTGGTAGTAATCACCTGTTTTGAATGCTGACTACTGGTCCAATGAGATGGGTAATGAGAGAGATAAGCGCTGAATTTCACAGCATGAAGTTTATTGATGGCATTAACAATACGAGTTTTAATCATATAATGAGGACAAGAGCCTAATTAGAGTTTGTCTATAAGAGGAAAAGGGGGAAGAAGAGAGGGAGAAGGTGTGTGACAGCGGCCACAACTACTCGCCACCTGCTGATTGGCTCAAACCACAGAAATTTGTTGATTCCATTCTGGAGCCTAAATATCCAGGCTCAACATGTCAGCAGGGATGACTTCATTCTTAGGTCTCTTTCCCTGGCTGGTAGATGGCCATCTTCCCCGTTTCTTCACATGGTCTTCCTTTCCTGNACCTGCTGATTGGCTCAAACCACAGAAATTTGTTGATTCCATTCTGGAGCCTAAATATCCAGGCTCAACATGTCAGCAGGGATGACTTCATTCTTAGGTCTCTTTCCCTGGCTGGTAGATGGCCATCTTCCCCGTTTCTTCACATGGTCTTCCTTTCCTGTATCTGTGTCCTAATTTCCTCCCTTTAAAATTATTTATCAGTCCTACTGGAATAGGGCCAACACTAACCGCCTCATTTTAACTTCATTACCTTTCCAAAGACTACTTTCTGAGATACTGAGGATTATAATTTCGATTTGAATTTTGGAGGGAAATATTTCAGCCTATAACACTCCACTCTTTGGCCACTGAGACTTCATATCCGCATCTTCAAATTAGCTTCACCCTATCCTAGCAGCCCCAGAAGTCTAAACCTATTCCAGCATCAATGCTGCTGCTACTGCTGCTGCTAAGTCGCTTCAGTCGTGTCCGACTCTGTGCGGCCCCAGAGACGGCAGCCCACCAGGCTCNACCTGCTGATTGGCTCAAACCACAGAAATTTGTTGATTCCATTCTGGAGCCTAAATATCCAGGCTCAACGTGTCAGCAGGGATGACTTCATTCTTAGGTCTCTTTCCCTGGCTGGTGGATGGCCATCTTCCCACTGTTTCTTCACATGGTCTTCCTTTCCTGTATCTGTGTCCTAATTTCCTCCCTTTAAAATGATTTATCAGTCCTACTGGAATAGGGCCAACACTAACCACCTCATTTTAACTTCATTACCTTTTCAAAGACTACTTTCTGAGATACTGAGGATTATAACTTCGATTTGAATTTTGGAGGGAAATATTTCAGCCTATAACACTCCACTCTTTGGCCACTCAGACTTCATATCCACATCTTCAAATTAGCTTCACCCTATCCTAGCAGCCCCAGAAATCTAAACCTATTCCAGCATCAATGCTGCTGCTACTTACTGCTGCTGCTAAGTCGCTTCAGTCATGTCCGACTCTGTGCGGCCCCAGAGACGGCAGCCCACCAGGCTCTGCTGTCCCTGGGATTCTCCAGGCAAGAACACTACAGTGGGTTGCCATTTCCTTCTCCACTGCATGAAAGTGAAAAGTGAAAGTGACTGATGCTCAGTCATGTCCGACTCTTAGCGACCCCATGGACTGCAGCCCACCAGGCTTCTCCATCCATGGGGTTTTCCAGGCAAGAGTACCAGAGTGGGTTGCTGTGCTAAATCCAAAATCTCATCTAAATCACAAATGGCTGGGAATGATTCATTCTGAGACAAAGTTCCTCTCTAGCTGTGAACCTGTGAAAGCAGACAGATAATCTGTTCCCCCAAAAACAGTGGTGGGTCAGGCATGGGAATAGGTACTCCCATCCTGAAAGGGAGGAATTGGAAAGAAGAAAAAGATCACAGGTTCTAAGCAAGTCTGAAACTTAGCAGGGAAAATTCCACTCGATTTTTAAGACTTGGGAAAATTTCTTTGGCTCGAGGCTCTGTCCTCGAGGTGGCACCATTAGGGTGGCAGCTCTACTTTCTGTGCCCACAAGCATGGTGGTCCCCTTTTCCTAATTTTCACTTACTTAAAGACCCTATCTTCAGTTACAGTNCAGGGAAAATTCCACTCGATTTTTAAGACTTGGGAAAATTTCTTTGGCTCGAGGCTCTGTCCTCGAGGTGGCACCATTAGGGTGGCAGCTCTACTTTCTGTGCCCACAAGCATGGTGGTCCCCTTTTCCTAATTTTCACTTACTTAAAGACCCTATCTTCAGTTACAGTATCATTGTGAGATATGGCGATTAGGGAAGGCAAATACAACTCAGTCCACAAGATACTACAGACAATTTTGAGGGTTAATTTTCAAAGGTCAGCAAGAATATAAAACAGTATCTTATAGAGAAAAGTGAGTGACATAGCATGAGGTAATGACAACAAAATGAAGACTCCAGTGGAGGGATATATTGATGTTGTGGAATAGAGGGGGACAATTGCTAGAAGAATATTTAGGTACAAAAGAGAGGATGGAAATGAGTATATAATCGGAGGTTTTGGCTTTAGATGGGAACACGAATTTAGGGGATAGGTATGGATGTTATTGGGCTTCCCTGGTGGCTCAGATGGTAAAGAATCCACCTGCAATGTGGATACAAATGTATCTCTATAAGATACAAATGCTGTCTTGAAAGTGAAGTTGCTCAGTCATGTACAATTCTTTTCAACCCTATGGACTGTAGCCTACCAGGTTCCTCTGTCCATGGAATTTTCCAGGCAAGAGTACTGGAGTGGGTTGCCATTTCCTTCTCTAGGGGATCTTCCCGACCCAGGGATCGAATCTGGGTCTCCTGCATTGCAGACAGACATTTTGCCATCTGTGCCCCCTGGGAAGCCCTATGTTGCCTTAGAAATTAACAAAAACTTAGTGACTTGAAACAGCAATTATTTATGATGAAACAATTTCTGTAGATCAGAAAACTGGGGTCTGTATAGCTAAGTTCTGTATTCAAAGTCACTCTGTAATCACGTTACTGAAGACTGAAATTATTGGCCGGCTGCATTCTCAAGGAGGCAAGGACCTACTCCCAGCCTCTCTCAGGTTGTTGACTGATGTTACTTCATTGTGGGAGATTTCCTGGTACTTTTTTTGGCAGGTGGCAGGGTTCATTTTTTCAAGGCCAGCCATATGAGTCTCAACATCAAGTCTCTGACTTCTAGACCATCTTTTAAATGACTTACCTAATTAGATCAGGATCACAAGAGTAATTCCCTTTAAAGTAAACGTATTAAGGTATTTAATTGCAGGCAAAATCTTTTACTTTTCCCATTTTCTGTTGATTAGAAACAAATTATACAGGTTCTGCTTGCACTCTGGGTGATTCATGCCTGAAGAGGTGGTGGTTACCTTAGGCTATATTCATCACAATAATGAATGTGTTGAACTACACATTTATGAGTTATTTAATTAAAGATGCATCTTCAAGAGTTTTGCTTTCACTCATAGAGGATTAATTGCAATGAGAAGCACCCTGCCACCGTA
Organism: Neotragus moschatus; assembly: GCA_006410615.1. Classification (NCBI taxonomy): domain Eukaryota; kingdom Metazoa; phylum Chordata; class Mammalia; order Artiodactyla; family Bovidae; genus Neotragus; species Neotragus moschatus. The sequence continues at coordinate 459,308 of SJYA01002698.1, forward strand.
AAATACTGGAAAACCCAGGGTGTGGAGGAAATAACTGTTTTCAGACTGGCTCCAGGCAGCAGAAGTCTGAGATACATGAGAGAAGAGAAACAGCAGTATGATACCTAAGAGCTGATTACCTAGGAAGGGTCCATCCATGCCCAGAAAAAGGCAGGGGGAACCCAAGCATAACCCAGTTGAGTGTAGAGACTACAGTTTTTCAGGGAGGAATACCAGAAAAGGAAGAGACTAATGACTGATGGGTAGACCAAGTCAGAAGAGGAGAAAGGAAAGGGTAGTGTGCCATGGAGACCTGCAGAAGGATCCTTTAAGTATTTGGCTAAGTTTTGACCAGCCTTCCAAGGAGATCTGGGATGAAACTACTAGAAAGTGAAACCAACACCATTCATGGAGATCTCATAGGGCTCAGTATTGGCACACCCATCAGTCAGAATAAAAATGCTTCTTAATACATAGGGCATCATGTAGAGTGGTCAAAACAGTCACATCTTGATTATTAGGCCAAACTAATCCCAGAGGAAAATCTGCTCTGAAACTGCCCAAACTGAATTTAAGCAACAAAAGGAGGAAAGTGAGAGAATGTAAGCTAGCTGTGTGCTAGAACAAAGTTCAATAATCTTTGTTAAAAAAAAAAAAAAAAAGAAAATCTGGCATTCTATAACATATGACTCACAATTATTAGCATACAGTCAAGATTGCTAGATATACAAAGTAGAAAAATATGAACCATTATCAAGAGACAAATCCACCGTTGTAAGTAGACACAGAAAAATCAAAGATGGAATTAGTTGACAAGGATATTAAAAGAGCAATTATAATTCTAATGAGTCCAGGGATTTAAAGTAAAATGTAAACACGAAGGAATAAAAGCTTTCTTGTTTCCTTCCTTTACCTAACAATATTCTCTGATCAATTTTTCTTTTACTTCTCTAGGCCTAATTTATTCCACTGGCAACAATTGATTCTAGTGTAGAGTTTTTCACAACACTCAAACATGATGGCTTAGCTCAGAGGCAATGACAACGGTCAGCCAAATGAACTCAATTATGAACGCAAGCTGTATAATCTCCCTGAGATCAGTTTATTTCACATGACAGTCTACAGGACAATATTTGCTTCTTAAAAAGTTAATAGCATGGAAAATAAAAAATGAAGGCTATAGAATCAATGAAACCGGAGAGAGAACTCTAAGAAGCAGACAATCCAATTATAAAAAGGAAGTTGCATGAAAATTAAGTAAATGTGAATATAGACTACATATCAGATATTAAGAACCTTTAATTGAAAAACTTTATTTTACCTCTAAAATGTTTTAAATGTGTGCATTTTTTGAACTAGCAATTCCAGCTCTAAGAACTAATACTACCAGTACTTGCACAAGTCAACAAAGATATATATATGTACATATACATAATGAATCTTGGTACGTCTATTGCAATGAAATGCTATTCAGCTATCAACAGAGAACAAGATAAATTTACATGTACTAATGTAGAAATATGTGTTAAGTGAAAAAAGTAAATATCAGAACAGATTAATTTTGCAATAATTTATTTTAAAAATATACATACATATTATATATTCGGTGTACTATATATATAGTTCACTAAGCATGTAAATGAATCCAAGATTAGTGTGGTTTACATTTAAAAAAAGAGAATTGTTAACATGACACATACTGTACTTCAGGTATTTATGGATGAAACGACATCGTATCAGATTTGCTGAGAGAATTTAGCCATAAAGGGACAAGAGGTAAATGATAAAAGAAGATTGTTAATAAATGTTGAATCTGGTTAATAGCTACCTGAGTTTCATTATATCACATCTATTTTGTGTATGTTTATAAATTTCCCCCAAAAAAACATTATAAATGGTAACAAGATAATGTATTCTTTTTCCTAAAGTTTTCATTTATTTCATATACTCTCTAATTTATCTTGAAGCTGTGATTCAAAAACGTCTTGTACTTTAAATCCTCTTGATAGAACCCTGTTTTTAAATAAAGAGTAGGCTCACAAGTATTGTAAGCACATCTTATTGTTTTAGGAAAAAAATTGCAAACTGCCAATAACTGTAGACAAGCCAGGCCAAAACATCAGTAGCTAAACTGTATATAGTTTTTATTTTATATTTTGAGTTCACTCAAGTATTTTTTAAAAAGAAAAAATATATATATTATTAAAAAGCTTTAATATTTTGCCCAGGTTTTAAATTTTTTCTCAATATTATTTTGAAAGAAATATGCTGAATGATAATGCTTCTCTATTCCTAAAAAGGAGGACTTGTTCTTTTAGAGTTGAAGTTCTGATTTTTTTTTTTTTGGGGAAANAAGAAAAAATATATATATTATTAAAAAGCTTTAATATTTTGCCCAGGTTTTAAATTTTTTCTCAATATTATTTTGAAAGAAATATGCTGAATGATAATGCTTCTCTATTCCTAAAAAGGAGGACTTGTTCTTTTAGAGTTGAAGTTCTGATTTTTTTTTTTTTAACACAATTTCGTCTCTTGTGTGAATAAACCTCTAATGCAAGTTGATGATGATGGAGGACTTCACATGGTGATTAATATATTTAGACTCTTTTCCTTCCATCTGTCATGGAAGCACTGAGAGGCAGTGGAGGCTCAAGGGGGAAGTTTTAGAGCCCACGTCTGCAAGTGGTGTATTTCACTTGTACTCACAATCTATTCATCACAAATCAGTCTTACAATCCCACTCAACTGAAAGGGAGGCTAAAATATTTAATTTCCTGTTTGCTAGAATCAACTATGAGATTTATGGCACCCCAAATATTTTCTTTGCCACAAGAAACATCTTGTTTAATAAATGCTTTCATATGTTTACACTTGTAAACAATCCATTCAGCCTAATTTAAGCTATCAAAAGATAAACTGTCATAACAGAAGTGTGAATGGAAGGCTTAATGCATGAATTTGATTGGCAGTACATGATGTCGAGTCCTATGCCAGAATTAAAATCCACCATTCATGAAATTTACTGAGTGCCTAACATAACGTACTACACTGGGCACTGGCAATGCCAATCAGAGATCCTGGAACCTAGGATTTCTTGTTCTATAAGGGAGAAGAAAGAACGCAGGTAAACATAGTAGTGTGTGCTCTGAGAACAGGTGGAAGGAATACTTACTTAAATATTGGTGACTCAAGGCAAATTCCACAAAAAGTGAGGCAAAACCTTTAAATAAGACTAACAAGAAATGGGAAGATGAGGAATTAGCCAGATGAAACTGGAGTTTTCTTGCGTGTCCCAATCCCAGGCTAAGGGAACGGCACGTGTTAAGTCTTGAATATTGGCAGAGCAACTGAACATTTGGTAAATTATAAGGGCTCAATATTTCTGGAGTCCAGTACACTGAAGAAAAAGCAAGAAATGAAACTGGAGAGAAAATAAAGCCAGCTGGTCAATTGCTTGAAAGTTATAGCTACTCAGTCATGTTGGTTTCTTTGCTACCCTATGGACTGTAGCCCACCAGGCTCTTCTGTCCATGGGATTCTCCAGGCAGGAATACTGGAGTGGGTTGCCATTTCCTCCTCCAGGGGATGGTCTCAATCCAGGGATCAAACCTGAGTCTCCTGTGTTGCAGGTAAATTCTTTGCATCTGAGCCACAAGAGGAGTCCAGTTAATTGCCCACTGGGATATAAATGAGGTGCAAACTTAAATTATGAATAAGATTATTGTCATTAGTTGCTAAATCATGTCTGACTCTTTGCAACTCCATGGACTGCAGCATGCCAAGATTCCCTGTCCTTCACTATCTCCTGGAGTTTGCTCTAATACAGTCCATCAAGTCAGTGAGGCTATTCAACCATCTCATCCTCTGTCGCCCCCTTCTACACTTTTTCTCAGTCTTTCCCAACATCAGAGTCTTTTTCAATGAGTTTTTCACATCAGGTGGCCAAAGTATAGGAGCTTCAGCATCAGTCCTTCTGATGAATATTCAGAGTTGGAGAAGGGAATGACAAACTGCTTCAATATTTTTGCCTTGAGAACCTCATGAAGAGTATGATAGTATGAATAAGATTGGCTGCTTTCTAAAATTTTAATTTATTTCATAGACTCTATACTTTTGTTAAACCTGTGGGTTGAGGGTCTTGTAATTAAAATATTTTGATAGCATTCTGTTAAAGATCACCTTTCCCTTTCATATCAGACATTATTTTCTTGGAAAAAATAGTTTACCTTTTTTCAGAGAGTTTATAAAGGCTAGAACTCGGTGCCTATTTCTTAACGAAGGGAAATAAACACAAAATTTTCAAGAAAGTTGACTACAAATATCATTTCAGTTTCTTTGAAACAAATTCTGGCCTTGTACTAGTATTTTTCATTCAAACTCTTCTGTTGAGATTAATAATTTGAAATTAGTTTGGCACAAAGCAAATATTATAATCTTATCTGTAATACTTTAAGTTCAGATAATATAATTATTTTCTATTATATTAAGAATTTTTATTCTATTTTAAACCTTTTAGATTTTGAACACCATACTGTAATAATGACATCTCTGCATTTGCTTTCCTGTAATTTCTCACCTAAACAAAATCACATACACACATATCCACATGTATACTTAAAAATGCATACATTGAGCCTTTTATCTCAGATTTTAAAATATCAGAGTGTATTGAATATATTTTAAGTTGCCACTCATACTACTCAATTTATAAATATTTGAGATTTACTGAAAGTAATTACTGAATATAATTAGAAAATAGAAAATACCATTTATAATAATACACTGTATAGTAAAATGTTTAATTTTGACTTATTTGAACATGATTATTACATTATTGCTTATTGTCAAGTGTGAACAATCTTAACTACCCCAAAAAACTTTTCAGAAGTTTAGCGTCATCATGTAGCAGACATAAGTAGGTTATACATTGAATGATGCTGAACATTTTTTTCTAATAGAGCTTTTAAGACATTTGAGAAGACGTGAGTGCCAAAATATGCCAATGTCAATTTAGATGATACATTACTGGTAATGTTTAGAAAATGCTTTTCATAATATATCATGATTATAAAAATCAAGTAAGCCAAACTTATACTTGATTTATAATTCCTGAGGCATTTACAATAAAATTTCTGCATGTACATATATAATATGTATATGTAAAATGTGCTTATACTGAACATATGGGCATATACAAACATATACATGTATTTTTGACAAAGGGCAAAATATACATTACTGTTTTATAACAAATTTTAAAAAACTTTAATTGCATATCATGAACATATTTTCATGACATTCAATATTAATCTATAACTTCATTTTATTGACCAAAATGGATTCTATTCTATGGGGACAACTAATCCTTTTACCAGTGTTCACACGGTAGCCAGGTGATGGTCAAGCCTTATTCTCTTTTCCCAACTTCCTTTCCAAAATTAATAAATGAACGCATTTGTTTCCAACTGCCTAGTAAATTTAATTCAGACTTGCGATTTTGCCATTAAAAAATAGAAAGAGTAGTTTATATTACCTTTGGATTATTTATAACTCAATTTCCTGTATGTTTAGTATGTGCTAGAAAAAATACTTTTGTGTTCTTAAGTTTAATCCTTAAATGTGGAGAATTTACTCTGTGAAATAACCTGCCTGTAGTAGAACCTAGATTTTTTTAAACTGGAATTTTATATGAGTTATTAGAACCAGAATACTTGATGTAGATCTTTGAGACCGTATGCATGTATTTTGAAAAAAAAAAAACTATTCCACATCCATATGCCTGCAAATTTTGTACAAATTTTATACCCTCATTTCAGATCACAATATTCAGTGCTCTCTCACTTTAAGGAATTGCTGGCAATGTCTTTACCAGTGGGGTTAATAGAGTATTGTCTACTCTTTCAGAATCCCTTTATTGTGATCCATAAAATTTGGGTTTAGATGCTAACTTTCTACTTTGCCTTGATCCCTGAATTCTTATATCTGGAAACAGGCAAAATGATCTTAACAGATATATCCCTTCATCTACAGGCTTGATCTCCATCCAATATATTCTGGAATGTTTTAGTTTAAGGTAAAACCCAGCGTGTATGGTAAAGGTTGGCTTGGTCTAATTCTAAGGTATAGGGGCAAAATTAGGTCCTTCAAATACTTTCTGAGACTGATATAAGAATGCATAAATAATAATAAAGGCAAATTTAACTGCTGGTAATATAATTTACTTGTTCCCATTATGGGTTGTTTTATTTCTCCTAACCTAAGTACATCCTGTCGTCATGAGTCTCCTGCCAATGCTTTCTTTGCTACAATTAGAGTTCTGGGTGATAGGGCAATAAGAGAAGCATTTAAAACTCTCCCTTGAGGGGACACATCATTTCTTGTTTGGGATCTCAGTTGAAATCAGATTGCTTGCTTTGTTCTGCCATCTCGTTTCTTGGCATTAAAACTTCCCTTTGGTGGCAATATATTTCAGGGATATAAGTTTTAACCACTTCCTGTCTAATTTAATGGAATGTATGTCACTAAAACTCCTGTTTTGCAGATAAATAAATTGGTATTTAGAACAATCAAAGAATATTCCAAGGCAAAATGGCAAGTAAACAATAGATTGTAACTTGGGAATCCTATTCTAAGTCCAGTTTTTTGTGTTTTTTTTTTTTTTTTTTTCTAAAACGAAAGAAAAAAAAATGATCCTGCCTACCTTCCAGTTTCCATTATTGAGCACTGGGTACAAAACAGATCCTCCTTCTTACAGACTTAATGTCAACTGAATTTTAGGGATTAATGTTTCTCCTATTCAGAGGAAATTAAAGAGGCCCTTGGCTTCAGGCTCAGCTATCTTTTCTGATTTACTTTCAAATACAATCCTCACCATAGTGGTTAGATTAAGGATTTATTTCTTGAGACCAAATCTCTGAGCCTTATCCCAGTTATAGTAATAAAACCAGTATATTTATATTTATCAATCACTTTTTGCATTTAATACACTGCACTAGGAAAAATATTGCACATCTTATTATAATACCTGAAAAGACATAAAGCAAAGGAAAAATAAAAATTGTTACTGACTTTAAATGTATAAACTGTCAGTATTCTCTAGGTCCCCAAAGTCCTTCCTTCTTTTAAAACTGCTTTGCAGCTCTGCTCTTAACGTTCATTCATTCATTCAATGAGCCTTATTGAAGTACTTGAAATTCTGGTGCTGAAGGTCAGACCAAACTACACAGGAAATGGAAAAGAGTCTCAGTACCTCCACCCTTCAAAAACCCATATTCTCCCCATTCACTGAAAACACTAGCCCTAAAAGTGGAGTTCCTCATTCTTGCCTACCTGCCTTATATTTGCTGGTTATCTAGTCTTGTTTCTCTGGAATGACATATTATTCAACTCTGAAACTGTGCCTCACTGCTAAATCTCTTTCCCTTTTTTTTTTTTTTTTAAGAGTTAGACAATCCTTTTTAAGTCTAACTATTATAAAATTGTTTTTTTGGTGTGTGTTCCATTACATGACCATTGTCACACCAATTTACTAGTATCTTTAAGCCCAGTTCAAGTAGCAGAGGTCAAATACTTTTCACCATTTTAATATCAAGCAATTGCTTTCCTCTTTAATAAAAGGAAAATGTCCAAAATTGGGCTAAGGTGTTTGTAGATTTTCCCAAAACCTATGAGAGTTAAAATAATCAACCTCTAAATTATATAAAATATCTTGAACCATGGAAACCATAAAGAGATTAAAGCCTTTAAATTAGGGCATGCTACAGTCTTTTATCTCTACAAGTCCCATAATATTCCCTGAGATTCATTAAAAGGAGTCTCAGGACTTTCTCTATCCATGATCTTCATGTATATAGGAAAGCAAAGAAAAACTCATATGCACAGTTAGTATATATCCATTGACCTCATTACTATTCCTGGATTTTCTACTGCTCTCTGTGTCAAATCTCTTAACCTCTTATGCCTCTTCTTCCATCTGTAAAATGAGGATAATAATAACTACCTCCTACATCACAGGAAAAGGAGATTAATGAGATGTCTAAGAAATATTTTAGCTATTTAGAAAATGTGTCAAGGAAAGGTACATTTTGTAAAAGCAGTTTTTAAAAGTGGCATTTCCTATGGAAACATGGAAAGACTACTCTGTGAAATATAAGTTTTTGAGAAAATGTTTAAGATAAAGCTACTTCTTAAGAGGATCTCAAGTTTTTATTTTATCTGAAATACGGTTAATGACATTGATAAGTTCAAAGTTTAAAAACAGTTTTTTTTCTTTGAGTGATAACAAAATCATTGAAAAGGAGACACTTTTATCTGAATAAAGGCTGGAATGCATGAATGAGTAAATAAAGAATGATGGAGCAGATTGAGTGGTAGAGTCCAAGAGCTGGGAGAAGAGTGGCGATTGCTATCTAGAATAACTGTTCTGAATGATTGACCACACTGAGGATATGTTCTAAAAAAAGCTGGGGCGGGGGGTGGTTATATGGACACTGAAAATATCCTCTATACTGAAAGAGCCAGCAGCTTTAAGTAGATCCCCTCTGTGGGATCTACTGAGTAGGGAAAGGCTATTTCATACTACAAAGAGGATTGCCAACCATTCATTATAATACGAATACTGAGAAACTATAGCTTAACAGAGACACCAGTCACTAAGGTCTCTAAGAAGGCAGTCAAACCTCAGCAGTGATTGCCGAATCTGCAACATTTGAGGTGAAGATGCCCTGCAGAAAGAATTGAAGTCCTGAAAGTTCAAAGACTAAAATGTATTTTAATTTTGGCCTCTAATTGCAAATATCTGCTGATGAGTTTCTGTGAGATTTGGGATGTTTACAGTTTCTTTTAAACTGTAAAATTATTAGGGGAAGATTGTTGTAATATTGAGGGAGAGAGCTCTACCATTCGTATAAGTAACCTCAGTCCATAATTGACATATTAAAAGAAATGACCAAATAAAACCTACATATTATATAGTTAACAGACAGAACTATGAATTTAGTATTTACTTTGAAAACACTTATGTAACTCTATTTAGACATTGATGTAGGTTTGTGGGAACCTTCAGTTAGTTTATAGTTTTAGGCTAGTTGAAAGCAAATAATGATAAGGCCATATGATTATTACTCTAGTAAATATATGTAATCAGTGTCATGGGAGAGAAAAAAGTTTGACAAGAGACTTCAGAAAGTATGCAAAAACTTAGACTCCTGCAAAATTTGGTATTTTTAGGTGGGAAGAAACCACAGGGATGAGATTAAAGCAGCAGAATGAAATTGCATCTTGGTGAACCTTGTATGTTTTCCCTGTTCAGTAACTGGGAGCCATGAAATGGTCAGATTTGCATTTTTAGAGTGACCCTAAATTAAGAGTTAAGACAAGAAATCTGTATTGCTTTGGGATTGCTGCTGTAATATATTACTAGTAGCACGTATACTGTAATAAAGTATCAGATTTAGTGTCTTTTTTAACTTTTATGTATTTATTTTTGGCTGAGCTGGGTCTTTGCTGCTGCTCCTGCTTTCCTCTATTTGCAGAGGGCAGGGGCTCCTCTCTAGTTGTGATGCTTCTCATTGCAGTGGTTTTTTCTCTCCCTCTTGTTTTTTTTTTTTTTCTTTTTTCTTTCTTATTTTCTTTTTTTTTTTTTGTAGATCATGGATTCCATGGCACATGGGCTTCAATAGCTGTGGCACATGGTCTCAGTAGTTGCTGCTCCTGGACTCTGGAGCCACAGGCTCAGTAGGGGCTGCACGTAGGCTTAGTTGTTCCTGGGCCTGTGGGTTATTCCCGGACCAGAGATCGAACCCGTGTCTCTTGGATGGGCAGGCAGATTCTTTATCACTGAGCTACTAGGGAAGCCCTCATATTTAGAGTCTTAAAACAACATACGTGTTTTATACTATAGTTCTAGGTGTCGGAAGTCCAATACCAGTTTCACTGGGCCAAAGTCAAGGTGTTGACCTCTTCTGGGGTGTTTGTGAGGGCACTTCACTTCCTTGCACTTTATAGACTTTAGTGGCTGCCTGTATTGCTTGGTTCGTGTTCTCTTCCTCCGCTTTCAAGGTGCATCACTCTAATCTGCTCCTATATTCTCCAGCTCTGTGTTAAATCCTCCAATGCCATTTTCTTATAGGGACACTTTACATTTAGGGTATTCCCAGATATTCTAAGTATGTTCCCATCTCAAAATCCTTAAACTAGTCATGTTCACAAAATCCATTTTAGCATGTAAGATAACACAGGTTTCAGGGACTAGGATCTAGATATCTTTGGGGCCCATTGTTTAGCCCACCCCAGAGCTTATGTTCAGTTATAAGGAACACTCTTCACGTATCCCTTCACATCCCTTCATATATTTCTTCACATGTGCACAAATACATGTGCACACACACATATGCACACACACACACACACGTGCATGCATACACTTCAAAATGCATGCAACAGAAAACAAAAAATGCACCAGAACAGGTACTTGCACTAAGTCAGTGGCCGTAGTAGATTTGATGAGTCAGTGGTCATACAGAGTATGGAAAATTAGAGTTTAGATTTAGATATATGGCTTGTGTATTAAAATGTATGATAGTACTATTAATCAAAATCAGGAATTGTACTCAAATGGAACTATATATGTTCAGAAAAAAAAAAAAAAGCTGAAGTATAGCTAAGCATTCAGTCAAATTCTCTGTATATTGGTCCTGGGGTCATTTCTTTTAAAACCACTTCCCCAACAAATGTATGTATTGAACGATCACTCCCTCCATGGCAGTTCAATTTCATACAAGTAATGATGGAGGAAATATTTCTAACCGCTCTGTCTCTATGGAATACAGTTCTATGTTCTGAAAAGAGCAGTGATTAATTTCAGATCAATGTATTTCAACTATGTGAAAGTACTCACTGCTGTTACCAAGTCAGAACCATAAAATACATAGATTGTGGATTTTTATGGTTATATTTAAATTATGATTACTATTTTAAATTTTCATGTGCTATGTCTTTATATTTTATAAAAGGCAAGTCAAAAATACCTCATTTCACAGCAGAAAATCAATAATATAAAATTTAATGTAAATTTTTCTCCAACTCAGTCATCTACAAATATCAATTTTTTGATATATTTGTCAGTACAAATATTAGTTATAGCTCAAATTTTTAAATAACAAGATACTAGAGTTTTGAGGTTTTGAAAAGTAATCTTTTCAAAGCAAACAATTCAAGATACAGCATAAGTTTTACTGGTAAAAATAGAAACCAAATATTTCTTGTTTATTACATGTAGTTTAATATGAATTATTTATAGGCACTTGTCTCTTGTAATACTATAATCTGAAAGATTCATTTGGATTTTCTTACAATCTTGTCTTAGAATTTTTATGGAGGATTATTTTCTAGGAAAGAAAATAGCCATAATTTCAATATATATTAAAAAAAAAACCCAGATGGGAAATATAGAAATAAAGAGGTGCATGTTTTCCTTTCCCCATAAAAATCTTCCTAATTTCTTATTTGTTTGATATTTCTGAACTAAGTGTTCAAGAGTTCTATGTAACTAACTTTAACCATATTTTATACACTCCAAATTAAGGCATGTGTCTCAAACCACTATTGACAATAGAGAAGAACTTTTGAAATTAGTAGATACTGGGGATGAAAACAACTTCTCTTCTGATGGAAATCTTTTAAGCCTGGAATTTGACCTCATCAATAGTCTTAAAATAGATTATCATATGGAATTCATGAGCTTCTTTGAGTTTGACTATTTTAGATATTTCGTGTAAGTTGAATCATGCAGTATTTATCCTTCTGTCTCTGTCTTATTCTAGTTAAGATGGATGAACTTCCAGAACATTACGGTATCAGATGCATCATGATATCCTTTATTGAAGCTGAATAATATGCTCTGGTATTCAGTTCACTCAGTCGTGTCTGACTCTTTGCGACCCCATGGACAGCAGCATGCCAGGCCTCCCTGTCCATCACCAACTCTCCGAGTTTACTCAAACTCATGTCCTTTGAGTTGGTGATGCTATCCAATCATCTCGTCCTCTGTCATCCTCTTCTCCTCCCCCCTTCAATCTTTCCCAGCATCAGGGTCTTTTAAAATGAATCAGTTCTTTGCATCAGGTGGCCAAAGTATTGGAGTTTCAGCTTCAGCATCAGTCCTTCCAATGAACAATCAGGACTGATTTCCTTTAGGATGGACTGGTTGGATCCCCTTGCTGTCCAAGGGACTCTCAGGAATCTTGTCCAACACCACAGTTCAAAAGCATCAATTGTTCAGTGCTCAGCTTTCTTCACAGTCCAACTCTCACATCCATACATGACTACTGAAAAAACCATAGCTTTGACTAGATGGACCATTTTTGGTAAAGTAATGTCTTTGCTTTTTAATAAGCTGTCTAGGTTGGTCATAACCTTTCTTCCAAGGAGCAAGTGTCTTTAATTTCATGGCTGCAGTTGCCATCTGAAGTGACTTTGGATGCTCTTATATACATATACCATATTTTCTTTATTCTTTCACATATCCATTGACATCCATTCTACATTTTGACTATTTTGAAAAATGCTGCATGAGCATGGGAATAAAAATAATTTTTTCAAGATGTAGATTTGAGTTCTTTTGGATAAATACTCAGAAGTGGAATTGCTGAGTTATATAGATTATGATTATTTCGAAGGAAATCTTTATAGTGTTTTCTATAGCAGCTAAACCATTTTGCATTCCCACCAACCATATATATAATTCCAAAATTCCCACATGCTCGACAACACGTGTTACCTTTTGTGTGGTTATGTTTTTGAAAACAGTAGCCATCCTAACCAGTATAATATCTCACTGTGGTTGGTTTTGATTTGCAGTTCCCCGATAATTAGTGATGTTGAACATATGTTCGTATATATTTTTGCTATTTCCCTTTATTCTTTGGAAAAGTGTCTATTAGAGTCCTATGCCCAGTCCTATGCCCCTATATATTGACTTGTAGAGGTCACTTGCTTATTTTAGACATTAACTCTTTTATCAGAAATATGGTTNTTTTGATTTGCAGTTCCCTGATAATTAGTGATGTTGAACATATGTTCGTATATATTTTTGCTATTTCCCTTTATTCTTTGGAAAAGTGTCTATTAGAGTCCTATGCCCAGTCCTATGCCCCTATATATTGACTTGTAGAGGTCACTTGCTTATTTTAGACATTAACTCTTTTATCAGAAATATGGTTGGTAGATATTTTCTCATACTCCGCAGTTTGCTTTTGTACTCAATTGTTTCTGTTTTTGTGCAGGAGATTTTTAGTTGATGTAGTCCTACTTGTTGCCCATGATTTTGGTTTCATTTCCACGAAATCATAGCCAAGACAAATGGCATGAGGATTTTCTTTTATGTTTTCTTCTAGTGGTTTACAGTTTGAGGTATTATAGTTAATTCTTCAATCCATTTTGAGTTTATGTTTTTGTGTAGCCTAAGTGATGAATCTTTCTTACGGACATAGATAGCCAGTTGACTCAACAACATTTGTTAAACAGACTCTGTAGCTATCATTTTCACTCTTGGAACCCTTGTGGAAGATGTCGTGGGTTTATTTCTGTGTTCCCTATTGTGTTCCATTTGTCTCTGACTGTCTTTATACCATTACCATACTGTTTTAATTACTCTAACTTTGTAACATATTTTGATGTCAGGAAGTGTTAGGCCTTCAGCTTTGTTTTTCTTTTCCAAAATTGTTTTGTCTAATGTGGCCTTTTGTGATTTTATATAAACTTTAATTTTTTTTTTCTATTTCAGAAAAAATACCATTAAGTTATAGAACAGGATTGCATTGAATCTGTAGACTGACTTTGTCAATATGAACATTTTAACCATATTAAGTTTTCCAATCTATGAATGTAGAATGTCTTCATTTCTTTGAGCCTTTAATTTCTTTTGTTGATTTTTTTTTTCCGAAGTACAAGTTCACCCCTTCAGTTAAGTTTATTTCCAAGTATTGTATAGTTACTGATGATATTGAAAGTGGGATTATTTTCTTAGCTTCCTTTCCAGGTGGTGAACTGTTACTTATGTAGAAAGATCATTTTTGTAAATTGATTTTGAATCCTAAAACTTCAATGAGTTTATTAGTTCTAAATTTTTCTTGCAAAATTTTAAGGATTTTTTACGTATAAGTTCATGTCATCTTCAAATAGTGACAATTTTACTTCTCTCTTTCTGGTTTGAATGCTATTCAGTATGTTGTCTTGCCTAATTTCTTTGACTAGAATTTCCAGCGTGACATTGAATGAAAGTGTGAAGAATGGGTATCCTTGCCTAGTTTCTGATCTTTTAGTTTTAATCATTGAAGATGATATCAGCTGTGAGCTAGTTACATATAGCTTTATATTCCTAGTGTGTTTGAGTTCTGTCACAAAAACCTGAGTTGTATCTAATGTTTTTTCTGTAACTATTGAGATGATCATGTGATTTTTATCCTCTGTTTTGTAAATGTAATACATCAAAGTAACTGAATTTTCACATACCGTACTATACTCAAATCCCAGAGATAAATCCCCACTTGGTCATGGTGTGTGCTCCTTTTAGTGTGCTATTTAATATAGTTTGGTTGAGGATTTTTGCAGTTATGTTTATCAGGGGTATTGGCCTATAGTTTTTTATTGGTAATATCTTTGTCTTTTGGGGAAGTTGATCCACTTTTATATAAAAGAATTATTGATAGAGATTTTACTATTGCCAGATTGTTAATTCTCTTATATCTTGTAGTTCTTTTCTCTTTATAGTCTCCTTTGTAATTCATTGCTTTTATATATATATGCTTTTATTCTTTCCTATTATTTTTTTGTGTATTTTTACATGTAATTTCTCTTAAGTTATTATAGGGCTTGCTAGAATGTAGTTATCATAGTGTATTTTAAACTGTAACAATTTATATCAGTAGTGTACAAGAAGTCCATATTGCTACTTACCACCCTTCATGTCTTTGATATCATAATATATATATATACATATGTATAAATTTATTTATATTTAACATGTATTATTCACATACTTCTATAATTTTAATTTTTGTCTTTTAACTTTTATACTAGAATTGAGTGATTTGACCCACTCCACTGTTCTTGCCTGGAGAATCCCAGGACATGGGAGCCTGGTGGGCTGCCATTTCTGGGGTTGAACAGAGTCGGACATGACTGAGTGACTTAGAAGCAGCAGCAGCCCTCCACCATTACAGTATTTACAGTACAGTCATCGCTCAGTATCTACAGGTGATTGATTCCAAGACCTGTGACAAACACCCAAATCTGTGGATACTTGAGTCCCACAGTTGGCCTTCCATATCTGCAGTTCCACATCCACAGATTCAACTAACAATGGATTATGTATTACTATATGTATTTACTGGAAAAAAGAAAATTCATGTACAAGTGAACCTGTGTGATTCAAACCCCTGCTCTTCAAGGGTCATTTATATTTTGTATTTACTTTTGTATTTACCTTTATCAGCAAATTTTATACTTTTATATGCTTTTCTATTGCCACTTTGCCTCTTTTTGCTTAAATTTGAAGAACTTCCTTTACTGCTTCTTATAAAGCCAGTCTAGCATCAGTATACTCCCTCAGCTTTTGTTCATCTAAGGAAATATTTTGTTGTTGTTGTTTTAGTCATGTAGTCACACCCGACTCTTTGTGACCCCATGGACTGTAAGCCCTGTAAGCCTCCTTATCCATGAGATTTCCCAGGCAATAATACTGGATTAGGTTGCCAATTCCTTCTCCAGGGATCAAACCCATGACTTTATCAGGGAGCCACCAGGGAAACCCAAGAAAGTCTTTATCTCTGCCTTTTTTTTTTTTTTTTTTTTGAGTAACAGGTTTGTCCAGTGTTCTTGGTTGGTAGGTTTTATTTTTCCTTTTGGTACTTTGAATACCTCAGCCTGCAAGGTTTCTGCTGAAAATTGCTGGTAGTCTTACTGGGAGTTCCCTTTTACATAACAAGTAACTTTTCTCTTATTGCTTATATAACTATTTTTGCCTTTGCCTTTTGACAATTTAATTATAACATACCTTGATATGGATTTCTTTGGATTCTTTTAATTTGAAATCTGTTTGGTTTTCTGGATGTAAAATGTTCATTTTCCTCTTCATATTTAGGAAATTTGAGACATATTATTTTAAATAATATTTCTGCTCCTCTTCTTCTTTTTGGGATTAATTATGCATACTTTGTTTACTTAGTGGTATCTCATAAGTCCCTTAAGTTTTATTCACTCTTTAATTCTCTTATCTTGTTGTTCCTCTGACTGAATAATTTCCATTAATTGATATTCAAGTTCACTGATCCTTGCTTTTGCTTGATCTAGTCCATTGTTTAACCTCCGTAATGAATTTTTTATTTCAGTGTTGTATTACTTAGTTTTAGGATTTATGTTTGGTACTTTTAAATATTTTATCTTTGTTGAAATTCTTACTTTGTTCATGCATTGTTCTCCTGACTTCATTGAGCATTTTGTCAGTTATTTTTCTTTGTCAGGTAAATCATTTATTTATGTTTTATTAGTGTTTGTTTCCATAAAAAACATCTTATTTCTCTGCTTGGTGCATATTTTCCTGTGTCTTCCTTTTTCTTGACTCTGTGGCTTTTCTCCTAGTCTTCACAAATGGGCCTTGTACAGAAGACCCTCCCTCAGTTGGCCTATTTAGAGCTTCTGGGGCTTCTTCAAACTTTGTGCCAGTCCAAACAACTGCATTTATTCTTAGAAACTACCAGGAGTCTAGATTATACCAAGTTCCAGCACTTGGAGTCAGGCAAGATAGAAGTCAGTTCCTTGGGCAGCCCCTAGAGATGTAGGTATATTGGGTTTATAGTCTAGTACTTCCCCTCCAATAAGGAAGAGGTGATCTGAGCTTTTTCATTCACGAACTCTGCACTGAATAGGAGAAGGGGCTATGGTGACAGCTTGCAAGCTAGATCAAATTACCATCTTTGTTCAGTCATCCCCAGGCAACTAGACTATATTAGGGCCCATTAGCACAATCAAAGAGAAAATACAGAAGCAACTCCCTTGGACAGCCTAGAAAGTTGGAATATTGGGCCTGTAGCTGAAATCTTTCCATCTCCAGGGAGAAGCTGGAAGCCAGATATTTCCTCCCCATTGTATGACATTGTGCTCTGGTGGCAGGGATGATGAAGAAAGGGTGTTTTGAATTTTCCTACTAACTTTGACTTGACTGGCTTCATTTTGTCCAGGATATAGAAATCTCTCAACTAGTTTCTAAATTTCTCACAAAGGAAACTTGTCCATGTAAGTGTGTCTGTGGAGAGAGAGAGGGTCCAGGGATTATTATATGGAAAAAGTGACCTCAACAATATGGCCAAACTGCAACTTTTGAGCAGATATGCTCAACTATTAAAAGTAATAGCAAATTGTGCAGATTAGGGGTCAGTTATTATATTTGCATAATCTCCCACAAATAAGACTTTAATGGAACATAATCACACTCGTCTCTTTGCTTACATATGAGCAAAAAAAGGTGGTTATAAAACTGCAGTGTGAATAAAACTGCCGTGTGATGATATACATTGCAATGTGTATACACACTGTATTAATACATGATGTGTTTTAATACATGGTATGTATTAATACACTGTGTAATATACACTGTATTAATACAGTATGTAAATTACAGTATGTAATTTACACACTTATGTGATAATACACACTGCAGCAATAAAACTGCAGTGTGAATAATGCATACAGATAGGGTTTTCCAGGTGGCACCAGTGGTAAAGAACCTGCCTGCCAATGCAGGGTAAGTTAAGAGATGTAGTTTCCATCCCTGGGTTGGGAAGATCCCCTGGAGGAGGACATGGCAATCCACTCTGGTACTCTTGCCTGGAGAACCCCATGGACTGAGGAGCCTGGAGGACTATGGTCCATAGGGTTGCAAAGAGTTGGATACGACTGAAGCGACTGAGGAGTAGGGGAGTAAAATGCATGAATTTTAGACTAACTTCTTTTGGAAGTTCAGAAATATTGCTGTATTTTCTCCAGACTTACGTTAGAAGTAAGGATCAGCTAAATAAAATAATGTGAATGGTAAGCATCAATAAATAATAATTATTAATAAGTTTACTACTGGTTAAATTTTTTCAAATCCTATTCCCCAGTAAGAAATTATGAACACTATAAAAATATGATTTTTCTTTATATCCACTATTCTCAGATCTAGAAGATCCTTACAACTTGTGGGCAGTCAGTGGTTGATTTATTCATTCATTATATGAATGGTCAAAGGTGCAAATAAAATCAACTGTCAATGTCCTGTCTACAATTTCAGTAACCAACAAATAACTATTGTGACATTTCAGTTATTACATGAGCACTCTACTTACACTTTTGATTTTAACCAAATATATGTTAGCTTCAAAACATTTGACAAGAGCTTGTGAATAAAATACAAAATTAGATAATCAAATGATTTCTGAAGTTGAGCTTATAAAATTTTTATTCTAAGGTCTTTTGAAGAAATATTGAAACAGAAACCAAATATGATGAATAACAAAATATCATTTCACCATTTTTAATAAAAAAACAGCCTTATGTATCCTATTCAGGAAAAAAAATAAATTAGATTTGAAAATCAAGTTAAATGAGAAAAGCAGTTTCTCATTAAGTTAAATTTAAATTTAACATAATAATGCAGTATTTTGTAACATGGGCATAGAAATTTCTGTAATGAAATCCTATTATGCACGTAATTCTGAAGAAACAAAATACCGAAAAACCCCTGCCTGCAAAAAGTACCATGTAGAATCACATACAATAAATATACCCATCAGTGTTCTTTATAGGATAGGCAGTCCTTATTTCCCTGAGAAAAAAATACAAATTACCGTCTTTTGTACCATTTTCCTTGCCACAGGAGAAAAAATAACACAAAAGACATCTACTGCTATATAATATTCTCTTGACATATTTTTACTTTCTTTAAGTATTAAGGTAATAACATGAAAATATTTCTAAAGTTTTTCATGCAAGAACACAGAATATAGTTTTTAGTATATTAATGGAGTCAACTAAAGTGGCTTTTTGATCACATATCTAAGCTGAAAATAAAATGTGTGTGTAGTTATGTTTTAAAATGAGTGGAAACATTTACCATCTGGTAAAATTAAAATTCAGTTTATATTGCATACTTTGGTTATGTGTAAATAAGAAGCCAGTCCTTAGAAATAGGGTCTGAAGAAAGCTAAAGAAATCTGGTAACTACTCTTGAATATTTAAATATGATTTAACCAGATTTGTTATCACTGATTTTAATAAAAGCANACAGTATGTAAATTACAGTATGTAATTTACACACTTATGTGATAATACACACTGCAGCAATAAAACTGCAGTGTGAATAATGCATACAGATAGGGTTTTCCAGGTGGCACCAGTGGTAAAGAACCTGCCTGCCAATGCAGGGTAAGTTAAGAGATGTAGTTTCCATCCCTGGGTTGGGAAGATCCCCTGGAGGAGGACATGGCAATCCACTCTGGTACTCTTGCCTGGAGAACCCCATGGACTGAGGAGCCTGGAGGACTATGGTCCATAGGGTTGCAAAGAGTTGGATACGACTGAAGCGACTGAGGAGTAGGGGAGTAAAATGCATGAATTTTAGACTAACTTCTTTTGGAAGTTCAGAAATATTGCTGTATTTTCTCCAGACTTACGTTAGAAGTAAGGATCAGCTAAATAAAATAATGTGAATGGTAAGCATCAATAAATAATAATTATTAATAAGTTTACTACTGGTTAAATTTTTTCAAATCCTATTCCCCAGTAAGAAATTATGAACACTATAAAAATATGATTTTTCTTTATATCCACTATTCTCAGATCTAGAAGATCCTTACAACTTGTGGGCAGTCAGTGGTTGATTTATTCATTCATTATATGAATGGTCAAAGGTGCAAATAAAATCAACTGTCAATGTCCTGTCTACAATTTCAGTAACCAACAAATAACTATTGTGACATTTCAGTTATTACATGAGCACTCTACTTACACTTTTGATTTTAACCAAATATATGTTAGCTTCAAAACATTTGACAAGAGCTTGTGAATAAAATACAAAATTAGATAATCAAATGATTTCTGAAGTTGAGCTTATAAAATTTTTATTCTAAGGTCTTTTGAAGAAATATTGAAACAGAAACCAAATATGATGAATAACAAAATATCATTTCACCATTTTTAATAAAAAAACAGCCTTATGTATCCTATTCAGGAAAAAAAATAAATTAGATTTGAAAATCAAGTTAAATGAGAAAAGCAGTTTCTCATTAAGTTAAATTTAAATTTAACATAATAATGCAGTATTTTGTAACATGGGCATAGAAATTTCTGTAATGAAATCCTATTATGCACGTAATTCTGAAGAAACAAAATACCGAAAAACCCCTGCCTGCAAAAAGTACCATGTAGAATCACATACAATAAATATACCCATCAGTGTTCTTTATAGGATAGGCAGTCCTTATTTCCCTGAGAAAAAAATACAAATTACCGTCTTTTGTACCATTTTCCTTGCCACAGGAGAAAAAATAACACAAAAGACATCTACTGCTATATAATATTCTCTTGACATATTTTTACTTTCTTTAAGTATTAAGGTAATAACATGAAAATATTTCTAAAGTTTTTCATGCAAGAACACAGAATATAGTTTTTAGTATATTAATGGAGTCAACTAAAGTGGCTTTTTGATCACATATCTAAGCTGAAAATAAAATGTGTGTGTAGTTATGTTTTAAAATGAGTGGAAACATTTACCATCTGGTAAAATTAAAATTCAGTTTATATTGCATACTTTGGTTATGTGTAAATAAGAAGCCAGTCCTTAGAAATAGGGTCTGAAGAAAGCTAAAGAAATCTGGTAACTACTCTTGAATATTTAAATATGATTTAACCAGATTTGTTATCACTGATTTTAATAAAAGCAGTATTTCCCTGAAATCATTTAATTAGATATGAGAATAAATAGTTACTTCATATGTTTTCATTTAAAGGATTAAATTTCCCTGTGAGGAGATTGAGCAAGTTATAAATAGTAAACATGTAAAGAACAAAAGGTATTACTTTGGGATATTGTCTCTGCTTTTCATAGAGTCACTTGCATTAGACCAGTGCTCTTCCTGAGAACAACTAGGAAAGCTGGATGAAATACAAAAGAGTTATGCTTCAGAGCACCGAAGACCTGCCAAGTTAGGCTGAGCTTCGTGGGCAGACCTCATGGAGAGAAGGGAACTTGTGAACACTGAGCCGATATTTTGAACTATCACTTGCCTGTCAATGACATTTCACGGGGCAAATACCTGCTGATCATTGGAAGTGGGCTGGAGGATGGCTTATGGAAGACAGAAAGGAACAGCACTTTTAACAATCTCATGAGGCTAGAGGAACAAAAATTGAAGTTGGCGACTGGCAGTGCTGCCAGGATCTTGAGAATCCGTGATCCCAGAGAGAAGGGACGTGTTGAGAAGTGGTCGTGAAACCCAGTTTCCTTCAAAACATTTGCTGAATCCATCAGCAGCATAAGATATCAGTGTAAGAAGCCAAGTAAAGAGGGGCTGAAGAGGAGAGTAGAATTTTATACAGTGTTCATTACTGTGGAGACAAAAACTTGAGAGTAGAATCAAAATTTGAGAGTCCCTACGATACACTCCAGGCTTTAGGTTTGTTTCCCTGGAGGGATGGGAGATAAGAGACTTAAAATAAGACTGAAAAAAACTATTAGATAGCTCATTGTTGATTAGATTGAGGTGGTCTTCTCCTACTTTTAAAGCCTACCTATGTACTGATGAACCTACTCTGGAAGAAGGTAATTATATTCATAGGCCTTACAATTTCTTATACATAATTCATAGAATTCAATTAAAAACAAACACAATTTAGATTACAGACCACACTCAACTCTGTAGTTGAAAAAAGAGAAGCAAGAGAAGCATGTCGTGGTCATCGAACCCTGACTATTCTTAAATCTTGCTGGGAAAATATTCCCTGGTCCCGTAACCTGGAATTAAAGAATAGACTTATTTTGCTCCCTTTGAGTTGTTTTGCAGTTTACTGATTTTCCAGAGCTTTTGTCTCCATCCATTCTTTCTTTTCCACCATTCTAGTATACTTCTGAAGATAGTATGGTGAAAAATGTCTTACTTGGAGCTTGCTGAAAGTCAGTATGTTGTTGTTGTTCAGTCGTTCCATTATGTCTGGCCAATTGTAGTACATCAGACCTCTGTGTCCCTCACCATCTCTCGAAGTTCACCTAAGTTCATGTCCATTGCATCGGTGATGCCATCCAGCCATCTCATCCTCTGACGTCCTCTTCTCTTCTGCCCTCAATCTTTCCCAGCATCAGGGAGTTTTCCAATGAGTTGGCTGTTTGCATCTGATGACCAAAATACTGAAGCTTCAGTGTCAGCATCAGTCCTTCCAACACGTATTCAGGGTTGATCTCTCTTAAAATTGATTGTTTTGATCTCCTTGCTGTCCAAGGGACTCTAAAGTTTTTCCAACACTGTAGTTCAAAAGCATCCATTCAGTAGGTCAGTATACTCTTTGCCTATAAAGAAGTGGGGCCTCAAAGGTCTCTTTTTATGTGTCATATGCTTTTTTTAGATGCTAAATCACTTCAGTCATGTCCAACTCTTTGTGACCCCATGGACTGTAGCCCACCAGTCTCCTCTGTCCATGGGATTCTTCAGGCAAGAATACTGGAGTGGATTGGCTGCCCTTCTCCAAGGGATCTTTCTGACGCAGGGATTGAACCCACGTCTCTTATGTCTACTCTGCATTGGTAGGTGGGTTCTTTACCACTCTAGTGGCACTTGGGAAGTCCTACTTTTTTTAGATAGTACCATTAAAAATAAACACACAAAACTTGAGATTCCAGTTAACTGCATGTGTCAAAACCACATATTCAGTTCTCAGCGAGCTGCCTTTCACTCAAGATTTATTTGTGGATATTTGGGGTATATTATTATTGTGTCCCTGTCTTTATCATTTTAGAAACTTTATTTAGATAAAATAGTATAAGAGCCATTTGCATTTTCTTAACAGTACTAATAAAGAGGTCTATAGCCACACACTTAATTTAGCACTTACCTGTTTACCCTGAGAACATCTTTCATGATGGAGCCCTAGGTCCCTCCTCTCTCAGCTGAAACTGTCATTGCATTGATCTAGCGAGAAACAGTGTAACTTTCCAATATTTCCTCTGGGCACTATTTATTCCTTCTAAATTTCATTTGCAAACTGGATGGTGAATTTTTTCTCACCTCAATTTCTTATAGTTCTTTATGAGATGAAGATAGCAACAGCCAACTTATATATTCAACACTCTGCTTCAAAATCTTTTACCCCATGTGACAAGTTAATTAGGTATCTTTTCTGCCTTCCATGTTATCACATGTGACAGTTATGCCAAATATTTGACAGTACCTAATAGAGATCATTATATATACCAACCATCTATAGCAGTTTCCTTATAGCATACACTTTTACAAATTCTAAAAATAGTTTCTTTACTGTTGCCTCTTGCCCTAAAGTCATAGCCACTTATTTTAGTTTCTTTTTTTTTTCTTTCAACTATACCTATTGCTTGGTATTAATTTCTATCTCAGTCAAATATTGCTACAATAATAATACTGCTTAACTAGCAACCTTAAGATTTCAGTGGCTTAAAACAACAGTTATTTCCCTCATTAATACGTCATCAACTCTGATTCAAACAATCCTGCCTAGAGTGGGCTCTGATTGATTTTAAACTAGGGATTGGCTCTGTGTCACCTTCATGTGCCCTTCATTTTTTAGAATAAGAGTTTGCTCATTCTATAATGGAATTCAGAAATTCCCAGAAGAGTAAGTGGATGTGTGCTGTGTCAAGGCTTAAGTTGAAAATGAAGAACCAGTATCCCCAAACAATAGCTTGAAAAGCAGAGGGGAATTAACAAAATTAAGGGCTTTCTAAAGTTCTTGTGTTGTTTTGGAAACTCGTTAGCTTAGTGTAATCGGAAGTAAAAGGCATAATTTTTGGTACAATCACTAAAATTATGTGTGTACTCAATAAATTACTAGAGGAGAAAAAATAATAGTATTCTGTTAAAAGCAAGGAAAACTGATAAAAATCAACATAAAAGAATGGATGCATTGTTGACAATAAAATGATAGACATAAGTAAAATTTAGCTATATTTATGATAAATATAACAATTTAAAGGTAATATTTACCAGAATTGATAAAATATATCATCACATATCACTCCTGCAGGATTAAATTTCTGTATTACTGTATTTACCTATAACCTAAGTCCCTGACGTGAGTAAAAATAAATCCTTTCTGGCACTCAATAAAAATAGCTAAATATGAGTAGATCAGAACACATTAATAAAAAACACAATAGAAATAGATGTGATAGATAATGGCATTATCTGCCATGTACTTAAATAATATTGAGAATTTTGGCACAGAACTAGAAACTACATTCTAGAAACATGATAGTCAAGAATTTGTAACATTCAAACACTTGGAAACTTGCCAAATACCTATTAATGATAAAATACATACATAAGTTATATAATATGCTTTCTATAGAGTATTATGTGGTAATAATCATTAACTACAATTATATGAAACAACATGGGTGGCGTCACTAAAGTTTGACCCTAAAAGGAAACCAGCAAAACACTGTATACCTCATGATCCATTAAATGATATTTTAAAAATAGGCCAAACTCTGCCATGATGATGAAATTTCGGGTCAGGATGGTGATTAATCTGGAAATAAGAAAATATATAGTGTTAGGGAAGGATGTGACCAGGGCTTTTCTCTTTTTTTTTTATTTTTTGGTGCCAACAATGTTCTATTACTTTATATGTGCAGTGATATTGCAGAGATAGTCTTTCTTTCAAAAACTCTATTCTTCAAAAAATTAATATGAAAACTACAATTAAATATTTTGATAACTAAGGTTTCTAATGTATAAAATATGAAATTCATGAATATTTATTGTAAGCACTTCAACATTTAACTGGAGTTGACACACAAAGTAAAGAGCTACTCAAAAAACACTGATTGAATTAGCGAAGGTAAACTATTGGCTACCAAAGAGATTTTAAATGCTGACATCTCTCTTAAAAAGATAGTATAGAACCTGACACAGAGGGCTCATTTTTTTAATTTATATAAGAATAATACTCTTTATTTCCAAAGAAAGAGAGTCATTCAGGTCCCATATATATATGTGTGTGTGTGTGTGTGTATAAATTTATTGCTAAATGCTAAATGAGTCTTTCTTTAGAAGAAAAAAGAACTCGTTTGTTTCTTCACTTTTCATTCTCATTGTAAAAGTAAACGTGCATGNCTCTTTATTTCCAAAGAAAGAGAGTCATTCAGGTCCCATATATGTATATGTGTGTGTGTGTGTGTGTGTGTGTGTATAAATTTATTGCTAAATGCTAAATGAGTCTTTCTTTAGAAGAAAAAAGAACTCATTTGTTTCTTCACTTTTCATTCTCATTGTAAAAGTAAACGTGCATGCTTGCTTTCTAAATTAGTGAGCTTAGACTAAGAGAACTGAAACTAGAGCTGGAAGTTGGCTAGGATTCCATTCTCATCTGGGAATTAGCTATTCTCTTGCAAAGTGCATCATACTTTCCTCATGGCTCAACTGGTAAAGAATCTGCCTGCAGTGTGGGAGATCTGGACTCAATCCCTGGGTTGGGAAGATCCTTGGAGAAGGGAAAGGCTACCCACTCCAGTACTCTGGCCTGGAGAATTCTGTTACTCCTGGCCTCGCAAAGAGTCAGCCATGACTGACTTTCACTTTTGGCATTTGGGGAATGCTCAATACCTTTAGTGGTTATTTTTATTACTATTGGTAGTTATGGGGCTTCCGAGGTGGTGCAGTGGTAAAGAACTTGCCTGAAATACGGGTTTGATCCCTGGGTCAGGAAGATCCACTGGAATAGGAAATGGCAACCTGTTCCCTTAATCTTGTCTGGAAAATTCCATGGATAGAGAAGCTTGACAGGCTATGATCCACGGGGTCACAAAGAGTTGGATGTGACTGAGCGGGTGTGCATGCACGCGTGCACATACGCACACACACACACATGCACACACATTTGTAGTCATATGCCTTAATTATATATAATGTCATTTCCACTGAGCCTCTTTTTCCCTAGANAACCTGTTCCCTTAATCTTGTCTGGAAAATTCCATGGATAGAGAAGCTTGGCAGGCTATGATCCACAGGGTCACAAAGAGTTGGCTGTGACTGAGCGGGTGTGCATGCACGCGTGCGCACACGCGCACACACACACACACGCACACACATTTGTAGTCATATGCCTTAATTATATATAATGTCATTTCCACTGAGCCTCTTTTTCCCTAGAATGTCTAATCCATTAATTTTAAGTATAGAGTTTCGTCTTTTCTGCCTTTTCCATTTTAAATATGGGAAGTTGAGAACCTGATTCTCATTGGAAGAGCATCATCTCCAGCATTCCTAGTACTCACAGTCTCTGGAATTGGTCACTTCTGGAATACTAACCATCCTGCCGGTGGATGGCTGCTCTAACTCTTCTGCAAACTGAAACAGGTTTATGCTTCAGTGACAGGTGGCTGCATATAGGAGATTCACAGTTAGAGAGGAAGTTTAATTTTTGATAGGAAGTATAGTTAATATTTCCAAAACAATTCTTAAGTGAACCATACACTTTCAGAAATTGAAAGCACGTTCACTCCCTATGATTAAACTACCTAGGATCCCAGATACCAGTGTGTTATTTTCTTTATTTGTTTTTTTTCCTGACAAATGTATATACTAAAATTGCTGTATGCCAGGCGCTGTGCTAGGTGTTAAAGGAGGCAAGAATCAGAAAACAATCTCTGTTCACATAATATTAATATCTAAAGTGAAAGAGACAGATATTAATTTTAAATGCACACACAATTACCTCTATAATAAATGTAGGAGATTATAAAATTTTAAAATCAGAGATTTTAGTAGCTGGGGAAACCAAAGAGATTATTCAAGGAGAAGTGAAGCAGACACTAAGAAAATCTAGTTAGCTAGGGATTCAGGGAGTGAGTGGAATTATTTAGGGAGAAGGAAAATAACAGGTGCCCAGGTCTTGTGGCAAAAGAGAGAGGAACAGAAAACAGCCATGGTTGCTGAAGTACAGAGAGCAAAAAGAAGCATGGGTTGAAAGAAGGGAGCATGATACGAATTTTGATTTGTGTACTAACAAAAGTAAGCTTTTGAAGTCTTGGCAATGTTTTAACCGCGGGAGGTGTGGCGAGGTAAGTTTGATAAAAATTATCTGGCTATGGTTCAGTTTCTTGGAGAGTGTGGAGTTAGAATAAAGACAATTAGGGAAACACTTCAAATTTTAATGACTTCAAATTAAGCTTGGTATACACAGCTCCCCAGCAGGGGGTGCTATCATCGAGATAATGGTCAGATGGGCTCCTGTGTGGAAGTTGGTTTTTATTCTAAGTGTGTTTGGAAATTATTGCTGTGTGTCAAGCCCAGGGGAGGTGTGATCGCCTTTGTATTTCCATATGATAATTACAGCTATAGTACGGAGTTAACAAAAACTTGGACGATTGCCTTTTCTACTTTTGCTTTTGGAAGATCTTATACTCCACTTATGATTGAAGGAAATATTCTCCAGATGTATTACTGCACCTCAGACACACCTCATGGACCTGACAAATATCCTATTTCTCTAAAATATCTTTGTACCTCTCTAATATAGTCTATCTAAATATCAAAGAGAGTCTTATATATTGCTAATTATTTCATTATTTTTTTCATTTATTGAAACATATTTATTCTGTGCTTAGCTTACACCGAATACTGCTTTAGGCACTATAGGTACAGCAATGAACAGTGCTNTAAAATATCTTTGTACATCTCTAATATAGTCTATCTAAATATCAAAGAGAGTCTTATATATTGCTAATTATTTCATTATTTTTTTCATTTATTGAAACATATTTATTCTGTGCTTAGCTTACACCGAATACTGCTTTAGGCACTATAGGTACAGCAATGAACAGTGCTGTGCCACTTGTACTAAGAGTAATAGGAGATGTTAAGCAGCTACATGGGGATTTATCCAAATAAACCTCACGTGCCATGAGAAAACACTGAAGGTGAATTTAGCAAACAGGAAATAGAAAAACCAATACTTGCTGTGGTCTGAGAGGAATGGGAAAGGGAAGGCTTCTCTCAGAAAGCTGCATTTATGACAGTACCTAAACAATTGGATTTATCCAGGATAAGAAATTTCCCAGCAGAAAGAACAAACACGTACAAAGAGCCTAAAGCAGCAAAAAGGTGGAATGGGTCACAAAGCAAACAAACCAACATGATTACTGTGGCCAAGAGCCTAAAGCAGCAAAAAGGTGGAATGGGTCACAAAGCAAACAAACCAACATGATTACTGTGGCCAAATCTGGAGTAGAAAGAGATAGTTGAGGCTGACGATGTAAGCAGAGAACCTTATGGGCAATGTGAGGGATTCGGGGTGAATCAACCATTAATGATGGAAAGGCCGTGTGGTAGTATAGAATTTCCTAAATTTCAGTTTCAGAGATCTTTGATTCAGTTCAAATCTTTGTCATTGCTTGTGTGACCTTGTAATATTTATTAAACCTTCTAAGCCTCAGTTTCTTCATCTTTGAAATCTGAATAATTATAGAATGTTTGTGCAAAACTATTAAGATTAGTTAGAAAATGCATTTAAGTATTTAACACTAAGAATTTAACATACAATAAAATCACAGCTAAATTTTACTGAAAGCTGCTGCTGCTAAGTCGCTTCAGTTGTGTCCAACTCTGTGCGACCCCATAGACGGCAGCCCAACAGTCTCCCTCGTACCTGGGATTCTCCAGGCACGAACACTGGAGTGGGCTGCCATTTCCTTCTCCAATGCATGAAAGTGAGAAGTGAAAGTGAAGTCGCTCAGTGTTGTCCGACTCTTATCAACCCGGTGGACTGCAGCCTACCAGGCTCCTCCATCCATGAGATTTTCCAGGCAAGAGCACTGGGGTGGGTTGCCATTGCCTTCTCCCTTTACTGAAAGGTGGGCTAGTATATAGATAAGTTTGAAATTTTTATTTTAATACCTGATGTTTTTTTCAGAATACTAACAACTGACAATCTATTATCCACCATTCTAGTGGATAATATAATATTTTAAAAATTCATACAAAATCAGGTTTGGAGTATAAATTTGTTTTTAATTCGGGATTGTTTTTTACATTGGATTAAACTAGAAAAGCTGAAGCTCCAGTACTTTGGCCACCTCATGCGAAGAGTTGACTCATTGGAAAAGACTCTGATGCTGGGAGGGATTGGGGGCAGGAGGAGAAGGGGACGACCCAGGATGAGATAGCTGGATGGCATCACTGACTCGATGGGCGTGAGTCTGAGTGATCTCCAGGAGTTGGTGATGGACAGGGAGGCCTGGAGTGCTGTGATTCATGGGGTCGCAAAGAGTCGGACACAACTGAGTGACTGAACTGAACTGAAACTAGAAAAACGCAAAATTATATTAATACACCTGAAAAGGGGTAAGAACATACTGTTGGGGTGATCACTATGGTATTTCCCCAGTATGTTTTATTTGGTTCTAAATTAAAAAACAATTTTTCTATTTTGGAAATAAATTGTAAACAATTTTGTCAGTGTGTCTAATCGTCCTGAAAATTAAACCAGTTTCTTTCATTTTTTTCAAAAAATTTTCTGACCTTTTCTTACAGAGCCCTTTGATTAACCATGTGATTTGTTTTCCCCAAATAATTCAACTTTTGTCATGTCTCAGCTAGGTAAGGTATCATCCCAGATGTATTGATGAATTGTGTTCTCCTTTATAACTTTCTTATAATTGGACAAAGGAATACATTTTTTTTGTATGACCAAATTGTTAAGTCTATTAAAATAATGGACAAGAAATAGAATATTCAATGGCCTGGAGAATATCTTACTGTGTTCAGACAGGTCCAGCACTTTATTCTGCCGTGAATCCAAATAGGGCTATTGTCTGCATAAAATGTAAGAGGATTTCATTAATTTTACTTTTGAATATGTGGCTACTTATTCAGGGTTGTCTGCACCTTCAGTAGACAGTAATGTGTGTGTGATATATCAGGATTATCACCAGCATTCAAAATGCTCACTTGGAATAAATGGTGTGTGTGTACATGTGTATGAGTATGGGGTTGTTGTAGAAGTTGCAGACCTGGAAGGTGGGGCTCTAGATAAAGATTCATATAATATATTGTACCCATTACCACATCAGTTCTAATACTCTGAACACTGTATTTTTAAAATCTTTTAGTATTAAATTCAACATGCATGTAAACTCAATGTCTTATATGTTTATGTATTGTATACATACAAATTCATATTCATGTCTATAATATTGATGAACCTATAGTTGTATGCAGATACATTTGTGTGGATTTGCTTGTATCTTTGGGTTTTTTCCATGATTTTTTGAGAGATTGAGAATGTGACTAACCTGTGTTAACCATATGGTCTGGTGTCCAGCCTATGAGTCAGGTGTTTTTTGGTCTTTCTCCTAGCATTTTTCAATTCACCCAAGTGATAAGTAAGAGAGAGATGCAATTCTTTCAAGAAAAGCCAGTTAGGTATTTTATGCCCAGTTAGATCAATGGATATTGGTATTACATATTATTATAAGTATTAATGTTCTCTAACTGAAAGAGTCTCAGATTTTGCTTATTTATTTTATCCTCATATTATTTACTGATGAGATATATTCCTATGTCTCCGATTACTTTGTAGTCTAGAATTTGAAGGAGATGTATGGTTCCCTGGATGTAGCACTATTGGGAACATAAAAGGAAGCACTGACCTCATGAAAATACTTGAGAAATACAAATTATAAAGTAAAATAAAATTTTCAGTAATATCACATAAATGTTAAAGGTCATTTACAGAAGGTACTTAATTATCTCAAAAAATGGCAGTGTTAATCACATCTAAAGCAAACACCTGGTGTTTAAAATGAAAACTTTTAGCTACACTTTCTACNTGAAAATACTTGAGAAATACAAATTATAAAGTAAAATAAAATTTTCAGTAATATCACATAAATGTTAAAGGTCATTTACAGAAGGTACTTAATTATCTCAAAAAATGGCAGTGTTAATCACATCTAAAGCAAACACCTGGTGTTTAAAATGAAAACTTTTAGCTACACTTTCTACCATTTATATGAGGAGTAGGTTATTGGTCAGAATCTCTAAAGCTGACTCTACACACAAAATTTTTAGGATTAAAAAACAAGCAAGTTGCTTTTTAGGTCTTGTCTTTGTTGTACCCTTTATCCTCAACTTTGGTGTTTAAAGCTTCTCTATGTGATGATTTGATTTTAGCACTAACATGTAAAAATCTTGGAAAATAATGGTTCCATTCTTACAACCACAAAAGCTAGAAAACCTGAAAATCAGTGACTTTTTTCCAGAACCCTCAAAGAACTGAGATCACAGGGGAACTGTCACCCCCAAACCTGGAAACACAGGTCCACCTAGAGAGAGCTGAGACCTGTCTACCTAGAGCAGAAGACATTTAAATAGTATTTTTGATAAATTGATGGAGGCTACACATGAACTAGCTTTCATCAACCACTCTTGTGTTCCTCAGTTTCAGGGAACCNTGTCACCCCCAAACCTGGAAACACAGGTCCACCTAGAGAGAGCTGAGACCTGTCTACCTAGAGCAGAAGACATTTAAATAGTATTTTTGATAAATTGATGGAGGCTACACATGAACTAGCTTTCATCAACCACTCTTGTGTTCCTCAGTTTCAGGGAACCTCCTCATATTCATGGGTTTTACTTCCAGGAATCCCACCAAGATCTCACAGTGAAAATTCAAGAAATAAACCTTCCTAGCTCTGGTAGGAGAAGACAAGTAATCCTTGTGAAATACACTGAATCTTCTCCATAACAAAGGTCCATTCTTCAGTGCTGGAACTGTATTCCAGCTGGGAGAACGGAATTCCTTCAGCTTAACCCCCCTTCTAGCCTTCTTGTCTCACCTCAGGGGGAAAAAGAAACAAAACTGAAATCAAAAACAAACCAGGGACAGGGCTTCATGGAAATTGATTAAGAACACTATAGACAGGGAAGGTAATTGGGGACAGGGAGAAAAACAGCCATTTCACTGAAGAAATATATTTGAATATGGGATCCTCAAGGTACAGGCCCATTGTTTGAAGCCATCTGAGATTTTAAAAATAATAGAACAGCCCATTTTCCCCACAGCATGCCAACAGACCTTCAGTATAATAACACTGGGTTACAGCTGAAAGAGCCACAAGACTCAGACCTTTTTTGAGGAGGAATAGTTAAAGAACCCCAAAGTTAAGAAATACAAATAAGTACACAAAAAGAATTCAAGCCCCTGGTACCTATAGCTACAGCAGGCTTCAAACACAGCCTATCTCCTAGCTGAGTTAGCAAAAATCCTCAAAATAAAACTCTATTAAAGTGAAAAGCTCTATTAACCTAGGTTCTAATTAACTAATATACAGCATGCTTGGATTTCAGGCACAAAATAAGGCAAGCTAAAGACAAGGAAAAGCACAGTATGAATAGGTCATCAGAAACTGACTCACAAATTGGAATTATCAAAGGAAATCTATGATAATCATGAATAAAGTATTTAAACTCAAAATGAAAAGTAGATCAAATTCAACAACAGATGAGTGATGTAGACAGAGTGATGGAAACTCTAATGAAGTATCATAGAAAATGCTATAACTCACAAACACATAATAGAAATAATTCCTTTGATCAGCTCTTTAGTAGATGGGCCACAGCCAAGGAAAGAATCAACAAACTAGGTAAAAGTAGAAACTTCTGAAACTGCATGCTAAGAGAAAAAATCAAATAAGAACACAATATCCAAGCACTTAAATTACAGAGAATTTAAAAGAGGCAACATAAATATACTTGGAAAACAAGAAGGAGAAGAAAGAACAGAATAAACATTTGAAACTTTCTAAAGCTATTCCAAGAAATTTCTGCCGAAAAAATTCCTTCAAAGATTTGCTAGAATTTCTTAGGGAAATTAGCAATTTATAGTTTAGTGATTTCCACTACCCTTTCTGGTACCTTGTACCTAATACAGTTTCACTGATTTTTCCTTTTCTCTAGTTTTATTATTTGAAGCTATTTAAACAAAGAGTGGCAATGTAGAATATACTTATGTTCTATGTTGAAGAAAGTATCTAGTACTTTTTAGATTTAAAAAAAAATCTTTAAAATATTATTTTTCTATGTAGTGGTTTTTTACATTTAAAATCATGTAGGAACATGTTTGGAGTAGGCAATGGCACCCCACTCCAGTACTCTTGCCTGGAAAATCCCATGGACAGAGGAGCCTGGTGGGCTGCAGTCCATGGGGCTGCTACTAGTTGGACAGGACTGAGCGACTTCACTTTCACTTTTCTCTTTCATGCATTGGAGAAGGAAATGGCAACCCACTCCGGTGTTCTTGCCTGGAGAATCCCAGGGACGGGGGAGCCTGGTGGGATGCCGTCTATGGGGTCGCACAGAGTCGGACACGACTGAAGCGACTTGGCAGCAGGCAGCAGCAGGAACATGTTATGTAGAAAAAATGCAATTGAATAAATGGTTCCCCAACGTGGATGACTGTACAAGCTAGCATTAGTTGCAATGGTTATGCTTCTAACTATGGAACTTAGTGGGGCTTCCCTGGTAGCTCAGTTGGTAAAGAATCTGCCTGCAAGTCAGGAAACCCTGGTCCAATTCCTGGGTCAGGAGGACCCACTGGAGAAGGGATAGGCTACCCACTCCAGTGTGCTTGTGGCTCAACTGGTAAAGAATCCAGCTGCAATGCAGGAGACTTGGGTTCAATCCCTGGGTTGGGGAGATCCCCTGGAGAAGGGAAAGGCTACCCACTCCAGTATTCTAGCCTAGAGAATTCCATGGACTGTATAGTCCATGGGATCTCAAAGAGTCGGACTGAATGACTTTCACTTTACTATGGAACATAGTATGGTGAAATAAAGCAATATAGACACTGCTTACTTATGAGTCCTTTATTTTTTATTGAAGTATACTTGATGTACAATATTGTGATTCAAGAATTTGAAAGATTGTACTCCATTTATAGTTATTATAAAATATTGGCTATATTCCCTGAGTTCTACAATATGTCCTTATAACTTATTTTATATATGATAGTTGTCCCTCTTAATTCCTACCCTATGTTGCCCCTCCTCCACCTCCCTCTCCCTACTGGTGACCACTGATTTGTTACCTTTGTGAGTATATTCTTTTTTGTTATATTTATGAATTTATTATAGTTTTTAATTTCCACTTATAAATGATATCATATAGTATTTGTCTTTATATGACTTGTTTCACTTCGAATAATACCTTCCAAGTTTATCCATGTTTTCACAAATGGCAAAATGTTGTTCACCTTTTTACATCTGAGTAGTATGCCATTGTGTATACCATATCCTTTTATCCATTCATGTACTGATAGACAATAGGTTGCTTCCATATCTTGGCAATTGTAAATAATGCTGTTCTGAACATTGGGGTGCATGTATCTTTTGAATTAGTGCTTTTGTTTCTTTCATATATACTCAGAGTGGAATTGTTCAGTCATACGGTAGTTCTATTTTTAATTTTTTGAGAAACCTTCATGATGTTTTTCACGCTGGCTGCACCAATTTACATTCCTACAGCAGTGTACAAGAGTTCCTTTTTCTCCACATCCTCAACAGCATTTGCTATTTGTGTTATTTATGATGATAGCCATTCTGAGAGCTAAGAGGCAATATCGTATTGTGTTTTTGACATGCATTTCTTTGTTTTAGTGATGTCTAGCATCTTTTCATATGCATGTTGACCATCTGCATTTTCTCTTTGAGAAAATGTCTGTTCAGGTCTTCTGTACCTTACCTAATTGGTCTTTTTTTTTTTTTTTTAATGTTGTGTTATATGAACCATCTATATATTTTGAATATGAACACCTTATCAGTCATATCATTTTCAAATATTTTCTCCCATTCAGTACATTGTCTTTTTGTTTTGTTGATGGTTTCCTTTGCTGTGCAAAAGCTTCATTCCCATGTATTTATTTTTGTTTTGCTTTAGGAGACAGAATCAAAGAGTATGGCTGTGATTTAAGTAAAAGTGTTTTACCTAAGTTTTCCTCCAGAAGTTTTATGATGTCATGTCTTATATTTAGGTCTCTAATCCATTCTGAGTTTATTTTTGTATATGATCTTAGATAATAGTCCAATTTCATTCTTTTACATGTATTTGTCCACTTTTCAAAACCACTTACTGAAGTGACTTTTTCTCCACTGTATATGCTTCCCACCTGAAATAAGTGCCTAGGTTAATTTCTGAACTCTCCACTCCCTTTCTTTGATCTACGTTTCTGTTTGTGTGCTAGTATCACATTGTTTTGATTACCATAGCTCTGTACTCAGAAATCAAGGAGTGTGTTTTCTGCAGCTCTGTTCTTTCTCAAGATTATATTGACTATTTGAGGGTTTTCATGTTTCCATATACATTTTA
The DNA here is from genome assembly GCA_006410615.1 of Neotragus moschatus. Classification (NCBI taxonomy): domain Eukaryota; kingdom Metazoa; phylum Chordata; class Mammalia; order Artiodactyla; family Bovidae; genus Neotragus; species Neotragus moschatus. The sequence goes on from SJYA01002698.1 coordinate 494,935, forward strand.
AAATTATTTATTCTAGTTTTGTGAAATATACCATTGGCCTTTTGATAAGAATTGCAATGAGTCTGTAGATTGCCTTGGGTGAAAGTGAAAGTCACTCAGTCATGTCCGACTCTTTGTGGAATTCTCCAGGCCAGAATACTGGAATGGGTGGCCTTTCCCTTCTCCAGGGGTTTTTCCCAAGACAGGGATCGAACCCAGGTCTCCTGCATTGCAGGCAGATTCTTTACCAGCTGAGCCACAAAAGAAGCCCGAGAATATTGGAATGGGTAGCCTATCCCTTCTCCAGTGGATCTTCTCTACCCAGGAATCAAACCTGGGTCTCCTGCATTGCAGGAAGATTCTTTACCAACTGTGGTCATTAATCCAGGAGCATGGTATATCTTTCCATCTCTTTTTATCTTCAGTTTCTTTCATCAAGTTTTTATGGTTTGCAGAGTATAGGTCTTTTGCCTCCTTAGGTAAGTTTATTTCTGGATATTTTATTCTTTTTGACACAATGGTAAATCGGGTTGTTTCTTTAATTTCTCTTTCTGATAGTTTGTTTTTTAGTGTATAGAAGTGCCACAGATTTCTGTATGTTAATTTTGTATCCTGCAACCTTGTGCTTAGTCACTCAGTCGTACCTGACTCTTTGCGACCCCATGGACTGTAGCCTGCCAGGCTCCTATGTCCATGGGGATTCTCTAGGCAGGAATACTGGAGTGGGTTGCCATGCCCTCCTCCAGGGGATCTTAACTGCAACTTAACCTGCAACTTAACCAAATTCATTCATGAGCTCTGGTAATTTCCTTGTGGTATCTTTAGAATTGTCAGGTTATCTGCAAATAGTAACAGTTAACTTGTAGTCTTTTCTTTTTCCTGCCTCTTTGCTGTGGCTAGGATGTCCAACAGTAGTGTTGAGAGTTTGCATCCTTGTCTTATTCCTGATCTTAAAGGAAATGCTTTTAGCTTTTCCTGTTGAGTATGATGTTAGCTGTGGGTCTGTTGTATATGGCTTGTTATGTTGAGATGTGTTCCCTCTATGCCCACTTTCCTGAGAGTTTCTTTTTTTTTTCTTTTTTGTTTAAATGGTTGTTCAATTTTGGCAAAAACTTTTTCTGCATTTATTGAGATAATCATAGGGTTTTTACTCAATTTGTTAGTGTACTGTATAATATCAGGTGATTTGCAGATACTGAAAAATCCTTGAACGCTTGGGATAAAGCCCATTTGATCTAATTTTGGAGTCTAGCTGTATAGTCCAGGGATCCCAGAGCTGGTGTTAGATCACTGTGTGGGGCAGTTCCTGAAACAATAGGGTACAGGATCCAGGTGTCCCAAAGCTTGTGTTGGCTGCTAGTGGGCAGGGCTTGGGCCCAGCAGGGACCCAGCTGACCTGCTATGGGATTGGGGTTTTCTTGAGTTTAAAAGTCTTTTCTCAGTGAGTGAAGCTGATAGAGAGGTAGAACAGGCTTCGTGGAGGACAAGACTGGTACCTGTTCACTGATGGGTAAATTGGGTCCTGGCCCTCTGGTGAGCAATGTTGTGTCTAGAAGGGTGTCTAGAGGTAGCTGGAATTCTAGAAATCTTTAGGCATCCTGTCTGAAAGTTAGTTGCTTGGTCTGAGGTATCCCAACACTGGAGCCGAGAGTCTCTTTGGTGGGGCCAGATCTTGGCATTGGTGAGCAAGAGGGAAGATTACACAATGATGCTCACCAAAACTACCATCCGCTGTGAAGAAGGATCTTCCAGGAATGGATGCTGCCATTGACTGGGTTCCCAGGGTGAGCTGCAGCCACTACCTGGCTCTCCAGGGGACTCTGAGTCCGACAAGTAGGTCTAGCCTAGGCTCCTATCAAACTACTACTTCTGCACTAGTTCCTGGAGTGTGTGGTTTTATGTGCTGTCTTTGAGAGTGACGTCCTTACTTCCCCTTGTCCTGTGAGACTCTTGAAATTAAGACCCTCTAGCTTTCAAACTCTGATGGGGTTCATCTTTGTAGTGCAGTACCCCTGTGCTGCGGAGCCTGATATAGGACTCAAAACTCTCACTTTTTTGGAGGAGAACTTCTGGAATATAATTATTGCCTAGTCTGTGGGTCACCCATTTAGGGGCATGGGACTTGGTTTATTATGAGTCAGCATCTCCTATCTTACTGTGGTTTCTTCTTTATGTCCTTAGTTGGAGATCTTTTCTGGTAGATTCTGTACTTTTCTGCCAATGGTTGTTCAGCAAATAGCTCTGATTCTTGTGTGCTTGGGAAAGGAGATGAGCTCAGGGTCTTTGCAATCTGCCATCTCGGCCAATCTCTCAGTCTCATAAAATAAGGGTGTTATGATATAATATCTAAATTTTATATAGAAGTAATTTCCATAGAATTTAGTGTTTTAAATGTCTACATTTTATCCTGACATTAAACACAACATTGCCACATCAGAGACCAAACCAACTCTTGAGTATTAACAATAATGCCAGTCTCTCAGGATGTATTATTCCATGTGGCAAATAATGAAAAGACATGTTATTTGCATGTTCAAGAGTGGGTTTTTACCACAGTAGAGGAAACTGCAGTATGGACACTGAAGCTTCTATAGGGCAGTTTGCACAGCTAACCCAACCTTTACTCCCTAGTATAAAAAATTTACCTGGATGGAAGAATGAAATATTTTTTACAGCCTTTTAGAAAGTAAAGGATTATCCCTGGAGAGTAAAAGAAAGGTCTCTCAATATCTCTCCTGAGAGTTCTAACTTATGAGTTGCTCTTCAGTCATTCTTTAACCCACATACCAACAACTTCTGCTCAGAAAGTCCTGACTGTGCAGAAAATAAAAACATTCACAATTGGTTCCAAAAAACTTTTGTGTAAAAAATGTTATATATATATATATATATATTTATATATATATATATGCTATCTAGAGAGAGAATAAGAGGATAATAGGGATATTATTTACCAATTAAATATAATTGATGAGTCACTTTTACAGTTTCATAAGATTATTCTCTCTCTGCCTCCTTTATTTTTCAGAGGAGGCGATGGCCCCCCACTCCAGTCCTCTTGCCTGGAAAATCCCATGGATGGAGGAGCCTGGTGGGCTGCAGTCCATGGGGTTGCTACTAGTCCANTATATATATATATATATATATTTATATATATATATATGCTATCTAGAGAGAGAATAAGAGGATAATAGGGATATTATTTACCAATTAAATATAATTGATGAGTCACTTTTACAGTTTCATAAGATTATTCTCTCTCTGCCTCCTTTATTTTTCAGAGGAGGCGATGGCCCCCCACTCCAGTCCTCTTGCCTGGAAAATCCCATGGATGGAGGAGCCTGGTGGGCTGCAGTCCATGGGGTTGCTACTAGTCCAACAGGACTGAGCGACTTCACTTTCACTTTTCTCTTTCATGCATTGGAGAAGGAAATGGCAGCCCACTCCAGTGTTCTTGCCTGGAGACTCCCAGGGATAGGGGAGCCTGGTGGGCTCCTGTCTATGGAGTTGCACAGAGTTGGACACGACTGAAGCGACTTAGCAGCAGCAGCAGCATTTATTTTGATATAATGTCCCAAAAAGGAATCATACAAAATAAACATCAGGAACTTCATGTTAAGAGACATGAGAATGTGTAGGAGACAGGCTTATGCTGCAGCGTTAAGTATTTAGGCTTTTGAGGAAGAGATAACTTGTCAACTTACAGCAAGAGATTTATATTAAAATACTTTTTCATAAGTATATTTGTAAATTTTGGCTTTTCCACGAAATTCCTTACAAATATACCTTAGGTAGTAAACACAGTTATTAACAGAGGAATCACTTGGCTTAATTTCCTTGGATGTCATTTGCAATATAAAGTGTTTTCTATTCTGACTAAAACTAGTACAAGTACTCTATTCCACTGAGGTATTTGTGCCTGACATTGTTTTAAGACTGTTTTGTAAAAGCGAAGACTGAAATAAATGTGTTTATTATATATCCGCTATGCCTCGAAGAAAATAAGTAACGAGAAAAGGTCAGCTGTAGGAAACCAGCGTACAAACACCCAGTGTAATGAATTATAACTCTGCCTGCTATAGATGCTGAGGATGACTCCTGCAGTATCTGAAAACATGTGCCTTGAAGTTTTCAATTACTCTCGGGAAACTGAACATTTCTTCTGAAAAATATTTGACAAGCCTGGCTGAAAAATGTGATTCTATAGAAGGAAATGCCATTGGATCACTGGAGTGTATTTGAAAGAAAAGCAAAAAGCAGAATCCTGGCTCCTTGCAGATGAAAAAGTAACTACTCATACTATTAAGTCCCTGGAAGTAAAACCCCTGAGCCCTTTATCCTGACATCAAAGTGACATTTAATGCCAGAAAAAGAAAGCAAGGGTCGTTGTTTTAAATGAGAAATAAAAGTATTTTATAATGTTATGCCTTCCGATTTAAAATTATCATATATTTATGAATTCCTGTATATAAAATTACATGTGCGCTCAGTCACTAAGTCATGTCTGATTCTTTGCAGCCCCACTGTGCGTAGCCTGACAAGCTCCTCTGTCCATGGGATTTTCCAGACAAGAATACTGGAGTGGGTTGAAATTTCCTTCTCCAAGAAAATTATATAGTAACAGTTTTAATAAGCAGAAGTTACAGAAGATACACAAAGATATGGACAGAGACATAGCCAAATCAAATGGTGAAGAAATTAGAAGAGGAGTGTCCAAATAAAGTTATCAATAACTTAGGCCTGAAGTTCATCAAACATCATTCCAGCAATGTCACTTCTACTTTTTCTGAGAAGTCGACTACAGCCCCATCTTAACACAATTTGTGTTCCTACACTAAAACTCACAGCAACTTTATACAATGTATTACTTATCTCATGTACTCCTGAGCAAGGGGAATCAGTGGAAGCTTGAATCATCTTCTAATACAGAGAAATTTGAAGCTGTTCTGAAAGTTAGAATGCCACCCCATCTTCATTCAGTGAAAGTATATTCTATTTATTTCAAAAATACAGAGGAATATAGTCTGTAATTATACAATATCTCTGTACAGTGAAGGCTGGTAATTAGACTTATCATGATTATTTTCTAATGTATAGAAATATTGAACCACTAAGATGGCTGGATGGCATCACCGACTTGATACACATGAGTTTGGGTGAACTCCGGCAGTTGGTGATGGACTAGGAGGCCTGGCGTGCTGTGATTCATGGGGTCGCAAAGAGTCGGACATGACTGAGCGACTGAACTGAACTGAAGTTGTACAGAGGAACTAACATAGTGTTGCAGGCTGATTATGCTTCAAAAACAAAAAACTCACAGAAAAAGAGATCACATTTGTGGTTACCAGAGAAAAGGGGCATGAAAGTAGATGAAAGTAGTCATAAGGTACAAAATTCCAGTTACAAATGGTTACAATCTTAAAAAAGATAAATAGTGCTAAGGATAAAATGTGCAAAATTAGTATAGTTGACATTGGTTTATATTATATATGAAAGTTAAGAGACTGAATGCTAAGAGTTATCAAAAATAAAGCAGATACACAATTTGTTGTTAGTATCATTTCTGAAATAGTTTGTTTCCTTATAAATGCAATTTATTTGAAATTTCATTTTTTATTTGGAATATAATCTTCACAACTAAGACATTTGCTACACTATCTTTTCATTAGTAGAAAATAAAATAATACACAGGGCAAAATACAAATGCATCTTTTTTGTGTGTGAAAGAATGAAATATCTTCTGTTGATATTTCAGCCTTAAGTTATGGTTTTATATCTTTTCAACAAGAGTAAACAGCAGTAATGATTTTTTTTCCCTAATGAATAGAAGTGTTTATCCTTTTGTTTAATACCTTTAAATAGGATAGTTTGGAATGCATATCTACTAAAATCTTCAACTTTAAAAAAATTAAAGTTAAAATAAATGCCAACGACTGATTACATGCTAACCAAGACCACATTCTAACATATTACTCAAAATTAAGGAAAAAAATAAAATTTAAAGCAATTTTAAGAATGTCTCTTTTCATCTTGGGAATATGTCATAAATCTGGTATCATTTCTACCTTTTTGTTTGTAATAGGAAATTTTAATGTCACTGACCAACTATGTCTCAGTTGGCTCCTTGTTGTTCAGTAGCTCACTCACGTTCGACTCTGCAATCCCTGGACTGCAGCAGGCCAGGCTTCCCTGTCCTTTGTCATCTCCCAGTTTGCTTACTGACATGGTTTTAAAAAATTCCCCAAAGACTGCAGTGAAACATAGCATTGAACTAACTGTAGAACAGTGAGCAGCATTTCATTCACCCTCATTTGTCCAGGAGATGAGAAAACATCCTGTATTTGCATACGTATCCCAGAAAATAAATGAAAGTAACTTTTCAAATAGAAGACAAATTTCCTATTTACCCCTGTTAAAAATATATTGGGCTTCCCTGGTGGTTCAGATGGTAAAGAATCTGCTTGCAATGCAGGAGGCCACCTGCAGTACAGCAGGTCTGGGTTCCATCCCTTATTCGGAAAGATCCCCTGGAGGAGGGCATGGCTACCCACTCCAGTATTCTTGTCTGGAGAACTCCATGGACAGAGGAGCCTGGTGGGCCTTAGTACACGGGGTCACAAAGAGTCAGACACAACTGAGCAACTAACACATTTAACAATATATTATAATTTACATGATGGACAATCATTCTCTGAAAACAATTTGATAGAAGTATAGGTTTCAAGGGCAGTTTGAGAGACTTGAAATCAAATGAATATTTTAAATAAAATGTTCACAGTAAAAATATTCATAGAGATAGAAGGTGAGGGATGAGAACCTAAAGGACATCATGCTAACGAAATAAGCCAGACTGAGACAGACAAATAAATAATGTATGATCTTGCTTATATGTGGTATATTTTTTAAAAAGTCATAGAAACAGAACTGAATCATTGCTATTAGTCCAATTATTTGTGGGACTGGGATGAGAAGTTAGGGAGATACTTGTCAGAGGATGCAAAACTTCAGTTAGAAGATGAATAAGTTCTGAGGATCTGACACAGAACATGGTGACCATAGCTGTTAATACAACATTGAATAGTTGAAGTATGTTGAGAGTAAATCTTAAACATTCTCAACACACACAGAGTAATTATGTGAAGTGATACATGTGTTAAATTATACTGATTGTTGTAATCATTTCACAATGTATACATATGTTCAGTTATCACATGTATACACATAAACACATGCACACACACATATATTGTACTTGTCAACTATAACTCAAAGCTGTGGGATCTTTTTTAAATAATTTATACAGAAATAAGTATTTCTNTAAATCTTAAACATTCTCAACACACACAGAGTAATTATGTGAAGTGATACATGTGTTAAATTATACTGATTGTTGTAATCATTTCACAATGTATACATATGTTCAGTTATCACATGTATACACATAAACACATGCACACACACATATATTGTACTTGTCAACTATAACTCAAAGCTGTGGGATCTTTTTTAAATAATTTATACAGAAATAAGTATTTCTATTTTATATTAACTCTTTACCTAAAATGTTTAATTTTTGCAAGTTAACATTATTAGCAATAACATATGCTGTTTAATTACTCAGTGCTATTTTTAAGAATTCCCTGTTTAGGAATAATAATTGTGATTCTGTTGCTATACTAGATTCTTTATGCTGGAGTATATCCCGATTATGGCATAAACCTATTATTCTAGCTTTTGAAACTTTATGATTTTATACAACTACATAGAAAAGTGCAAGTAATTGGCCACTGCATATTCTCAACTACTGAAAACCTACTTAGGAAATGATCACTAAAGTGACAAAATCAATATCTTTCCTCTCTACTTAATATTAGCAAAATTAACATAAATGTTGATTCAGTGAAATATAATCTCCTTACAAATACTCTGTCTCTTATACACATCTTTATTATATATCCNTTATCAATTTCCACTTTGCAACTTCTTTTTCACCCTTTACTGGAGACGATTAACACAAGTTCAAAATTTTGACATGGTTCAATTTATCAATCTATATTTTGGGTTAATTTCTCCCCCAAATATACTTACATAACTCAGGCTAGGTATGATGTTCTCCTACATTATTTCATGAAACATTTGTTGTTTTTCCTCTCAGAATTATACATGGAAATGTGGTGTGAAGTAAGTATTAATATAGCTATCCTAATAGACATAATGTGGTCCCAAAACTGGTATTGAAAAGATCATTTTTTTCTCACTGCTTTGTAGCATTAAATTCTTTATAACTGAAGTGCTCAAACATGAGTTGGCAAGTTAATCTCTTTGTCTGTCCTGTGTCTCTTTGCCTATCATTGGGCCGATAGTGCATTGCCTTTATTACTATAACTTTAAGCTGCTGGCACTTGTTTTTTTTTTTTCTTTTCAATATTGTCTTGTCTATTCCTGGTCTTTTTTATTTCCATATAAATCTTAGAACAGGATTGACATTTTTGGAAAAAAATTTTATCGTCTAGTCTACAAATGAATCAGAATTTGAGAGAATTGATATTAAACAAACTCAATCCAAGAGAAAGAAATNTTTTCAATATTGTCTTGTCTATTCCTGGTCTTTTGTATTTCCATATAAATCTTAGAACAGGATTGACATTTTTGGAAAAAAATTTTATCGTCTAGTCTACAAATGAATCAGAATTTGAGAGAATTGATATTAAACAAACTCAATCCAAGAGAAAGAAATACTATTTTTTACTGTCTTTAATTTCTTATAACGTGGTCTTATGTTTAAAAGATAAAACACATAGAAATCATGTACATCTTTCATTTGTTTTTAGGGCCACCTTTAAGCTATTTTAAGTGCTATCTCTTAGAAAATGTTTATTTCACATAAATAAAAATACAATTGGTTTTATCTAATAGGACTTATAGTGGGATGGCCAAAATATTCTTGTGGATTTTTTCCAAAGATGTTATGGAAAAAATCAAACATACATTTTGGCCAACACACACTGTCATGTCATCTGCCACAGCATTTCTTTATAATCTTTTCATTTAATTTTTTCTTCTGTCATTGGATAAAATCTTCAATACAGTACATACCAAAAATGGTCATTATTAGCATATCTTACCTGTTACTGGACANACATTTTGGCCAACACACACTGTCATGTCATCTGCCACAGCATTTCTTTATAATCTTTTCATTTAATTTTTTCTTCTGTCATTGGATAAAATCTTCAATACAGTACATACCAAAAATGGTCATTATTAGCATATCTTACCTGTTACTGGACATACAAAAAAACTTTTAGCATTTTTTTTAATATTTAAAATTACTATATGTTTTTAAAAAATTATTATTATAGGGTTTTTGTTATTTTTTGTTTATATGTGAACTTTATCATATTAAGTAATTTACATTTCCTTCCCTCCTTAATAAGTATATCTAATAAATAAAACTGACTGAATATAATTTACTAAGACTTTTCAAAACTCATAGATGTTAGATTTCATCAAATTCTGTATATATTCGGATAATCACATATTTTTTCATATGTATTAAGTCATACTAGTTGATTCAAGGGCATGAAATCATCATTACATTTCTGAGGTCATTGGCCTTGAGCCAAAGACCACCATGAAGACACCTGTCATTTGGACAGTATGGATTTATTGATTCCTTGAGCAAAGGAGAATAAACACAGTGGAGAACTGAGGATGTTGTTGTAATGTGCTGTTAGAAGAAGCATAAATCATTTGGGTTGGTTAGGTGATTTTTCAGGAGTGGACCAGGAAGCCAGAACTTTTTACGTGTTGGATGTTTTCAGGACAAGGGGACAGTATTATGATTGGATATTTTAGTTAGTCTTATCTATAAAGTGAAAGGAATGAGATAAGTCTAAAGCCATCAAGTTGTGATTGTAATGAGATGGTAATAAATCATATCTACCTATCCAGGGGAATGTTTGGCTATTCTGTGATAGCACAATTATTATTTTTTGAACCACTTTATTGAGCCATGATTGACATACAAAAAGCTATTTGATGTATAAAACTTGATGAGTTTAGAGTGAAGTATCTGTCAGACATGATAATAGAATTTTGGTTTCTTTTTATTGGTTGTGATTTATTAAGATTTCAGAGTTGCCTTATCTGCTGTCGGTGTGCTGTGAAATTATTTATATTTAAACTAAACTAAAAATCTATATTTTAGACATATCAAATCTTAGATGACAATGTCAAGCCAGGTCCTGGATGGCAGAGGCTCCTTTTCTCTTTCTCACTNGGTTGTGATTTATTATGATTTCAGAGTTGCCTTATCTGCTGTCGGTGTGCTGTGAAATTATTTATATTTAAACTAAACTAAAAATCTATATTTTAGACATATCAAATCTTAGATGACAATGTCAAGCCAGGTCCTGGATGGCAGAGGCTCCTTTTCTCTTTCTCACTGAAATTAATTGAGTAGTCTAGTTTAGAGGATACTGAATTGGTTTGCTGATTTCATTTAGGATGTTTGCATCTAGATTCGTAAATTGCATTAACCTGTATTTTTCAGAATGTGCTGGTCAGGATTTGGTATCATGTTTATACTGGTCTTTGAAAAATAAGTTTATGGCTTTTTCTCTTACATTTTGTGGATGAATCAGTATGTTGCCGCTGCTGCTGCTAAGTTGCTTCAGTCGTGTCCGACTCTGTGCGACCCCATAGATGGCAGCCCACCAGGTTCCCCCGTCCCTGGGATTCTCCAGGCAAGAACACTGGAGTGAGTTGCCTTCTCCAATGCATGAAAGTGAAAAGTGAAAGTGAAGTCGCCCAGTGGTGTCTGACTCTTTAGTGATCCCATGGACTGCAGCCTACCAGGCTCCTCCATCCATGGGGATTTCCAGGCAAAAGTACTGGAGTGGGGTGCCATCGCCTTCTCAGTGAATCAGTATAGGTGTTTATTATACAAATATATTAAATTTCCTAGTAAACAGTAGGGATAATGTGTTACAAATAACAAAGTGGGTTAATAACTATAAGTCACCATGAATTGGTTTAAAGTAATACATTAAAAATATTCTCTACATTAATTTCCAGCAAGTAAATCTCATGTATTTCGACATGTCATGTATTTATTTGAATAGACTTTAGATACATTTTAATCTCAATTATAGTTGCCACACTGAAACTAGTGAAACCTAGAAATATTCTATTTGCAAAATAGCTAGTCGTTTGTTAGTCATTTTGCTCAGTCTGACAGAAAGTATGACTCTCAAAATTTACTAATAAAAAATTCTCCAAGTCTGGATTTTACCAAACCTATGTTTAACTAATCAGTTAATAACATGACTAGAAAACCACGACCAGAGTTCTGCAAACTCCCTGATGTGAATGGCTTTCAGTGAGGATACTGTTGATCAAGGATAACAGTTGCATGCGACCCCAACACTAAGTCTTTAGTTATCTAAACATAATATATGGCATATTTCAGGTGGGAAATACTTACTCCAAAATTATTTGCTTTTGAAACCAAAAGTGAAGAACTGCTAAGTGTTACCTGTTAATAAGCTATGCCACTTAACACACTGATTCCCACTGATTGTAACAGGCCAAAGTAAGATGGTCTACACAAAAGAGTGCATGGTTAACTGGTGAGATCCTTTTAAGTTTGATAAATTATCTCAATGACAATGAAAGCAGTAGTTTAATAATGAGACTGAGTTTTAACTCTTGTAGTTAATTTGAATGCACGTTTTGTGATGTGATCCTTCAATACTTGGTTCATCTTATATGCAATGTTTATCTCAATTTTAAAAAATATATCAAGTATCCACATGGTAATTGACATTGCTGCTGCTAAGTCACTTCAGTCCTGTCCGACTCTGTGTGGTCCCATAGATGGCAGCCCACCAGGCTCCCCGTCCCTGGGATTCTCCAGGCAAGAATACTGGAGGTGGTGGCCATTTCCTTCTCCAGTGCATGAAAGTGAAAAGTGAAAGGGAAGTCGCTCAGTTGTGTTCTACTCTTAGCAACTCCATGGACTGCAGCCTACCAGGCTCCTCTGTGCATGGGATTTTCCAGGCAAGAATACTGGAGGGGGGGTGCCATTGCCTTCTCCGCTAGCTGTTCATAAATTAGGTAGGAAAAGCAGGAACATAAATATTCTTGAGACCAGAGCATGTTTTATATATAACATGAGTGTGCACACATGTGTATGCAAGCGTCTAATGCATTTTTGTTTAATGAATGGAATCAACACTGAAACCAATGTTTCCTCTCTATATTAACAACTATGATTAGTTTTCTTCATGATTCACAGTAGAGTAAAAGAAAAAGAAACGTCATAGAAAGCAAGTTGATAATAGAAAAATGTGAAAGCCAAGAGGAGGATAGAAAGAGCAGGGGAGGAAAAGTCAGAAAGTCAGAACTGAACAGCCTTTAAAATAAAGGCAAAGAGTCATCAACAGATCAATGAGAACGTGGATGCTTTACATGTGATAGCATTGTACCCACGTTGTTGATCTTGCATCATTTAAACTTTAAATCATGGTTAACAACTGTTTAAGAAGACAGCAAGTCACCTGTTTTGTGTACTTCTTTTACTAATGACAAAATTGCACAAAATATCTCAGTAATTTTTTTTATAGTTTTTTCACTGTGTGGATATTATGTACCAGGAGGCTTCCTTTTGGGGGCCATAAGAACTTTTTACGGCAACATATGCAGATATTCTCATTCATTTTGAGAAAAACAAACTGAGAGAAGTTATTCCACAAGGTAACTGAAAAAATTGAAAAACTGGAAATAAAATTGTTTATAGACATAAACGTGTGTCAAAGTAAAATTTTTATTTTGCTTAAAGTACAACCTTTCTGCAGTGCTTAAAATTTTTCATTGGCTTGTTTTGGACTTGGCATTAGTGGTTAAAGCTTAAAAATTCAGTTGAGTAGAAAATTTTATTCTAACTATTTCTGATGATGGTCTTTGCTTTTAACAAATTTAGCTGGAAGTATGTCTCAATTCATCTTGACTTTTTATGTGAGATGAAAGCTCCATGCCATGATAGTGTTTTAGAAAAAGATTCCCCACATACGTAAGATTCAGTTCAGTCACTCAGTCATGTCCGACTCTTTGCAATACCATGAATTGCAGCACGCCAGGCCTTCCTGTCCATCACCAACTCCCGGAGTTCACCCAAACTCATGTCTATAGAGTTGGTGATGCCATCCAGGCATCTTATCCTCTGTCATTCCCTTCTCCTCCTGCCCCAAATCTCTCCCAGAATCAGAGTCTTTTCCAATGAGTCAAAACTCACATGAGGTGGCCAAAGTACTGGAGTTTCAGCTTTAGCATCAGTCCTTCCAAAGAACATCCAGGACTGATCTCCTTTAAAATGAACTGGTTAGATCTTGCAGTCCAAGGGATTCTCAAGAGTCTTCTCCAACGCCACCATTCAAAAGCATCAATTCTTCAGTGCTTAGCTTTCTTTATAGTCCAACTTTCACATCCATACATGACCACTGGAAAAACCCTAGCCTTGACCAGGTGGACCTTTTTTGGCAAAGGAATGTCTCTGCTTTTGAATATGCTATCTAGGTTGACCATAACTTTCCTTCCAAGGAGTAAGCATATTTTAATTTCATGGCTGCAATCACCATCTGCAGTGATTTTTTAGCCCTCCAAAATAAAGTCTGATACTGTTTCCACCCATGAAGTGGTGGGACCAGATACCATGATCTTAGTTTTCTGAATGTTGAGCTTTAAGCCAACTTTTTCACTTTCCTCTTTCACTTTCATCAAGTAAGTTTAGTAAGATTAGTAGATTATTGAGGAACAGGAAAAGTAAAACAATTCAGTTTGAATCTGAGAGCTCATACTTAACATTCCTGATAATCCTATCACCAGTAGGTTTCACCTGACCTGTGAAAATGAAAGTGTTAGTCAGTCAGTTGTGTCCAACTGTAGTCCTCCAGGTTCCTCCACGCATGGGATTCTCCAGGCAACAATCGTGGAGTAGGTTGCCATTCAGTTTTCCAGGAGATCTTCCTGACCCAGAGATCCAACTCAGGTCTGCATTGCAGGCAGATTCTCTACCTTCTGAGCCACGAGGGCACTCTTTATTTGACCTTGGCAAGACTATATACTCCATGATACAAAGCAGGACCAGTGAACTGCACTTTGCCTGAAATAGTTACATCATGAGCTGTCTTTTAGAAAGAAATATCATCTCTGGTGAGGTTAGAGAGGGACTAGTATTTCAAAAGCAAAGAGGAAAAGAGCAAAGCTTTCTCTCAGCCTTGAATGAATGTAGCAAGAAAGAATTATAAAAACGGAAACATTTCCAGACTGATAATGGCATTCCTGCTGAGAGTGTCAGTTCCTGGAGTGTGCAAAGGAACTAGGAAGAGTGGTCTCTCAGACAAGAAGATTGATTCTGTAATTCTCCGTGAGCACTGCAGGCTGTCAGCATGATTGCACTTGTTTCTCTAAAAGCATTAGCAAGACAATTACCAATTATTTCACTGTGGCATTCACATGTTTGTGTCCACCTATCCCTGGAGCCCAGGATATTGATAATGTACTGCAGGACATTTTTGCCATCCTATGTAGGGTATTATGCAGCCAAAGTAAAATCTGACAGCGCTGGGATATCAGGTGATTGAAAACTGATAAATTATGTATGTAAAGAGGAGAAATTCATAAAGTATGCTTGGCAAAGTTTAAGAAATCAGAGTGGACTTTTTTTTTTCTTAGAAGAAAATATTGTTTGCTTGAAAGGGAATAAAACAATGTGTAGTTTCATACTTCATTCTTGTTAATGGACTAAATGTTATAACCATGTATATTATTTTCTCTACTTGAATTTTTCATTCTTTATTCTTTTATAAAATATCAACTGACTGCCCAACTTTTTCATATGTTTGCTAGAAATGTGTATAAACTTAGTACATTAACATTTAAACTATTTTTGTTGGATTTTTTCCTTTATTCATCATTAAAATTGACATTAAAATTTAATGTGTATTTGTGCCATCAAATCTATCAATAGTTTCATTAATAATTTCCCTGACTTTATGCTTAGGAAAGTATATCCTATGATATATACCAATAACTGTTCATAAATATTCACCTATGTTTTCTTACTGTTTTAATTTTATGTTCCACTCCTCAGTATATCTCAACTTTAAAATTTACCTTATGCTAGAAATAACCTAATTATTTTCATATACATTGTTAACAATGTGACCCAGTGACATTTACTAGGATGTCCATCATTTCACTAATTAATTTGTCTTTTTCACCCACATTCTCCCATTTTTGCCACTATTCATTTATAGTTAGATACTTAATCAAAATAGTAAAGAAGTCCTCAGAATTGCTTTCAAATGATTAACCAATTCTTAGAACTGAGGACTCACTCAGCACAAGGACTGGCAAAAAACCTGGAAGGAACTGTGTGAGACAATGAGCCAGTCTAGTTTTCCAAGGAGAGAAGTAAAATAACTGTTAAAAATTACATCACTCCTATTGCCCGCAGATAGACTAAAACACTCAATTCTATACAAGATAGAGAGGACTTAGTCAGTTCTCACTGGCCAGTATGATGTTGAACTTGAGACATAACTGAGCGGTGGCTCTGTGTTGAAAAACAATCACCCTTTCACCCTCAGTGACATGCAGAGTATCATAGAAGCAACCATTTGTCTGGAAGTGACAGTGCCCAATTTTATAATGCCACATGCCAAATTGCATTATTAGGGCCTTCCTAGGTTACATGATTAGATAAATACAGATAAAGAAAAATGTAAATATAATTGAAACCACCATTCCTATTTCTTATACATACTATTTCTAGTGTAACTGTTACTTGGTTACCTTTTAAAAATTTTATTCTGGAAAGGATGTTCAGTTATATTGAATTACTTTTTAGCATCTGTTACAATTGTATTTCTCTGAATCATGTCTGGCAAATACTATTCACCAGCTCCTGTATGCAATACAACTTGTACACTGAATCTTTTCTTCTTCCATGTACTGAAAACTTTGCCCTTCCAAATGATCTTTCCCCCACCCCCTTTGTCATCTAGTTTATTCTTAATGCTATATGCAGAAACTCTAGTGACTAACACAATGGTATTTTTATCTTCACAAAATCATGATACAATATCTTCTATCTTGAAATTTAAAAAAAAACCTTTTGACACTATCTCTTCAGCTTCACATGTGTCTATTCTTTCATAAATTAAAGCTTTCAAAAAGTGTGCAATCATTTATTCATTTTTAATATTTTTACATTTAAAAAACAGTAACAATAAACATAGTCAGATGTGTTTTCAATTCCTGGGTTGGGAAGATCCCCTGGAGAAGGAAATGGCAACCCACTCCACTATTCTTACCTGGGAAGTACCATGGACAGGGGAGCCTGGTGGGCTATAGTCCACGGGGTCACAAAGAGTTGGACTAACTTAACAGCTAAAAACGAAACAACAAAGACAGTTATCTCTCAAGTCCCATTTTCAGTGTCCATAGTCTATTTCTGCTTGTATTTTATCTCCATAATTGCGTATTTAAATAAACAGCTCAACTTGTTTGGTACTTTCCTTACTCACACAGAAAGTCAAGATTATTGCCAAAATCTGTATGGAAAGAGATGTAAAATCAAAAAAGGACCTCGGCTTTCCCTAGGCTAATTAATGTAGGTAAAATATCATTAATATAAATTCTTGCAGAGAGGATTGACAGTCACTGGAGAGGTGGTGATGTCCTTGCTATCTTAATACGTTCTTGTCCTCAAGATAAATATTGATCAAATCCTCCTGAATTAAATCCCAAAAGATTATTTTACATTTCATCATCTGATACTGTTAATTACTATAATGAGTTAATTAGAGTCATTAAGTCTTATCATTAGCAGTTTTTTTTTTTTTTACTGTGAACATTTGTAGGTTCTGCTAAAAGCTGTAGGTTAGAAATTAAGTCTTAAAGAAATACAGTCTCAGATGGATCACATTAGTTATCCTTAACTATTGATAACTGAAGAAATAAACTCTTGGGTACAGACATTGGAGTTCAAAGTGACGAAACTTAACTCTGACTGTACCACAGTATAGCCTCAGAATTTCCAGGATTCCTGTTACTTTAGAAACAAATAATATCATGAAAACAGACTGCAAACAATATTAATTTCACAAGACTAAAGGAACTGAGTGAATTCTGGGAGTTGGTGATGGACAGGGAGGCCTGGCGTGCTGCGATTCATGAGGTCACAAACAGTCGGACACAACTGAGCAACTGAACTGAAAGGAACTGACAAACTGATGAGATACTACCAATTATGAATATTAGCTTTGGAATAGTTTTGTCATAGTTTTACATCCTGTATTCTCTGTGTGGGGTAGACTATGCTTACTCAAACTATAGTGGAACGTCATTTAAATGATGAATTGTTACCACAGACCCCTTAATATTTTGGAAAACAAAAAGTCATCTCTGCTTATCCACAATTTCACTTTCCATGGTTTCGGTTACCAGTGGTCAACTGTGGTCTGAAATATTAAATGTAAAATTCCAGATATAAACAATTTATCAATTTTAAATTGTGCACTGTTCTGATAAGCATGATGAAAACTTTGCTACCCCACTCTGTTCCTCCAAGAATGTGAATATTTCTTTGGTCCAGTATGCCCCACCTATTAGTCACCGAGTAACCATTGCATTTATCTGATTGGCTGTCATGATATGCTTGTGTGCAAGTAACCCTTGTTTTACTCAATCATGTCCATGTGCAAGGGCAGTGATGCAGGTGATTTGAATATGCCAAAAGGAAGCTTATAGCTTGGATAAAGCTTCCTTTAGTGAAAAAGTGTAAGTTCTGAAGTCAATAAGGAAAGAAAAAAAATGCTGAGATTGCTAAAAATCTGTAAGAACAGATCTGCTTTCTGTGAANATCTGAGGTTATTGATATTTCTCCCGGCAATCTTGATTCCAGCTTGTGCTTCCTCCAGCCAGCATTTCTCATGATGTACTATGCATAGAAGTTAAATAAGCAGGGTAACAATATACAGTCTTGATGTACTCCTTTCCATATTTGGAACCAGTCTGTAAATCCATGTCCAGTTCTAACTGTTGCTTCCTGACCTGCATACAGGTTTCTCCAGAGGCTTTATAGAATATTCCTTGAAAAATATTGGTAAAACATAGCTACCCCAGGAGATAAAGGATACAGGGTAATCTTTTTTAAAAAGTATGTCAACACTTTCATATTATTTTTAAGACAGAATAACTAAAACTGGGAAGCTTAATAACTGTATATGAGATTTTAAGTTTGGCCAAATCTGGGTAAAACATTTATTTTTAAAATCAGTTTATTTCAAAACAATTTATCAAAGAAATATTTTAATCATTCACGTATATGTTAAAAGTTTCTACAAGTGATTATTTTAGGAAAGATAAATGTGTTGTAACAAAATTAATGTTTTTAAATAAAGTTTTTATTAAATTGTATCTGCATGTTTGGTCTTCAGCTGTCACTTTTGATTTAAAAATATATATTCTTAGGCAATACATCTCAGGTCAATTATTATTCTTGTTTTGACACAAAATGAAGAAAGGCTTTGTAATTCTATTCCAATTGTGTAAACTTTTTCACTTCTCTACTTGTTTCTTAAACTTGAGGTTAATTCTCCATGTAGAGTGCTACCTTCTCTGGTCAATTGTGACTATTTCTGGTTTACTAAAGTAGATAACTCTTATCGTTCCCAAGCCCATTTATTATATTTTTATTACTATATTACCACACTCTCAGGCTTTCTTACACTGACTTTATTGCAGTGTTTTATTACTAGATTTTTCTCGCACTAGTGATGGATTGCCACTGACCTTTTGTCTTTCAATTCTCTGTTACAAAAAAAAAAAAAACCCTCTAAAAATGTCACATTGGAGAGTTTTCAGTAAGATTAAGGCACAGTTTATAATCTTGTACCTTTATTTCTGAGTGAAATAATACCACATGGATTCATGTTTAGTAAATTGGTGCAAATGGACTTCAATATCTTCAAATCAATTATAAAGACAAAAGACAATTATTTAACATGGTTAAAAAAGTGGGTTTTTTTTTTAAACTGTTACCAGTTTACATACTGATACATTTTCTTATGATATTTACAATGGTCTCATAAACTATTCTGCCATATACCATCATTTTTAATTTTCTTCCCACTCATATTCCTTTCTAAAAAGCAAAAAAAGGACATTATTGGTTAATTGAAAGTAAGAGGCTCAAATGCTAGAGTAACATTACCCATAAGGCAGACAGCAGAGAAATGAAATGAGGCTAAGTGTTGAAGATTTAATGATAGTTTATGTATAATCCTAAATGTGATCAATACTTTTCATCTGATGAGGCTACTTCTTATAGTGTTTCTAATAAAGTTACTACCTTTATTATCTAAACAAGTTACTACCCTCAGAGTCTACAGTTATTTTCACAACAGATATAGTAAAAATGCTATTCATTATATACTACTAATGAAATGCTTCCTAAAAATGTTCTGGAAACATTTTCTATATATAAGAACATGTCTTTGTATAAGTATATATACTATACACAGAAGTGCGTATGTGTGTGTATATTTGCATTATTTTTCTGTTACTGCCATTTACAAATTACTGCAAACTTAGCCACTTAAAAATAGTGCAGATTTACTGGTTCACATTTCTGTAGGTCAGAAAACTTATATAGTTTTTGAAAGTCTAAAATCTTGTTGTTGACCAGCTGCATTCCTTTTCTGGAGGCTCCAGGAGAGAATCTGTTTCCTTGCAGTTCGAGTTTTTTGCAGACCTCCGTGACATTACAGCACTGAGGTCCTATTTTCTGGCCAGCTGTCAGTGTGAGAACTGTGCTTAGCTTTTGCAACCACTCACATTTCTTGGCTCATAATTTCTTCACCATCTTCAAAGTGAGAAAAAGTGGTTCTAATTCCTCTCCTACTTTGTTTCCTGGTACCTATTCTATATTCACATATTATCTGATTTTGTTTCTTCCTCCTTAGACTCCAAGTGGGTACATAGAGTTTACCTGATAATCCAGAAAAATTTCTCTTAAGATTAAAACCATAATTTTATTTGCAAAGTCCCATGTAACTTATTCACTAACTCTAGGGGTTAGGGTATAGCCATTTTGGGGAATCATTATCCTGCCTATTGTAGTCCGCCATCTTGCCCCTAAATATTCATATTCAGAGCACATGAAAAATATATTCACCCCAATGCAAAAGCCCTAAATGTTTCACTCTATGATAGTATCAACTCAAATTTTCAAAATCTTAACTACGTATTACCAGTATTAAATTCCCAAATTTTATTAACCAGTCCTCTAAATCAGGTGTGAGTGAAGCTCTGGATATAATCCACTGTGATTATAATTCCTATTCATATTTGGACCTGTGATACTAAATAAACAGATTGTGCATCTTCAAAACGCAGTGGCAGGACAGGAATATGAAAAGAGTATAGACATTCTGGTTCAAAAGTAGAGAAAATGGAAGAAAAAAATGGGTCATTGTTCTCAAGCCATTTTGAAATCTAATGTGAAAACCCCATTAGGTCGTAAGACCTGGGAATAATTCTCTACAATTCTTGATTCCACTCTCAGAGTACTCTTCCCCATCTTCCTAGTCATCTTTTGGTTTTTTTTCCCCCACTAAAAGATAGAGGGATTTTGTAGCAGAATGGTTTCATCATCCTATTGGTGTCAGATATCTTTCATTCTGTATTGTCTCTGCCCCTTTTAGTCCAAGTTAGCAATATTTCTACTGCTATATAATTCTGTAACTTTGTTCTTCTCCTGGCATGTCATGGGGATTCATGCCATTAAACAAAAAAAATCTTTCCTATGTCACATTATCTCTATTTTAACTTTTACTGGGGTGACTGGGGGATAATGAATCCAAGTTTCCCAAGATCACTGGTTAGATTAAGGAATGAGATTCTTAAACNAATTCTGTAACTTTGTTCTTCTCCTGGCATGTCATGGGGATTCATGCCATTAAACAAAAAAAATCTTTCCTATGTCACATTATCTCTATTTTAACTTTTACTGGGGTGACTGGGGGATAATGAATCCAAGTTTCCCAAGATCATTGGAGAGATTAAGGAATGAGATTCTTAAACTTAACTTCTCAAGATCCTTTTAAACTTTGTTCTTTTGAGTAGTATAGCCACATCCTTGACTTTTTCTAAAACTTTCTTTTTAATAGTCAATTTCTTAAATTTAGTTTCCTTAAAGTCATGTGGGTAGGTTCAGTTCAGTTCAATGGCTAAGTCATGTCCGATTCTTTGTGACCCCATGGACTACAGCACACCAGGCTTCCCTGTCTATCACCAACTCCCAGAGCCTGCTCAGACTCATGTCTGTTGAGTTGATCCCATCCAACCATTTCATCCTCCACTGTCCTCTTCTCCTCCCATCTTCAATCTTTCCCAGCATCAGAGTCTTTTCAAATGAGACAGCTCTTCGCATCAGATAGACAAAATATTGGAGCTTCAGCTTCAGCATCAGTCCATCCAATGGATATTCAGGACTGATTTCCTTTAGGATGGATTGGTTGGATCTTCTTGCAGTCTGAGGGACTCTCAAGAGTCTTTTCCAACACCACAGTTCAAACGCATCAATTTTTAGGTGCTCAGCTTTCTTTATAGTACAACTCTCACATTCATACTTTTTAGTATGCTAGGTTGGTCAAAACTTTTCTTCTAAGGATCAAGCATTTTTTAATTTCAGGGTTGCAGTCACCATCTGCAGAGATTTACGAGCCCCCCCGAAATAAAATCTGTCATGTTTCCACTGTTCCCCCATCTATTTACCATGAAGTGATGGGACAAGATGCCATGATCTTCGTTTTCTGCATGTTGAGCTTTAAGCCAGTTTTTCCACTCTCCTCTTTCACTTTCACCAAGTGACTCTTTAATTCTTCACTTTCTGCTGTAAGGGTGGTGTCATCCACATATCTGAGGTTATGGATATTTCTCCCGGCAATCTTGATTCCATCTTCTGTCTCATCCAGTCCAGCATTTCTCATTATTACCCTGTGTATAAGTTAAATAAGGAGGATGATAATATACAGCCTTGGTGAACTTCTTTCCCAATTTGGATTTGAGTAGGTTGAATTTTCAAAATTAAGATTTACTTTTTGTTTAAAAGTAACTTTTTCTTCATGTATCACTCTCCACTCATATTTTAATAAGGCATCACTTGCTTTGTCCGCAAAAGGTGAATAGGAATATCACTTTTAGATTGATGTACTTACAGATAGAGCAGTAAAATTATCCATGCTGTTCTATTTTCATTATGAAATTTTGTATTGAGAAGTTATTTTTATAAATGAGTGAGGCTTCCAACCTGGGACCCTACCAACTTTGTGTAATAATTAAACTATTATTAATTTAATCTAATGAATATTTGGGATTGTTTGTTATTGCAGCATAATGTTAGCCTATGCTCACTGTTAGATAAATAATTTTAGTGGATTTCTGTTGCTTGGTAGTTGATTGGTTGCAGTGGTTAAGTCAGTGGGAAGTTAAGAAAATATTGGTAGGATAAAATCTTTTTTTCGCCTCTTTTTTAGAAACTTGACTATAAGGAAAAGAAAATAAATTGAATAGGACTATGAGTAGGCCAAGCAAAGGCAATTTAAATGTGAATGAGTTTTTTGATATTAATATAGCAGAGAGCAAATATTGTAATAAAGTTAGGATAATGTATTGGACAAAATCTCTACAGTTGAAAAAGTGTTTGAGGAAAAAAGAGAATGGTGAATTGCCTTAAGTAGTAGAGCAATTTAATTTTGAATAGATGTTTTAAATGTGACTTTTTTAAAGGCTGGTTTGTGCCAGTTATGTAACAGCAATGAAGTCTAGTCTTGCTGTTTTCATGGAGCCAAAGATTTGGATGGTAATATAGCCAAATTTATGATTTTCAACTCCATGCTCAGATCCTTTTTTTTTTTTTCAAGTAGAAGATAAGAGCAACATTGATCAGAAAAAAATAAAAGCAAACTTGATATCCACATTAAACTTTCTTCAAGTCTACATTAATTCAGTACAAGTTGAAATAAGTTTGGAATGAAGTTTTGATACCATGTATCCTTTTCTTCGAAGGACATATTAAGTGTTCAGTATAATGCTAGTCATTGTTAAAAGATATCTTTGTAAATACTTCACATTTAATATATTGACTTTTAATTCATAAATGAAAAGGAATAATGACTATTAATCCTCAGTTCTGGAATTATGAAAGGTTACAAAATGTATTACATTCTGTATTTGTTGTATGGCTGGTACAAAGAAACTGCTTACAAGTTTAAAAGTGCTGATGGAAGGCTTTTATTTCTTTTGATGTTCAGTGACAGAAAACAAACAAAGCAACAGTATCTGCTGAGTTTTTATTTCAGATTACTTAAATTTCTTTTCACCATTGAGATTTAATATTTCTATTGAATCTTTGCATTCTCATCTCTGAAAATGAATCAGATTTATACTTGCTTGCTAAGTTGTTTAACTCTGTATGCCTCAGGGAAACCCAATTAAAAGTCTTGGCTGTTGCAAAATAATTTCTCTTTATTTAGCCTTCCAAGTTTCCCAGTATTTTGAATTTAGAAGAATGTAGTAAAGGAACAATTATAATTCTTCAATTTATTTTAGGTCTAATTGTACCCTTCTTTACTGTCATATACATGGAAATCAAGCTTCTCTCAAGATTTTTTTCCTATAGGCCTAATTGGGATCTTATAAAACTGTAAAAAAAAAATGAATATTCTATATGAAGTCTCTTTTTAAATAAAATTAGGTAAGAGTTAAGATTTATGGCTTTCTCAGTTATCTAGGAGTAAGCTCAAAATCTTTTAAGATAGTAATTAAATAAGATACTAATTTTTTTTCCAGTCTAGCTCTTTGTTTATAGAAACTACATATTAAAATAAAAAGATAATTTTAGAACTTAATAAATATGTGTTAAATGTACATTTAATACATTTGTATTAAATAGCTATATGTTATAATTTTTAAAAATTCGATCATTTCCTAAATTGTTACTGAATTAAGCACTATAATAAGGCATTTACATTTAATTGCTCATCCTATCCTCATGATTCTATAAAGTTTAGCTTATCTAAGAGGAATTTGCACTTTGGGTAGGTTAGATAACTTTCCCAAGGTCATGTGGTTAAGGATTCACACTTAAACCTCAGTGTCCCTGACCCTGTGCTCTGGCAGAAGCATAAATGGTTCTACAGATCTGTGTTCTGCTTTAGTGGCCATCAAAATCATTAACAGCTTTCTAGTTATTAGATCTGAAGTGGGCCCTAAGATTTAACATTTCAAAANTTCTATAAAGTTTAGCTTATCTAAGAGGAATTTGCACTTTGGGTAGGTTAGATAACTTTCCCAAGGTCATGTGGTTAAGGATTCACACTTAAACCTCAGTGTCCCTGACCCTGTGCTCTGGCAGAAGCATAAATGGTTCTACAGATCTGTGTTCTGCTTTAGTGGCCATCAAAATCATTAACAGCTTTCTAGTTATTAGATCTGAAGTGGGCCCTAAGATTTAACATTTCAAAAATTTCCCAGTTGCTGCTGCTGATGGTTTGAGTATCACATTTAAGAACCACTTCTGTGTAAAAATTATAGAAGTTACAGGTGTTATTCATTATATTATGCTATTCACATTATGGCTATATTATTCATTCATAGCCATGAAGAAATATTCAAATTATATTTAACATACTCTGTAAGAAAACAAGGAAATTTACAATACTTTTAAGAAAAACTTTCATTGAAATGTATCTTGTTCTAGAAATTAACCTCTAGTTATATAGAACAATTTCACAAGTGAAAACCTTGTTTACAAAATTCATCCAAGGTAATGTGTTTCTCAGTTAGGAATTGCTCTTATGATGTATACAGTATTACTCATTTGTGGCCAGTGTGATCATGTGAGGACATCCTTGCACAAGATCAGTGATGCCTATAACTTCAACCACCAATCTGAGAACCTTAGAATATAGAACCATGAATTCTTGAGTGAGTCTATATTCTTAAAGAAATGATAATCCATGTTCTGAACTGCTACTTTCACATACACGTCATGTTGTTTTTATTGGCCTGAGCACATTCATGCTTCTGTAAAGATAAAATTATTCTTAACCAAGCAGTGAATAATAAGTGATAACCATAATTAATTTAGTGGTAGCTGACTCCTGAAAGCACAGTTCTTTTGATCCAAAGACTACAGTCCCATGTAGATATATCAAGCCATCATTCACTTCCTTAAGAAATACATTGGAGAGTGTGTCACTAGCCTTCTTGACAAATCTTGATAGTAAATGTCCTGTGTAGTATGCAAAGGATAGGAATGCTGCAGTGGAGGTGGATTTCCTTGTATCACTGAGAAAGGGAGTGTAAAAGCAGCAGTAGCGAGGTAGACGTGCTTTATATTCAGAGACAAGATGGGCACAATTACCACAATAGTGGTCATCAGAATTGAATGTTTACATGCAAAAATCTGTGGGGATATACACTTGATTGTTGGACCACTAGAAATAACTGGATTTGACATTTATAAGCAACAAATTCAAACTCCAGTTCTGGTAGAAGAAACTTATCTTGAGGTAACACTCTGTAGTGGAAACTCAGAGTGCTCAAGCCAGGACAGTGGGCAGACCCTGTGACCTTCAAATAATGGAGGATGGGGTAAGAGGTTTACCTCTTTGAAATAGAACACTGCAGTTAATCCAGAAGTATATGAATATAAATCTTCCCATAATCTGTTGCCACTTGTTAGGATGAAAATACNAGGATACAGTCCAAAGGGTCACAAAGAGTCAGACATGACTGAGCACCCAAGCACATTTTATATAATTAGTGTGTAAATATCAGTCCCAATCTGCCAATTTATCGCTCCTCTCCTTTCCCCCCGGTAACTGTAGGTTTGTTCTCTACTCTTTCTGTTTTGTAAGTAAGTTCATTTGTATCATTTTTTGAGATTCCACACATAAGCAATAGCATATGATATTTGTCTGACTTCACTCTGTATGGCAATGCGTAGCTCTGTCCATGTTGCTACAAATGGCATTTTTTCGTTCCTTTTAAGGCTGAGTAAAATTCCATCCGACATATGTACTATATCGTTTTTATCCACTCATCTGTCAGTGGTCATTTATGTTGCTTGCATGTCTTGGCTATTGTAAATAATGCTGCAGTGAATGTTGGGGTGCACATATCTTTTAGAATTATGGTTTTCTCCAAATTTATACCCAAGGTGGATTGCTGGGTTGTATGGTAGTTTTATATTTAAGCACTTTCACGCTGTTTTCCAAAATGGTTGTATGAATTTACACTCCCACTGGCAGTGCAGGAAGGTTTCCTCTTCTCCACACCCTCTCCACATTTATTGTTTGTTGATTTTTTGATGCTATCCATTCTGACCAGTGTGAGATGATACCTCACTGTAGTTTTGATTTGCATTTCTCTATGAATTAGCAATGTTGAGCATCTTATCATGTGCTTTTTCTTTGGCCATCTGTATGTCTTTGAAGAAATGTCTATTTAGATCCTCCACCCATTAAAAATTTTTTTTTATATTGAGCTGCATGCATTATTTGTGTATTTTGGAGATTAATCCTTTGTCAGTTGATTTGTTTGCAAATATTTTCTCTGATTCTGAGGCTTTTTTCCCTTTTGTTTATGGTTTCCTTTGCTGTGCAAAAGGTTTTAATTTAATTAGGTCCCATTTGTTTTTGTTTTTACTTTCGTTGGATTCAAAAAGATATTGCTGTGATTTATATCAAAAAGTGTTCTGCCTGTGCTTTCATCTAAGAGTTTTATAGTATCCAGCCTCTCAAAGACCTCTAGATTTCATACTGTTTCAATGAGACTATAGCTTAATTTTTGGTTCTTTGACCAGCACTGAAATATATATTGTGAAGAGAAATGCCTGGGACCAGAGATAATCCGCAAGTGATTCCCTGACCAGTAGAAGAGATTTTACAATAAGGGCAAATAGGAACCACTGGAACTTCCTCATTCTTCCAATAAGTCAACCAAAAGCAAATCTACACATTTGCCTGTATTGCAGAGATTTCGTGCTAGCAGCAAGTCTTGAAAGATGCAGGTGTGATGTCTGCTACCACAGCCCATATTACCTCACATGTTTACCTGGTAAACACCAATGTATTCATAGAAAATCACTGTAGGCTATCCTAACCTTAATGAGATGTTGATGCTGACGGNCCACTGGAACTTCCTCATTCTTCCAATAAGTCAACCAAAAGCAAATCTACACATTTGCCTGTATTGCAGAGATTTCGTGCTAGCAGCAAGTCTTGAAAGATGCAGGTGTGATGTCTGCTACCACAGCCCATATTACCTCACATGTTTACCTGGTAAACACCAATGTATTCATAGAAAATCACTGTAGGCTATCCTAACCTTAATGAGATGTTGATGCTGACGGCAGCTGTGATTCCAGGTGTATATATACAATGGTTGACCCCACCCCCATAGTATCTGGTATTTGTATAAAGCTTTTCACCTGGAAAATAACTTATTTCCACTTCAGTCAGCAAGGCAAATGACATAAAATGAGAAGTTTATCCTTCATGGGACTACATGGTAACTTACTCCTTGTTGTAACATAGTTCAGACATCTTGGTCAGCTTCATGTACTGTAGAATCCCATGCTGACCCATTTCAGTGTGGACATGGGACCTGGAAAGGAGGAAGTTGCAAATATTCTGTCTGCCTTATTAAGATGTGTGCCAGGGACTTCCCTAGAGGTCCACTGGTTAAGACCTTGCCTTCAATGGAAGAAGTATGGGTTCAATCTCTGGTCAGGGAGCTAAGATCCTGCATACCTCATGGCCAAAAAAGCCAAAACATAAAATAGAAGCAATATTGTAACAAATTCAATAAATACTTTAAAAGTGGTCCACATGAAAGGAAAAAAAAAAAAAAGACAGCCATGTGCCAGAATGTAAAAAATATGCTTAGGGGAAGTTTGGCCCAAATCACTAATGAAGTGCTTGAGGACTGAGATATGTTGAGGGGTATCTTCTAAACTGAGACAAGTTGCTGGGTGTCTGCATATTTGGGGCTACAAAAACATATGACAGCAAACTACTTCAGTTATTTATTTGACAACTTGTACATCTCCTCATTTTAAAGAATCCCAGATCTATGGGACACGTTGTCCAGTCAACTGGACCTCTTTTCCTATCAGAAGTGATGATAGTACAAGTGTCTGGGGCAGACCAAGGTGATCTGTGGAGACTTTGTAACCTCAATAGAAAAATAATGTTTAGACCTTTCAGTTTTGGAATATGGCCAAGCCCTCTGTTGTCTACTACTGACTTCTGGGTGAAAAATATCACCTTGTGAGCTCCTGGGCCCTAGTAAATCTGAATGGCTAACCATGCCTACTAAGGGACTAGGCAACCCAAACTGCTGTCATGAGTGGGATTTATATAAGTTATCAAGCCATAAAAATGGATGTAATTATATTTCATTATAGAAGGGATGTGTTACATAAATGGAAGGCTATAACTGGCTCAGAAGGCACAGATTTGTCGTTCATGAAATGGTATCTAGTTCTATCACTTAGCTATATATCTCTGTCAAGTAGACTCATGGCCTCTGACCAGCTGATGGAGTGGATAATTAATAGCCCTAGTCTAAAGATCTATCTATTTCACCCATAGCCACTTCACTATGGCACCACTCATCAGTGGTCCTGAAAAACTGTAAAGTGAAATTCTCCCATTGAGAAGACTTTCAGAGGATACTACTGATTATTTAGTTTGTGTGCAAGATAAAATGGGAATAAGAAAGGAAAATAGAGGACAGGTGCTTAGCAGACTAGGTATGTGACTGGACCACTTGTAATGAGCTCATAGTGAGAAGGCATTCACTGCATTTGTGAGACGCACCTATTGAAGAAATGAGTCGGAGGCTTCTCTGGATTCCTCATTTACTGTTTTTCATTAAATGAAATATACTTCTTAAATGAAGTTTTTCTCATAATTTGAAATAATTGTGTATAAGCAAATATTTCTGATTCCTCACCCATAAACCTTAGTTATCTTAATTTTGTCCANGACGCACCTATTGAAGAAATGAGTCGGAGGCTTCTCTGGATTCCTCATTTACTGTTCTTCATTAAATGAAATATACTTCTTAAATGAAGTTTTTCTCATAATTTGAAATAATTGTGTATAAGCAAATATTTCTGATTCCTCATCCATAAACCTTAGTTATCTTAATTTTGTCCAAAATTGTCTGCAATACTATGTAATAAATGTATATATGGACTACAATATATAATTATGACTGATTTGTTGAAAGAACATTTGGAAATATAATCGAAGAAAGGCTGGCATCTATTAATACATATTTATTAACACTCAGGGATTCCCTTAATTTAGTACTCTCATTAAGTAACTCAAGCAACTTACTTAAGTAATTGCTTAAATTTTATTAATTTTAATTGCTTAAATCCATCAAGTGACAGGATTTCAGGAAATTGTAACTGTTATAATGGAGAAAGTAGCAAGGCCATTTCAGAGGTTTGCAAGATGACCATGAGGAATGAAACCCTCCACCCCATATCCAGAGTGTCTGTTACCCAGAGAAAATCATGACCCTGGCCTCTGAGTTCAAAAAAGAGTTGGAGGGAAATTCTCTATATTGGCCACATCTGGCATGATGTGACTGTATACACATGATATAACATTATCCATGCTGCTGCTGCTGCTGCTAAGTCACATCAGTCATGTCTGACCCTGAGCAACCCCACTGATCGCAGCCCACCAGGCTCCTCTGTCCCTGGGATTCTCCAAGCAAGAACACTGGAGTGGGTTGCCATTTCCTTCTCCAGAGCAGGCATGTTTTCATTTCTTTAAACACAGGTAGAAGTCACTGAAGTGAATTTATTGATTAGAGTGTAAGAAAATGCTTTGTAGCATTTTTTCCAATTGCAAATTATATTTTGTTTCTCATAAAACATATATCCTCATGAAGAAAAAAATCGTTACACTATGAGGCTTATAACTTGGATATGATAAGTGAAAACTTGTGTCTGATTTTGTGACCCGATGGACTGTACAGTCCATGGAATTCTCCAGTCCATGGATTCCTCCAGAATATTGGAGTGGGCAGCCTTTCCTTTCTCCAGGGGATCTTCCCAACCCAGGGACTGAGCCCAGGTCTCCCATATTGCAGGTGGATTCTTTACCAGCTGAGCCACAAGGGAAGTCCAAGAATACTGGAGAGGGTAGCCTATCCCTTCTCCAGGGGAACCTCCTGACCCAGAAATCAAACTGGGGTCTCCTACATTGAAGGCAGATTCTTTGCCAACTGAGCTATGAGGGAAGCCCATAAGAACAGAGATTAATTCTCATTCTTTTCTGAGGCTTAATGATAGAATTCCGTCTTATACTTAAAAACACCATTTCATTGTATCTTCTGTTTTTAAATGCATACATTTTGCTATTTCTCTCACAGAGCCATTTGTTGCATGCTTTTAACCTAGTAATGAATGAAAGAGTCTTAGCAAGAACTGCTTTCAATTCAAATTGATTGACATATATATTTGAGTAAATTAAAGTAGAAATAAATCAAACAGATACTTTTGGCACCATAGATGAGGAAAGGCCAGAGCAAATGTTATTTATTATCCATTTTAATCTTGTTTTGCACTTAATTAGCACAGCTTCATTCAGGAACAGTGATCTTACATTAATCTTGTTTTCTGAATATAGATGAAATATGAGCTTAATAAAAATGTTGTAAATTATCATCTTTATTTCAAACAAGATTTCATACCCCTTACAGTTTTAGCTTTTCCTAGCTGTATGGTAATGTCAGTTATTATTTGTCTCTATAAAGAAATTTGAGAAGCAGAAGGATCTTTTATTTATTTTTTTTTTGCCTAGAAGCATATTTGAAAAGTTTTATATATTTTCTAGCTTACCCAGAAAGCTTCACATAAAGTGTTACATTTGAGAGGTTTAAATGTGTTATATATGTATAAATAAGAACATTGTGAAATTATTTTTATTTTGAGGTAAAGGAGATATACAATATGGAGAATGATATGATTTTGTGCTTGAATTTTAGGAGTAATTTTTCTTAATGCTATTGTTAATTATTTACATATTTCCTTATTTTGTTCAGCTACTCAGAGTCTTCTGTCTATGGAATTATCTATTTATGCACAGATGTTGGGTATAATACTTATGCTCCATTTGTGGAAATTCTATTTCTCAGAATAAAAATGATTAGTTAAAAGAAAAATATGAATGTGCTTTTTTCATTTCCTCAGACCACAAAGCATTTATTCAAAATGAATATTTTTTGTAAACCTTTTACTAAAAATTAGACCATGTCTCTGTTTCAAATTAAAGAACAGAAATTGGAATCAATTTTATGCCAGTGCTGCATGTTTCCTGTTATCTACTACCTAAAATGACCCTTCATAATCTTTTAAATAAACTTCTGGTTTATCAGAATGTCCTGAGATTGCTTTTGGAGTTTTTATCACTAGTAAAATCACTTTCTTACAGACTTTTACCAAAGAAACTTTGTTACTATTTTCCCCTTATGAAAAACATTGTAGAATTGTAGAATTTACATATTCTCCCTGTGAATAAAAGGAATATTGACTTGTTATTTCAATATTCAACAGTTACATTCAAATAAGGTCTATAATATCAATTATAGGAATAAGATAGTGTGTGAACATGCTTCACAAAAAAGCACCCAAGTTTGTAATCAGCATTTAGCTTTTATATTTAGTTAGCTTAAATCTTTTGTTTTCATTAATGACAACTACTGGTTTAAAAAAAACTACTAGAGGTTTTATATATGATATAAACTGAAATATAATGTTTTACTAAAAGCTTTTCCCGAACTTGTTCCTTTAAAACATTGTTCCTTCTCATGAATGAAATATTTTCCTCTGCTTTCCAGCATACATAGGTCTTAGACAACTTCTGTGGTAATTTTAACTTTTACCTCAGTCCAGTTCAGTCACTCAGTTTTGTCAGACTCTTTGTGACTCCATGAACTGCAGCACGCCAGGCCTCCCTGTCCATCACCAGCTCCCGGATTTCACCCAAATTCATGCCCGTTGAGTCAGTGATGCCATCCAACCATCTCATCCTCTGTAATCCCCTTTTCCTCCTGCCCTCCATCTTTCCCAGCATCAGTCTTTTCAAATGAGTCAGCTTTCTGCATCAGGTGGCCAAAGTCTTGGAGTTTCAGCTTCAACATCAGTCCTTCCAATGAACACCCAGGACCGATCTCCTTTAGGATGGACTGGTTGGCTCTCCTTGCAGTCCAAGGGACTCTCGAGAGTCTTCTCCAACTCCACAGCTCAAAAGCATCAATTCTTCAGCTCTCAGTTCTCTTTATAGTCCAANGCCTCGAAGCCCAAGCTGCAAGGACCAGCCATAGGAAGTGCCTAAGGATCTCCCATCCCAGCTTATGGAAGGTCTGCCAGGCAGCATAATCCACCCCACTGAAATGTCTCTCTGGCATGTGGATTCCTTTGCACTAAAAAAGAATCAAGGCCCAAAAGACTTAGGAAGAAACTCTGACCATCCCCTTAACTAACTAAAAGTATTTAGCTAGAGGGCTTGTTCCCAGAATAGAGGAATCACCAGAGACCTCGGGGGTGGGGGCTAGGGCCGCAGGGGACCCAGAGATGAGCATCCACTCGGTGTCCCTGGTGTCTCTGCAGGGGGCCTGGCAAACATTTATTTACTCAGTGCTTGCTTTTCAGTCTTTGTGCACTGCCTTCCTCCCCTCTGAAGTCCCAAACCACTGGCCGACCTCCTCTTTTGTCTTTAACCGAAGATGGTCTTTGAGGTGAGGACTTCAGCCACTCTGGCAGGCTAGTTTTCCTGGGTCTTTCCACAGATACATGTTCAGCAAGCTTTTGTTTGATCTTCTCCTGTTAAGGTGTCCTACACGTCAGTTTAGTTCTTATACCAGCCAGGAGAACCTAGACGGGGAGGGGACAATGTCTTCCTCTCCACTATATGAAAGTCTAGGGGAGAAACAGAAACGTGGGGGACCATGATGTACCTCCTGAGAAACTCCAGGCACGTTCAGATCTGCTTTCTTCTCCATGCTGAAGTCATCGCTGTTCCAGAAATCTTGTCCACAGGGCGACTAGCTGGAACTTCTTGTGCTCAGCCACTGGTGTTAGGGTGGTGGGCCTCCCTGCGAATCCAGCCCCACAAACCTCTCTGCCCATTTCTGAAACACACCAAACTCTTTCCCACTCGAGGGTCTTAGCATTGACCGTTCCCTCTGCCTCCAACAGCCTCCACCCGCCTCCGTGGTCAGAGCCTTCTCAGACTTCAGAGCTCAGGCTACCTAGCCGGTTCTCTCATCCCCAGTGTTTCCCATCAGAGCATGCTGTTTGGGTTCGCTGCTGCTGTGGTGGTTGTTACTGTCTTGTGGTTTGCCCCCAGCTGTGATATAAAGTCATGAGAGCAAGCATCAGGCTGTTCATCCTTCTCCCAGAAGCACCCAGCATCATGCCAAGGACGGGGTCAGAGCTCAGTAAATGCTGAGAATGAATGCGTCGGTTCACAGTATGCTACACAAGCACATTAATAAGCCATACCAAAAGACATGAAAATCCAACAGTTTGCTCTCCTGCCACATAGGGGCTTTCTGCCTATTCAGATAAGCAAACCAGGTCAGGGGCAAGTTCCTAAGCATGCGAAAACAGATCAAAGCTCACTGCAACCAAGTCCAAAAGGTTGCCCTGACCCTGCTCCACCTCAGCAGTCAGGTAGAATCTTGTCAAGGATGGGAACAAAGGTGGTTTCAAATCCCTGCGCTTCCAGGAACAAGTTTTGTAATCATTAGCCTCCGTTTCCCTACATCAGCATAAAGGAGTGAAGTCATCCGCTGAGGGTGCCGCAAGGATGGAGTGAGAGCAGCACCACCCCCCGGGAACATCTGGCCGAAGTCTGAAGACATTTCTGGTTGTCACAATTGGGGTAGAGGCCAGGGATGATGTCAAACATCCTACAATTCACAGGACAGCCCCCACAACAAAGAGTCAGCCCAAAATGTCAACAGTGTCGAAGGCCAGAGACTGTATCAGAGCGAGCACAGGTGCACAGGAAGCCTTTGTGTCCGTCCCCTCTCTGCGACCAGACGCACCTGCAGGCACCAAGCTGCAGGGTCTGATCAGCCTCGGGTGACCACTCCCTGAGCGTGCCCCCAACAGGCCTCTGCCCACACCAGCATCTCACCAGGAGGCCCTGCTGTTTCAGTCTATTTGGGTTGTTACAACACAACACCACAGACTGGAAGGTAAAGCCACAAATACTTCTCGCAGTNTCAGCCTCGGGTGACCACTCCCTGAGCGTGCCCCCAACAGGCCTCTGCCCACACCAGCATCTCACCAGGAGGCCCTGCTGTTTCAGTCTATTTGGGTTGTTACAACACAACACCACAGACTGGAAGGTAAAGCCACAAATACTTCTCGCAGTTCTAGAAGGTGGGAA
Organism: Neotragus moschatus; assembly: GCA_006410615.1. Taxonomy (NCBI): domain Eukaryota; kingdom Metazoa; phylum Chordata; class Mammalia; order Artiodactyla; family Bovidae; genus Neotragus; species Neotragus moschatus. The sequence goes on from SJYA01002698.1 coordinate 529,476, forward strand.
GCCCAAGATCAAGGAGCCAGCAGATTCAATGTCTTGTGAGAACCCACTGCCTGGTACATAAAGGGCCATCTTTTCACTGTTGAAAGCTGGAAAGGGCCATGGAACTCTCTGGAGTCTCCTTTGAAAGTGCAAGTGTGCATCACTAAGTTGTGTCCAACTCTTTGTAACCCACCAGACTTTTCTGTCTATGGAATTCCCCAGGCAAGAGTACTGGAGTGGGTTGCCATAACCTTCTCCAGGGGATCTTCCCGACCCAGGGATTGAACCAGGGTCTCTTGCATTGCAGGCGGATCCATTACCATCTGAGCTACCAGGGAAGCCCTTTACAAAGATGCTAATCCCATTCATGAGGGCTCCACCCTCATGGCCTCATCACCAACTCCCAAAGGCCTCACCTCCAAACCCTGCCACACTGGGGATTAGGTTTCAATATACGAATCGGGAGAGGATAACAACATTCAGTTCACAGTACCTATCTTCCCATGCTTATTAAGGTCCTTCTTTGACACCTGAATTCAAACCTCACGGCAAGAAGCCTCCACCTGTCTTCACTGTTGGCTGTGTCCATCCCGCTGCACTGGGAGTCTTCAGCAGCACCCATGACAGCTGCCCCAGCAGAGGCTTTCTCCTTCCACAGGGCCACTCCCTCCAGCCAGCTTTAGACATCAGTACCAGGTGTTGCCTCCTAAGGAGAAAACTTGAAAAGGAGTGGGCTTCTCAGGCTGGCAGATCCAGAGTCCAGATTGTATGGCTTTTCTCATCTGCAAAACGGGCACCTTTGAGTCCATGTGTCAGGCTCCCCCGCCCCTCCCCAAGCAATGAGACAGTCTTGACGTGTTGCTTAGAGTTGCTTTCTCATACACAGCATAGCTGAGTTTCATCAGCTGATGCTAAATCCAGCTCTGTCTTTTGAGCGGAGTGATGTTTTTGTTTTCTGCTTCCTTGAGAGCCAAGCGTATTGTCAGGTAGGGGAGGATGGCATCAGGCTTCTGGGTGAGTATCTGGAAGAGGTTATGTCCTTCCTGCGATGCCTAACTCTCATGTCTCTCTCCCTGAACAAAGAGAAAGAACTTCTTTCACTAGCAGAGGCTTTAAGCATGAAGTCCCCAGCTCTCCTTGTCGGAGCCTACCTCTTGAGTGTGAGCCTGCCACCTGAGAGAAACCCTGGGCCGCCTGCGCTGGCTCTACACTTTATCTTTGGCCTATTTATGGGAACAGGAGAGTCTACAGTAATCATCTAAAGAAACAAAGGAACTCATAGCTCTTGACTCCCAGCTGTAATTTCCAGGACACCCAGTGATTTCAAAAGGAGGTCACAGGGACACCTGGCTCAGAGTGTGAGCAGACATTCACTCCCAGCCACTGTGGCAAGTCCAGCAGGGTCAAGGGCACACACCCTAGCCACACGGACCCCCGCTCCCCCGCCGGGGCCTCCTTCATCTAATTCACAGCCCATTCTGTTATGAATTTCACGCAGAAACACTGAACCGGGTATGGGGGGAGCTGGGGAAACGCTGGTGGCTGAGCAGGAGAGGATGCACCCATTTTATCTGTTGGGAGGACCACCTAGGATGTCTCATGCAGGCCCTGCTTGTTTAGAGTTCTGGTCTTGATGGGGGTTAGGGAGAATGCCTTCTGTCCCTGAACAAACCCAGCAACCCCACATTTCAGAGCAGACTGAATGTGCCCCATTTTATTACCGTGTTACATTCCAGAAGGTCCCCAAATCCTCTCCCTCCACCTCTGCGAAAATCTCTCCATGAATCCTTGCTCCAAAAGTCACTTGACCAAGCAGAAGACGCCTGTGAGAACTTGAGCAGCTTACCCTTACCCTAAAGATCCTTCTAAAATGTGCAGCTGTCCCAAGACAGGGGATGGCGTAGGAGGCAGCCAGGGTCCCATCCCTGAGGACATCAAGTCGAGGGGAGCTTAGGATGTAGAGACCACAGAGGCCCGCAGCAGAGAGTAATCCACAGACACGGCCAGCTGACAGCTGAGGTATTTGATTTCAGTGACTCAGAGTTTCACCACTGCTGAGGGGCTGGTGGTCACAGCTACATCCCATCAGGCTTAATATGTAAAACATCATTCAGAAAGCAACAGATGCAAACAGACCCAAGGCTGATTGACAGCAAGGACGATGGCGCAAAACCCCCGAGGCTGGGCTTTCCCAGGCAGTCTGCTCTCATCCGCTCCTGCCCCACGGTCCCATCTGTGACACGGGGACAAGGGCCTCTGCCTTGCTTGTCAGTTGTGAAGATCAGAGTAGAGGGGGATTCAGAAAAACGTGGGACAAACCCTTAANCCCCCGAGGCTGGGCTTTCCCAGGCAGTCTGCTCTCATCCGCTCCTGCCCCACGGTCCCATCTGTGACATGGGGACAAGGGCCTCTGCCTTGCTTGTCAGTTGTGAAGATCAGAGTAGAGGGGGATTCAGAAAAACGTGGGACAAACCCTTAAACACTGAAGGAACACAGGGGTGATGCCTAGAGGAGGATCATTTCCGGACTGCTCCTGCTGGAAGCCCCCCTCATGCTCCCTGGCCCGGACAACCCCGCCATTCGCTGCTGGGCACCATGCCCCCATCCTTCCACTCACTGTGGACAACATCCCGCATTTCGCCACCGATTCTTTAGTCTGCGTCTGTCTCACCGATTCGGCTAAAAGCACAGAGCAGGCAGGAGCCGCTTTCTCCGTGCTTGCTGCTGTTGCTCGTTCTTACCATGGCCTTTCGGCATAGGTCCTGATAGATGTCAAACGCCTGAACACATGAATAACTGCAATCGCCACTGTGTTGGAAGTAAACTGCCGCAAACCACCCCCAGTCATTCCCGGTGTTTCATTACAGAGGTGTCCGCCGGCTAGATAACCAACAGTGAGCCTCTCTTAGCGACCATTCTCTCTCCCTGAAATTTAGCAGGTTAATGAAGGTGGCCGATATTTATTCTGTTTCCTGGGGCTATGGAATCTTCCCTTATCTGCAAATGACTTAAAAATTATTGTGTAGGNCCCCCGAGGCTGGGCTTTCCCAGGCAGTCTGCTCTCATCCGCTCCTGCCCCACGGTCCCATCTGTGACACGGGGACAAGGGCCTCTGCCTTGCTTGTCAGTTGTGAAGATCAGAGTAGAGGGGGATTCAGAAAACGGTGGGACAAACCCTTAAACACTGAAGGAACACAGGGGTGATGCCTAGAGGAGGATCATTTTCGGACTGCTCCTGCTGGAAGCCCCCCTCATGCTCCCTGGCCCGGACAACCCCGCCATTCGCTGCAGGGCACCATGCCCCCATCCTTCCACTCACTGTGGACAACATCCCGCATTTCGCCACTGATTCTTTAGTCTGCGTTTGTCTCACCGATTCGGCTAGAAGCACAGAGCAGGCAGGAGCCGCTTTCTCCGTGCTTGCTGCTGTTGCTCGTTCTTACCATGGCCCTTCGGCACAGGTCCTGATAGACGTCAAACGCCTGAACACATGAATAACCGCAAGTGCCACTGTGTTGGAAGTAAACTGCGGCAAACCACCCCCAGTCATTCCCGGTGTTTCATTACAGAGGTGTCCGCCTGCTAGATAACTAACAGTGAGCCTCTCTTAGCGACCATTATCTCTCCCTGAAATTTAGCAGGTTAATGAAGGTGGCCGGTATTTATTCTGTTTCCTGGGGCTATGGAATCTTCCCTTATCTGCAAATGACTTAAAAATTATTGTGTAGGCATCCTGAAACATTCAGCAACTTTATTAGGCTTGCTTTTACAGTCGAAAGGAGAAAAAAAATAAAAGTTGGTTCGGCTTGGAGTTTACAGCCACCACATTTATAAAAGCAAAGCCTAAATCTGGAATTCGGGCTGAGTTTTAAAAGAAACACGAGTACTGTACGTTAAATACTACTTTGTGCCAGTGGCACCGCATACGGAGATGATTAATCCTTAAATATGTGGAAATCTCAAGATCTGTGCCCCTTTAACTAAGAGTCTACTGGTTTCCAGCAAGTATGTGATACATGTACAGTGAAAGTCACTCAGTTGTATCTGACTCTTTGTGACCCCCATGGACGGTACAGTCTATGGAATTCTCCAGGCAAGAATACTGGAGTGGGTAACCTTTCCCTTCTCCAGAGGATCTTCCCAACCCAGGGATCGAACCCAGGTCTCCCGTATTGCAGGCAGATTCTCTACCAGCTGAGCCACAAGGGGGGCCCAAGAACACTGGAGTGGGTAGTGTTTCCCTTCTCCAGAGGATCTTCCCAAATCAGGAATCAAACTGGGGTCTCCCACATTGCAGGAGATTCTTTACCAGCTGAGCTATCAAGGAAGCAAGTATGTGCCCTACTGCTATTACATTCATGGGGTAAACGGTGCTTTGCATTCTCCTGTCATTTCCTATGGCCAATTCCATTTACTCCAAAATTCCTGAGCAAAAAATAAAGCTCATAAAACAGTGCTTTTTCTTTAATTCTTTGTGTGCGTGTGTGTTCTTCATTCCAGGTGAAATTCCCCCTCTTTCTGCAGTGAGTCTTGGACAGTGGCCTCATTAACTGGGTTACATACCCATTTGGCAGGGGAACAGGTGAGCAGCACAGAAGTAATGGTGCTTGGATGAAGAAAGTCACAAAAAGTGAGTTCTTTAAAGGCCCCATATGATCAAACAATTGCTCTCTTTGTAGTTCATATTTTAGAATAAAGAGCATTTACCCTAGATTGCATTTTCTTTTCGTCTCTATCTGCTCGGCCGAGTGCATGTCGGTCCCCTTTCTCCCCGATGAAATTTCATCCCTCCAGGAGCTCTGTTTGTGAGGAGAAGCTGCTGAGCTCTGGCCAAAATGTAAAAGGCCTGCACTCTCTGCTCCTCATCCTGCATCAGCCCTCGTTTTCAAACACGATACCTTTCCCTGATAGCCTGCTGCTCTCCACTGCCTCTCTCTCCACGCTAATTCAGAGGTTATAGCTCCTTCACTTGATAATATTTACCAAGGGTGCGGACGAGATGGCCTCCCACTTTAATTGGATTTCCAATTTTCAGAGGCCATTATTCAGTTCCCCACTCCGATGGCCTCATTCTCACTGCTTCTGAGTGTCGGTTATAAAGGGGCAACGAAGCACATGGACAAAACCAAGCCTCCTCAAACTGGAAGTTTGGGAACTGTGGAAATCTCAGCATCCCAGCTGGGAGTCTGGGGACTAATTCCATTGCTGAAACGTGACCCAATCTGAAAACTGTAACCAGAAACAACAAAGAATATGTGGGTCTGTCTGTCTGCAGTAACACAGGCATTCATGGTTTGAAAAAAATGTGTTTTCATTGAGACAAAAGGAACAAGTTGTGTTTTGGAGGCTCCTCTGAAAAATACAAGGTGGTAAGCATGTCATCCTAGGTGGCTCAGCGGGTCAAGAATCCTTCTGCAATGCAGGAGACACAGGAGATGCAGGTTCGATCCCTGAGTCAGGAAGATCCCCTGGAGGAGGGCATGGCAACCCTCTCCAGTGCTCATGCCTAGAGAATCCCATAGACAGAGGAGCCTGATGGGCTACATAGTCCATGGGATTGCAAAGAGTCAGACACAACTGAATTGACTGAGCACAAACTCAAGTCAAGCGTCAGTTCAGTTCAATTGCTCAGTCGTGTCTGACTCTTTGCAACCCCATGAATCGCAGCACGCCAGGCCTCCCTATCCATCACCAACTTCCAGAGTTCACTCAGACTCATGTCCATCGAGTCAGTGATGCCATCCAGCCATCTCATCCTCTGCCGTCCCCTTCTCCTCCTGCCCCCAATCCCTCCCAGCATCAGAGTCTTTTCCAATGAGTCAACTCTTCCTGTGAGGTGGCCTGAACCTGACCAATTTCAAGTTCCATATAATTAGGGGCAGCCCTTGAAATCCAGACCAAGTGGAAAGTGAAAGGGCAGTAAGACAAATTCCTGCAATCTGTTCTATTCTAGGCAAGAGTCTTGACCTTGAGACTCGGGAGATGGAGCCTCCTCCAGGTCTTTATCCACATTGAGAAGGAATCTATCACTGGCCCCTTCCCTCAAGATGATGGATGGGTTTACTGAATATGCTAAAATCCATGCTGCAAGGAGAACTTGATGCATGTGACTCCACAAACTGAAATGAACAGACCACACAGAGAGCATGGTGGTCTGGGAGCCTGGACTGCGCTCCCAACTGTGAGGTCATGATCGGCAGCACTGGTAGAACCTGGGACTTGACAGAAACGCAAAATCTCAGGCCCTAGCCCAGACTTACTGAATCTGAACCTGTGTTCTAACAAACCAGCATTTGACAAGCATTGCTCCAAAGCATGTCTGATCATCTACAACCCACATAGGGGAGGGTGCAAGTTCATTTTTCTTTTCCTTTTTATAAAATTGATGTATGGTTCATTTACAATGTTGTGTTGGTTTCAAGTATACAGAAAAGTGATTCCGTTATACGTATAAATTCTTTTTCAGCTTCTCTTCCATTATAGGTTAAGGTCCTTGTGCTGTATAGTTTATTATATATATAGCAGTGTGTATATGTTAATACCAAACTCACTTCTCCTCCTCAGCCCAAACCCACTGGATATACTGAAAGGAATATCCTTGTGGTAAACAGAACTTTGTTTTTCATGTCTGTGAGTCTATTTGTTTTGTAAATAAGTTAATTTGTATCATGGACACAGGAGCCTGGTGGGCTACAGTCCAGCAAAGAGCTGGACATGACTGAACACAGACCCTCCCTCCTTCTCATTTGTAAATCTTTTTAGATGCCACCTATAAGCGATATCCTATGATATCTGTCTTTGGCTTAGTATGATAATCTAAGTATGATAATCTCTAAGTCCATCCATGTTGTTGCAAACGGCATTATTTCGCTATTATGGCTGAGCAACATTCCATGGTACATGTGGACCACGTCTTCTTTATCCACTCATCTGTTGATGGACGTTTAGGTTTCTTTCACGTCTTGGCGATTATGAATAGTACAATGAACATTTGGCCCAGTTCACCAGCTTCCAGAATGTGGGCTCCAAGAAGACGACGCATCTTTAACCCCTTCTCTACTAGGCCCTCAATAAACATGCTTTGCAAGAGTGAATGGGTGCCCCTGCGACGCTTGTTCCCCATGGTCTGTATGCACTGGACTGTCCGCTTCTGGCTAGAGGACTCATGTTCCTAACTCTCCAGATTTGCTTATTAGTTGCCAGCCTGTGAGGTCCCACTGTTTATGGCCCAACCTCAGGACTGTACAGCAACTATGGCTACAATGTGAGTCCTGGGGCAAGCTCCCACTTTTACCTCAGTATTGTTAACCCCCTTCTGCTAGCACAAGTCACTCCCTGTTTGCTATCAAAAGCACAGAGCACAGAGTAAGACGCGTCCTGTGTGACTGCTGAGCTTCCCATTGCAGAGACATGACCCATCTGCGTAACACTATTAAACGTCCCTTTGCCATCATTAACGACCAACTTGACTGCGGTCACTCTATCCAAGTATCAGTGACAATAGGACATAGAACAAACTTTCCTGCTTCCTGCATTGCACTTTCCAAAGTGGAATGGAGGCATCCCTATCTAACCAGAGCTGGCTTCATTGCAGGCTATCAGGCTACCACAAAACAAAGCAAAAGAGAAACAATCCCCCTGCCCCACCTGTCTCAAGGTATTGGAAGGGAGAATAACAGTGTGAAGTGAGGAGAGCATTTAGGGCACAGCTAGGTTTGTTTCATCTTTTTTTTTTTTTTTTTTTTTTTGCAATTTCGTGTAAGGAGTGCATGGAGATCTGAAAGAGAGGACACCCATTATTTTGTAGCTTGATGGTTTCGAATGCCTCACACAGAGGGTAAGAGGCCTCTTTAGTCTTCTCTCCACATCTGAAGTCTGCTCCCACTCACCATAGACTGCCCCAGCCATGGCAGCTCCGCCCACCCCGAAGGCCTCCTTCCAGTGCCCTGGCTCTCCTCGTGGGATGGCATCCTGCACAGGCTGTCCCTGCCTCCCAAATACGACTCATCCCCCTCACTGATTCACATTCCCTCAGAATGTCTGTGCACTTTCCCACTTGCCCCTGACTAGGAGACACGGTGACCTAATTGAAAAAGTATGGATTTTGGCGTTAGAAGCCAGTGGTTTAAAATCCCTGCCCTGTCTCCTGGTTGTCAAACAATGTTGGGGAACTCATTTGTCATCATTATGTCTCCATTTCATCCTCCATAGAGTGGAAGTAACGGTATATACCACAAAGGCTGCTCTGTCCATACAAGGTCCACAGGATAACGGTCAGTACACAGCGACTGCTCCCCTCCCATCCACCAGGCCCTGCCCCTCAAGCTCCTGGAGAGTCTGCGTACATCAGGCCTGCCTATCTGGGGGCATGAGGGCCTTACAGAAGCCCCCCTCACCTCATATGTCAGATGAGGCACAACTCTGTCTCCAAGCTTTATCTTTCCAACTATCATAGAAAACGTACAAGCCATCTTGAAAGCCAATGAATGGAATCCTAAAGCCTAAGAGGGAAAGTGTATTCTAGAGAAGAGAGACACCAGTTTTCCAACCAGAGGGAGCAAGCGAGACCTCTGACAAGTTGTGTGACCTCAGGCAACTTCCCTGAGCTTTCTGAACTTCTGGTTCCTCATCTGAAGAATGAGGATACCTGTGGTGCCTTGCACAGCCTGCCGTGGGATCAAGTAAGTGTGTTGCTGCTGCTGCTAAGTCGCTTCAGTCATGTCTGACTCTGTGACCCCACCATGCTCCCCCATCCCTGGGATTCTCCAGGTCAAAACGCTGGAGTGGGTTGCCACTTCCTTCTTCAATGCATGAAAGTGAAAAGTGAACGTGAAGTCGCTCAGTCGTGTCCGACTCTTCGCGACCCCATGGACTGCAGCCCTCCGGGCTCCTCCGTCCATGGGATTTTCCAGGCAAGAGTACTGGAGTGGGGTGCCATGGCCTCCTCCAAATAAGTGAGTTAAAATATTTAAAAACAGCAGGTCCCTAACTGGGGCTAAGTAACTGAGAGTCTGTCCTGTCTCCTAACTTTGCATTAAAGGTCAAGGAGCCTGGATGTGGAGGAGACTGCGTCAGAACCTGCTCTTCAGGCAGTGACAGCTACTCCTGAGCCGTCAGCCCAGGAGCAGGAGCCATCGCTCGAGCTATTCATTAGCATAAACATTTCACAACAATGTCATTTCAATCCTCCCCAAAGAGCACCTGTTATCTGTCCCACAAATTGGACCCTCCGCAGCATAAATCAAGAACACGTCCCATGTGTTTTGAATGAAGACATGCCCTTCCCCCAAATAAGGCAAATACTAAACAAAGCCAAAGCAGAAAAACCCAGAGAAGAGAAACATCCCACACTGTGGCTTAATAGCTGATCATCTGCAGATCAAGAGCTTTAATTTCTCCTCAAATCTGGGTTGACAGGAGATGCGGAGTCCCCACTCTCAGAGATGATTGCTTTGCTGAAAAAAACAAAGGCTCTCTTCATCAGACCTTGGCCAGTCCACACCCACAAACCTGGGACTCTCCCCCAGAGAAATATCTAGATTATGAAACAGGCCACCACACGGCTAGGTGACCCCACATAACAGAGCTGTACAGAGTCCATCACCCCAACCCATGGCCAGGTTGCACTGAGCAAAACATGATTCTGTTTCCCTGAGTAGACTGTGAGTTATTCAAGGGCACAAGGCACGCCTTGTCCATTCCGGGATCCAGGACCAGCCCAGGTACTCAGTGAAATTTGCTGAATTAATACCCTCGGCAAACAAGAGGTGGTTAGGGTACACGCTTCCTTTCCTGCAGGCTTGACATTCACTGTGCAGTTTCCTCTGCTGACCATTACATGAAGATCACAAACTTGTAACTCTATCAGCTAATGGCCACGTTCTCTTTGAGTCCAGAAACAGGAGAATTTATAATAATCCACACTTCTTCCAGTTCCACCTAGAACTTTTTCTACGTCACATGCATGGCCCATTTTATATGACAGCATCTGTGTTCTCAGCTGATGACAATGGAGACACTGTGGCTGTGTATGACTGAGAGAGGATGGGGACATGGAGATATCATGTCCTTCGGAGCCAAACAGGTGAGATTTGAATCAGGCTCTGCCAGATAATAGCTGAATGGCCTTTAGAGAGTGACTTACTTCTCCATAAAATTCTATGCTATAATACTATGTATTTCATGTGTGTGTGCTAAGTCACTTCAGTCCTGTCTGACTGTGCAACTCCATGGACCGTGGCCTGCCAGTCTCCTCTGCCTATGGGATTCTCCAGCAAGAATACCAGAGCGGGTTGCCATTTCCTTCTCCAAAGGCAGCCACCTGCAAACCAAAGACAGAGGCCTCAGAAGCCACTCCAGCTTGATCCCACACTTCCAGTCCCCAGAACTGCAAGAAAATAAATGTGTACTGTTTAAGTCACCCACTCTGTGATTGCAGCCTGAGCGGACTAACGCAATGGTCCACGGTTCCATCTGAAATGGAGATAGGGAACCACTGAGGGAAACGTCCTGCTGTGGAAGTTTCAGGACCACTTGCCAGAGCTGTCTCACATCAGGAGGTCCTGATGAGGAACGTGGTACCATAAGAATTTGGGAGGGGCTAAAGGAGGGAGGAGAGGACCAACCGCCCAGAGTGCTTCTCGCTAGAATCTGTCTTGGCTGATTGATGCTCCACCAGGAAGAACCCTGAGTCAACCTAGGAGCCAAGCAAGATGACCGGCCAGAGACAGCCTGGACACTAACAGCATCACCATAAACCCTGAGACTGGGAGCCACATGGCAAAACAGTTCCCCCTGGGTTCCCCTACCCTACTGATCTCTGCCCGGGCACCCCTTCCCAATAAAGTCTCTGTCAGCGCGTGTGTCTCCTCAGACACTTCGTTTCTGACTGCTAGACAAGACCCCACTCTCAGGCCCTGGAAAGGGTCCCCCTTCCTGCAACAACAGTACGCCTGACACGGGGCTCGGTCAGGTTGACAAGAGGGCTATTGAGCTGAAAACCACCATGCCTGCAGCAGCAGACACACATTCACACAGACATCTGACGCCAGCCCTCCCCACCCCCACCAACGATGCTTGACACAGTGGAACACTCAGACCTTCCACTCGTCCAGTCATCCCTTGGGAAAGAAACATACCAGTTTTCCATTGCTTTACAATGGGGAAAGCGGGGAGCTTGTCTCTTTAAAGTGCTGCAATGTGTCATTTTCATGGTTTGGCTTTTAAGAAATTGTTTAACTCATATAGAATATTTGCTCGGTTTGACCTAAGCAGTCAACTTGGCAGCTCTGAGAGCCCTGTTCCCATCTGGGGCAACGCTGTTATCGCTTGAAGCCAGGAAGTTTGCGCTTCAGGGCACAGGGGAGCCCCATAAAGATGACATGGATGCATCCCCATGCTTCTGATCATTGAGCTCAGCTGTCTCTGAGAGCTCGGGATGCGCGTGACATCTGTGGTGCTGCTAGGACAATTCCCCATGTCCCTCTGTAACCTGATGCCTTTGTCATACTAGAGAGCTCCAGCCAGGAGGAGAGGCACTAATTGAAGGCACGTGGTTTCCATTCCCCCAGGGGAGGAAGCCCATTTGACGGCTTCCTACATCTCTGTCAATCGACAGGCACAGTTATGGGTAGTAAGCTGAGCGGAGGTCGCCGAGGTGGTTGCAGAAAAATACAGAAGTTCGAAGAAACAAATATCCCACTGGCAACATTATTATGAATCAGATAAACGAAAGATCTGGGGTAAGAAGGTGCATTCCTTGGAAGTGATTCTATGATCAACTGTGCCCTGCACAAATATAGCTCCTTACTCCATAATGATGAGTTTATGGCTTCTCTTAGTTTAGCCTACAGTTCTGCGGCCTTTATTTCTGCCTACTTGTTGCTAGGGAGTTAATTCTGACGGGCAATGCTGGACATTAAATACAGGCGCATACCACCACACACAGGCACGCACACACTCACCTAAGTTAATTTCCCCTGCCGTGGCTGCGTTCTCAGATATTTTCAACCAACCCTCCTTCCAATCTTCTCTTCAACTGCCACAAAGCAGAGAGCTGAGTGCTTGACATTTCCTTTGAATTAAGCCCACAAGTTAAGTGGACATTTTCCCTTAGATAGATGGCAATTCCACACCTCCCCACAGCTCATCAGGCCAGAAAACGGGGATTTCACCTGGTCCTTTCATATGCACACACTTGGCTTGAAATTTCCCAGCAGGTCCTCAATAAAGAAATAGCCCTGATTGCTCATTAAAAGCAAGAGATAAAGCAATTAAAATACAAAAGGCAGAGCAAAGCTTGACACTTGCAAGTGGAAAGTGAAGCAAGCATTGTTGAAGCTAGGGAAGAGTTCTTGACAACGTGGGCAGCAGAGTCAAGAGCCCTGGTCCATGATTCACAGATGCAAACAGATGCAGAGAGGAGAGGAAAATGAAAGCGAAAAGGGGAGGTGGGAACCCTGGCGGGCCTGGTGTTCAGCATTCTTTGTTCATTTTATTTATAGTCATCTAAACTCATTTAACTTAATTCATGAAACGTGCTAGATGTGAAATGCTAAAAAAATGTTCTTTCTTTTCTTCTCTCCGAAGCTCATATACGACAGGACAGCCTTCAAAAGCATGGAAGGTGTGGGACATCCTTGGTAGTCCAGTGGTTAAGGTGCCATGCTGCCAAGGCTGGGGGCATGGGTTTGACCCCTGGCTGAGGAACTAAGGTCCCACATGCAGTGCAGCATGGGAAAAAGATTTTTTTTTTTAAGCATGTTAAGCTATTCCGTAGAACAGAAGGCCCCCTGCTTAGAAGGACCACTACTGATCTGACATTCCACTGTGGCTCTCTTGAGCTTTCTAATTTCTGAACAAGGGACCCCACATTTCTATTTTATACTGCCCTGGAGGACGGAATGGCAACCCACTCCAGTATCCTTGCCTGGAGGATCCCATGGACAGAGGAGCCCGGGGGGCTACAGTCGATAGGCTCACACAGAGTTGGACACGACTGAAGCGACTTAGCATGCACGCATGTGGTAAATTATGAAGCCAGTCCTGCTCCTAGAATAAATGACTGTCCAGCCCCGGTTTGTCCTTTTCAAACCCTCTGCCAGGATCCCAGATGGGACTCACCAACTACTGCCAGCAGCCCCCTATCCTTCCCAGCTGCATTCGGTTCTTCTCTGGTCTGTGGGACAGACCTTCTGTTGGTATCACTTGCCAACAGGATCAGGGTTAACTTGAAAGAGGGTCTAGGATTTGTTGCAAATTAGCATAAGAATTTCTGGATGGCATTTCTCTGGAGGATTTTTGCTTGGCCTGAGTATTTGTGGGGAAATGATTCTCTCTTCAAATTGTTCTGCTCCTGGGTAAGTGGCAGAGAACTACTATCACCACAGACCAATTGTCCCAAGCAAGGCAAATTCATCCGAGGTGTTAATTAGCTCAATATTTAGCTCATCTAATATGCAAATTAAGACACCGTGGTCTCATTAGCGTCATCTGTGTTTCCTTTAAGCAAAACTAAATCTCTTGCCAATGCAAAAAAAGGGGAAAAAAAAAAAAACACCACCAAACATCAGTATTTCTCTTTGAAGCTAATGAGGGTGTGATATGGCTCTTTCTTTGTTGGGAAGTAGCAAGTTAGGAAAAACACATGTTAAATATGCTAAGTGTGGCTTGACCTCATCTATTGGAGGCAAGACACAGCCTTGACTAGTTACTGGGCTTTCTGCAGCTAGCTTGTCCAGAAGACTGAGGCTCAAAGAGGTGGTGGGTGCCAGGTGANTCTTTGTTGGGAAGTAGCAAGTTAGGAAAAACACATGTTAAATATGCTAAGTGTGGCTTGACCTCATCTATTGGAGGCAAGACACAGCCTTGACTAGTTACTGGGCTTTCTGCAGCTAGCTTGTCCAGAAGACTGAGGCTCAAAGAGGTGGTGGGTGCCAGGTGAGTCTGCAACAAACCCCAGACAAGGAGATGAACAAAGGACGGAGATGTAGCCTTCAAGAACCCACGCAGCAGATAGATGTGGCATCGCCTCAATGATAAGAGAGGGAAGACATACATTTCCTTCTTTAATTCGACGCATCTTAAGAAAATGTGTCTCCAGTTGGAAAAGAACAGATATTTCAGCTCAAAAATATCTTCTCCTTCCAGCTTCCCATTTTAAGATTTAAGAATTTATAGAGACAATAATCAAACCGTCATCAACTACTCACACTGTGCCCCCAAAGTCAGACTCCACGTGCTGGCGGTACAACCATTACAGAGCAGGGACTTGAGTAACTTGAATGTTCAGGGCCTCCGGCAGAGTGCTGAGAATTCTGCACACGTGAGCTCTGATCTTCACAATAATTCAGAAAGGCGTCGTTTCTTCTTTTTTTACAGATGATGCCACTGTGGTTCAGGGTGCTGAGGTCACCTGTCCAAGGTCAGGCAGCTAAAACCTGGCCCGGGTGGAATGAGAAGATAAAAAGAACCTGACAGGCCACGGGGAGCACAGCCTAATTAGCGAGGTGTCCCAGGCACGGTGATAGCAGGTTGAAAGGATGTGTGGCCAGGCGGCGGTCCTGAAAGCTCAGGCCATGTGGATCTCCAGAACTCTGAGGCCGCCAGTCAGGAGGCTCCTCACTGCCCTGCTTCCCAATCGTCAAAAATTATTCCAAACCCATCTGTGAACAGTGCGCCCTCCGGGGCAGGCCAGAGACACGTCTGCATGCCAACACCTCTGGGAACTAAAAACCCCTCCCCGGGTGGACCAACGCTGAATTCCACGTGTCACAAACTGTGTCCAGCGTCGCAACTGCGGTGCAAGGGAACTTCTGGCTGAAGCCCACAAGGGGCAGGTGGGGGGAGTCCAAGCAGCTGCCCTCTGCTCCCGGGGGACCAGGGAGAAAGAGGTCCTGACCTTTGCATGACCCATGACCCATAGCTGACAGATGCCGTGCTGAGTTGTGCCTTCACCCTAAGGCTGAGCAGCTGGGCAGAAGGGAGACACGTAAATGGGTTGAGGCCATGAGGGAGCACGTGAAAGCACTGCCGTGGACACCAACGTCTTATAACCAACAGGGGCACGTGGCCCACCAGTCAGTAGCATGGACAGATGCTCCCAGACTCTGGAGACACGGCCCTCTCTCCTATCTCCTAAGGATGCCTGTAACATGTCCAAGGGCTTTCCCTTCCACCACTGCCCAGAAGCCCCCGTAACAGGCAGTCAAGGGTGTCCCCACTTGACAGGAATATCAGGCTCCCAAAGGCAAAGTGTCTGCTGGGGCTGCCCAAGGCAGCCTGTGAGAAGAAGCTGAATCTGGGCTGTCTCTTCTATTCCAGTTCCCACATGGGGATGCCACCTGTCTTCCTCCTGGGGTTGTCATGGGGTCCATCGGAAGTAGGGGAATTTTGTCCCCATTGTAGGGGTGGAGAAACTGAGAATGAGCGATAGAGTAAAGGGGACAGGAAAGGAGTTCTTGCTGAGAGCCTGATGCTGAAGACTATACACGGTATAGTCTTATTGCTTAGTTGCTAAATTGTGTCTCTTTTCAACCCCATGGATTGTAGCCCAGCAGGCATATCTGTCCACGGGATTTCCCAGGTAGGAATACTAGACCCAGTTGCTATTTCCTTCTCCAGGGTATCTTCCCAATCCAGAGGCTGAACCTACATCTCCTGTGTCTCCTGCATTGCAGGCGGATTCTTTACCCACCGATCCATCAAGGAAGATGTCTGTACATCTCACAACTGATAACATATTTAGGATTTTTTTCATTTGATAAACGCTTTAACATAAACTTGAGTGGTCACCTTGGGTTTCTTCATAACTATAACTTAAAATTATGTAGTATCTCATACATAATGAAATATATATTAGGTATGTGAAAGAAATTTAAAAAAAAAATCATAAAACCTATCCTCAGAGCCGACCACTGTGCCTGAAGAGCAGTTACTAAAATGCTGAAAGCTTCTGAGTGTTCTTCTCTCCTTCCACCTCTGCCTTCTCTCTGCCAGAATTAAGCCCCATCCTGAAATCTGCATTCCCAGACTGCCAGATTGCGTACAGATGTATAATACATACATATTGACATATCATAGATGTACACGCCTCATATGCATATCAATGTATCCCTTGGAGATACATCATTTAGCTTTTATTATGCACTTTACAAACCTAAACAGCATATTCAAAAGCAGAGACATTACTTTGTCAACAAAGGTCCGNGGAAGTTCTTTAAGTAATTAAGTCTTCACTTACTTAAAGAATCAATGAAAATCATTTATTCTCTGTCTCCTTGTTCTCTGGCCCATATGCAATGGGCAATGATTCAGTCATTCTCTTTAGAGATTTTTTAAGGAAAGACTACAAAATTTTAAGGTCATTAGAAAATGAAAATATTAAATGATATTAGTGAACCACTGATTAGCCTATGCAAATGTCTGTGTGTATGCGAGTGTTGATTTTATGCTAACACATAACTGGAATCTTTTACATTTAGAATGGCAACAGAATAATGTCAAAGTATTCATAGAACTTCTATGTTAAATTATCGGATTACTTAAGTAGAATTTGAGACAAAGGACAATGTGTAACATTTGTGAATGTTTCTGTGCTAAAGCTTTTATTCACACACACATACATGCATACACAAATTAAACAATTAACTCTCCAAATATGTTTTATATATTACAGTGTTTCTGCCTAACAGAGACCTCACAAAAGTTCAATTCTGTTTTGTTCAGTTCAGTCACTCAGTCGTGTCCGACTCTTTGTGATCCCATGAATCGCAGCACGCCAGGCCTCCCTGTCCATCACCAACTCCCAGAGTTCACTCAGACTCACGCCCATCGAGTCAGTGATGCCATCCAGCCATCTCATCCTCTGTCGTCCCTTTCTCCTCCTGCCCACAATCCCTCCCAGCATCAGAGTCTTTTCCAAGGAGTCAACTCTTTGCATGAGGTAGCCTAAGTACTGGAGTTTCAGCTTTAGCATCATTCCTTCCAAAGAAATCCCAGGGCCAATCTCCTTCAGAATGGACTGGTTTTGTTAGTGTATTACAACTCTTTCTTGTTGACACAGTTCAGAATTAGTATATTGTGTTCAGGTCCAGCTCTAATTTACACAAGAGTTTCAAAGACAATTTAATAACATCATCATAGCCTCAGTAATCTTGTTGAGATTTAATTAGATTGGGAAATAATTTAGTATTTATTTTAGTGTTCTTACAGTGAATTTGTTTTTAATCAAAGCAGTTAATTTTGTCATCATTAGTGTTCACTCTTCGGGATTCATTTTCTTCAGAATTCATTAGCTGGATTACTTCAGTCCTGTAACACTATTACATAAATTTATTTGCCCAAAACTTGCTTTTATTTTACTAAGTGGACTATGCCTACAAATTCTTTGCAAATTGATACATGTGGTGGTGGGGAGAGAATGGAGGGAAATTCCTTTCCTTTAGGGAACTAATTATCATTTTTAACCTACCATTTAAAGATTATTAAAGATTTTTTGCTTCATAAAAAATATGACATTAACTAATACGCATTGAGGAAGATTTCCTATGGCTTTATTCTTCATTTGCAAATGATCTAATTTCTCAGAGTTACTACAGATCCACCTTTAATATAAATCCTTAAAGAATGAGCCTGCTCCCATTTACCGTTACTACTATGTGCTCTTAATATGCCTTAAGCATATATTTATCATGCCTGATGTAGAGAGTGAGAGTGAGTGTTAACAGGATAAAAAGTGATAACAGTTGAGGTAGGAATTGACAGAAAATATACGAAGAATAATGGCATAAATACAATTCTCATGCCTCCCTGAAATGAAATTTACTTTAAAATACTAGATAATAAATCCAGGCAAGAAAACAGTTGTTCAAAGCAGTCTTATACATTGAATTAATTCACTAGAATAAGTTTAGAATAAGTTTATTTATATTGCTGTAAGTCTATCACATATAATAAATTTCTGGAATAAGTATTAGAGTATATATGAAATAGCCATTTTGTTGAATACACATTTTATGACTTTTATATAAAGTAACATAGTCAATATCTTTCAGCAAATAACGTTTCTTTGATAAGTGAGGTGACTAGTTAAAACAGAATTTCTTGGTTTAAAGGCATTTGAAAAATGCTGGGTAAAAGAAATTTTCAAAAATCCCTGTCAGGATTCTTCAACAGAGCCCCCGGCAAATCCCCTTACTAAAAAATTTTTAGACCTTAAATTATAAAATTATTCAAAGTGTATAAATAAGATACAATATATTCCCTACATATTGAACAGCAATATTATTAAAAATAAAACATTTAATGAGGTTTGGATTAACTTTTCATTTATGGAAAACAATTTGTTAACTATATTTTGCTGTATGTTGATAATATTCTGGAAAATAAACTACATGCCATATATTTACTTTATGAACAGTACCCTATATTTTAAACACTCAATTGTTCAAGCTATTTTAGTGTTACCCAGCTCAACAAGAGCTCTCCATTGAAAAGCAGAGTATTAAAATTAATATGCTGGCAATAGATATAATTTATCCAGTTTTTCTCATTAGTATGCTATTAATGTGAAGTTAAAATTAGGACCAGTGATTAGTACTGAAAATTTTATCAAGAGATTTCAGGACATGTATTTTTAAGTACTACTCTGTGTAAAATTGTCTGTTGGAAATGTACAATACAGAGATTCCTGAGTTTAAAATATTGCATTCTTCTAGAGAAGCAGACCTGTACAGAAAAAAATAAGCAAAAATAAGCAAATAAAGATAAGTAGATAAAACATGAAGAATTATCTTGGTGAAGAGTAAGTCAGTCTCAAGTTTCCAAAAATTTTTTTACATATGGTAGTCCTTAAATAAGAGTATAACTAAAAACAACAACAAAACATTGAGTTTAGTGACAGAAGAAAAAAGGGCCAAGGATAAAACTTAAAAAAAAAAAAGAAAAAAGCAACATTTCATAGGTGAAAGTATCAACAAGATAATGCCCAAGATAAAAAGATCTTTTAGAAAAGGGACTTTTCAATGACAATTTCTAGGGATATTTTCAGGAATATAAAATATATGGAAAGAAATCATTGCATTTTTCATTTCAAGTAATGGTGATGCGTTAAAGGAAAATTTCATAAGTAGAGTGATAGGGTCAGAGGTCAATTTAAGTTGTTGAGTAGTTGCTACAGATTCTTCTTAATAGAATTTTTCTGTTAATATGTACAGAATAGAAACAGTGAGTCAGTATTACTTTGAAAGAGCTGAGCATTTGCCTAAGTAGAAGTTTGGAAAGAAGGATGAAGATGTGGGGGAAAAAAAAAAAAAATCATTGATGACTGAAACTCTTGGAGAGTTTATGAGGGAATAGAGTTAATGTCCAGGTGAAAAATATTAACCCTGGAAAGGAAGAGTACTGTTTTTCTTCTGAACAGAGACATGACAATTGGTTAAATATGAAGAAAATGAGGTGTAGTGTGTAGAGCATTTTAGGAGATTTGCAATAAATGACAATTATTTTATAAAACCAAGTAACTGGTCTTA
The DNA here is from genome assembly GCA_006410615.1 of Neotragus moschatus. NCBI lineage: Eukaryota > Metazoa > Chordata > Mammalia > Artiodactyla > Bovidae > Neotragus > Neotragus moschatus. Next base: position 548,984 of record SJYA01002698.1, read on the forward strand.
TTTTAAAAAAGGAATACACAAATTTGATTTGACAAGAATAGAATACAAGTAAAACATATAAAAGAAATTAAGATAGATTTAAAATTCAGTAAAGCAGCTTTATATATTGGATTTTGTACCTCAAAAACTGTGGAACTTCGAAACTCCAGTACTTTAGAATGTGATTTACTTGAAAATAGGGTTATCGTAGATATAATTAATTAAGAAGGGGTCATATTGAAGTAGAGTGGTCCCCTAATCCAATGTAACTGGTGTCCATATGAGGAGACGGTCATGTGAAGACAAAGACCCAGGGATAATGTCATGTACAGATGAAGGATCGATATGATACACCTATAAGCCAAAGAATGCTTGGAGCCACCGTATGCTAGAAGAGAGGCACAGAATATATTACCCCACCAAGCCCTTAGAAAAAATTAACCTGTCAACTAACACCTTGAATTTGGACATCTGTCCTCTAGAACTATGAGACAAAAAATGTCTACTGTTTTAAATCACCCACTTTTGAGGAACCTTGAAGCCTTAGGATTAGTAATATGTAAAAATGTGAATTTATATAGATTTAATTGTCAGTAAATCAGTTAGCATTGATACTTTAGCATCTCTAACAACACTTTAGGAACAAAGCAGAGAGAGTCATTTACCCAAGTTTAGGTACAGTAAATATATGTATGCTGCTGCTGCTGCTAAGTCACTTCAGTCGTGTCTGACTCTGTGCGACCCCATAGACGGCAGCCCACCAGACTCCCCCATCCCTGGGTTTCTCCAGGTAAGAACACTGGAGTGGGTTGCCATTTCCTTCTCCAATGCATGAAAGTGAAGTCGCTCGGTCATGCCCGACTTCACAACCCCATGGACTGCAGCCTACCAGGCTCCTCCATCCATGGGATTTTCCAGGCAAGAGTACTGGAGTGGGGTGCCATTGCCTTCTCCGAAATATATGTATAATCTGTGGTTAATACGTCAGAATATTTGATTGATGGAAGAAAGTACAAAGTAGTAATATCTTTTACATTATTTGTTTTATATGTGTTAGAACTAAGTTTTATGATTATTGATTATTCTTTCAAATTTGTGTCATCATTGTTGTGAAATATGTCAATATTTGACATTGGAATAAAATAGAGCAAAGCTCTTAGTACTACATTTTCATATCATTATAAATTACTTTGTCAATTTTAGTTTTTTGGAACCTGTTGTTAGTGTCAATAACAATACTGCAGTTAGAAAATAGAATAAGTTTGTATAATTTTCTGAAATGGCATTGGGAGAGAAAATATTAAAATATTATTAGATTATATTTAATGTGTTATTTTCTCAGCCTAGAGTATAATTAGGGATAGAACAAAACATTGAGGTTGAAGAATATTTTAAGTACTGTAAAATGTGAATCCATAGATGAGAGGAAATTGAAAGGCAGTTACAAGAATAATTATCAACCTTATAACTATACAAAATTATTACATGAAGATTTAGGCAAGTTTCTAGGAACCTAATTTTCATCATGTGAACATGCTTGTAAAGAATATTAACAAGATAATAAGGACATTACCTTCCCCAAATCCCCAACTATCCTTTCCCCCAGGCAACTCTAAGTTCATTTTCTGTTAGTCTCTTTCTGTTTTGCAAGTAAGTTCATTTGCACTGGTCACGTGCACACTGCTATATTTTAAAAGGGAAAACCAACAAAGACCTATTATATAGTACATGAATTTTGCTCAATATTATATGCCAGCCTGGATGGGAGTGAGAGTTGGGGGAGAAAATATACATGTATTTGTATGATTGAGTCCCTTTCCTGTTCAGCTGAAACTACCGCAACATTGTTAATTGGCTGTACCCGAATACAAAATGTTTTTGGTGTTAAAAAAAATTGAAAAAAAAACAATAGGACGTCTAAGAAAGCAATGCATAGATGCTAAAAACGAGATTGCCAATAAAGATGGAGATGAAGTAAAGTGGAAAAGGAGATTCACAAGGAGCTGGGCATGCCTAGATATTAAAAGGAAATTTTTTGAAAGTAACAAAAGAAAGGAGTATAGAGGTTTTATTTACTATAAGTAAAGCATTTGTTTGAAAACATATTGACTTCCAAAGATATTTTTATTGTTCCCTTCCTGTAAGTACTTAGAGATCATGGAAATCTAATGTACCTTGTATTAACAATAAGAAAAATTTAAACTGTTAATGGATCTCAAAGAGGGAAAATAGCTGTTAGAATTTTCAGGATCATCAACAGGGAACAAATATTGTAGATTATTAAAATAGTTGTTCTCCCCAGTCTAGTTTTTGACGTTTAATTTTATAACACTTACTGATAGTAGAGATGAGGTACTGACTATACAATGTAGGCTGTGCTCAGTTGCTTCAGATGTGTCCGACTCTGCGATGGCCCCTCTGTCCATGGGATTCTCCAGGCAAGAATACTGGAGTGGGTTGCAATTTCCTTCTCCCAACCCAGGAATTGAACCCATATCTCTGGGGTCTCCTGCATTGCAGGCAGTTTCTTTACCCACTGAACCACCTGGGAAGCCCTTTAGCACACTGCTGCTGCTGCTGCTAAGTTGCTTCAGTCGTGTCCAACTCTGTGCGATCCTATAGACAGCAGCCCACCAGGCTCCTCCATCCCTGAGATTCTCAAGGCAAGAACACTGGAGTGGGTTGCCATTTCCTTCTCTTTAGCACACTAAGACCCCCTAAACCTTGTTTCCATTAGCTCATGGTATCAGAATGTAGAGAAGCAAACCTCCAGATCTGTCTCCTGACTACCTTCATAAGGAACGTAACTGGTCTGTTACCAGCTGCACACAGGCCTCCTGAATGCATGGTTTCTCCAGCCCTGCAGAGCCATTTAAACTGCTGCCCTAAGAGACATACGCAGTAAACAAGGGCACCAGTATAAAGACAAACGCTAATTGAATAGTGTTGGAGCAGCATGTCACACACTCCAATCAAGCAGAGGATATGAATGAAGAAAGTGAGGAACAGAACCAGGAGAAATCATGTCCCGGAGCAGGGCTGGTGGGCACTGCGAGTGGGCTGTGCAGCGGTGTCCTGTGCACCAGCAGGAAGCCAAGAGATGCACTCCATACCGGGTTTCTACCAAGAAATGGGAAGAACAGGGTCTGACAGGAAAACGCTCCATCCCTCAATAAAAACAGAGCATGGTTCATGGACTCTGAAAGCACATTTATGGCATAAAAGAATTTCAATTCTCTGTTTATATAAAGCAAAAAACCTCAAGTCTTTGTGATTGAGTTTCACATTAACGGGCACATTATTTTGCCTAAAACCTAAACATTGTCAGTTTGAGAAGAAATCCACTGTGATAAATGGATTCCCCATTGAAATTCTAGGGTTTCTTCTTTTGATCCTTCATAAAATTTTTTATCCAAGAGACAGGATATACACATATATATTTGGAATCACGAACCATTAAAGAATGAAATAGGAAATCACAAAGATTTAAGTTTTGGCAGCCCTTGCCTTTTTTTTTTTTTAAAGTTCTTTAAAGACTATAGCAGAATAAAAGGATCACTGGCTCCTAGAGATAACAAGCGATGAAACTTAGAACAAACAAACAATCAAGGGCACATCCCAAACAAGGTCAGGGAACCTCAATTCCCTGCCCTGCCCCAAGGTAAAAGAGATGAATACCTTTAGCAGCAGTTCAGAATTCATCTTTATAGAATGTAGGAAAAGAGTATTATTCTTTTCATCCTTTCTGAAAGTGATTAGAAGCTTCAGAAAACTGTATTACCAATGAAAATTCCTAGCTAATTTTTCTTTGTCCTAAAATTGCATTAAAAAAATGACATTCGTGATAAGATATGCTCAACTCTTCAGTTTACTTGCTGAGTTATTACCAAGAGTTGAGAGTATAAATGAGATTGGGCCAAAGCAAAAGTCAAGATCTGAGATATAATTTGCTGCATTTACAATAGTAGTTATGGATTTTTTTTTTTTTTTAAATATCTCCAATCATGGTAGAATGATGGTTGGTGGGAAACATTTGTCTCATTTAAAACACACTAACAAGTAAATCTATGAAACTAATAATCCAGTATCGATTTACTTGATTTAAGTAATAGGTAGAATGTAGCTGTGTTCTTAGCTATTTTCTCTTAGGGACACTTCTTGAAGTCTGATTCCTAGTATTTTTTAGACCAATTCAATCCTCATGTTATATCGATTATTTAGGAAATTTTATTAAAAGCACCTAGCCAGATCAGCTAAAGCTCATGATCATTTGTGATCAAACAGATGATTTTAAAATATTGTATAGGTATATATACATGATATAAGAGGGCTTCCCTGTTAACTCAGACAGTAAAGAATCTGACTGCAATGAAGAAGACCCAGGTTTGAACTCTGGATCAGGAAGAGCACCTGAAGAAGGGAATGGCAACCCATTCCAGTATTCTTTCCTGGAGAATTCCATGGACAGACCATGGGCTGGCAAAGAGTCAGACATGACTCAGTGACTAACACTTTCATACATGATGTAAGAAGTCCAGTCAAAGCCATTCTTGTTATTCCCAAGATATTCCCATAGGAAACTTTCTGGTTCATTCAAAACCTATGTACATTATTAGTTTTGCCCTCTCTACTTGTTCACATTAAAAAAAAAATGTAAGGAAAAGAACTATTAAAATTGACCTTTTTTTCCCCATAGCATTTAGAATGTGCAATAACAGATCAGTGTATAAAAAAATAATATTCCTAGAAGCTCTTAGCACGTGCTCTTCCTCAGGTAATCTACTTCTGCAAATCATTCATGCATTCCTATCACCCAATGAATAATTAAAATGACCATCTAGGATTTATTAATAAATATAGAGGAATAAGTAGAGAAAATATTTATGCAGAAAGATAAAGGGGGAATACATAAATGTGAAATGGAAAACTTTAAAAAATTATTAGGATTCATCTATTTCTAGAGAATGATACATTTCATTAAAAGGAGAATTTTTTTCTAGAGAAGTGGAGAGAAAACTTAGGTAGACTTTGGGATATGAAAATTAAGTTAGAGTGAAACTGTAAGATAACTGTAAGCAATTATAGTTTAAACTTTAGATTTGACTCATATTGTAGTACAGTGACCTCTTTCAGCTGTTTGCTGTTTCATGCATTCATAAATATAAGGGGTATAATCTTTTAAGGCTACATCAGAACATTGTTTATAACAACTATTTGTTTTCAATAGTTTCAATTTGTTTTATTTCATTTCTATGACCTGTGGGAGAAAAAAAAATTGCTTTAAAAAATAAAAACATAGCCTTCAAGTGTTCTATAATCTAACCCTAATCTACCTCTTTTCATCTTGTTCTCAAATTTCCATTACCCTGAATGTAAACTACTCCCATTTAATTCCTTCAAAATTACGCATCTTCTGTGACTGTTCAGAAAAGTCCCAAACATTTTGTCCCAGCTCTAATGTCACCTTCTCCAAAATCTAATAGCCTTTGGTCATCTTCTTATGATAGTATTCAAAACTTTGAATTATAATTCTTATTTATATATTTGTTTTCTCCATGAAGAAGGCAATATCGTTACTTTTGAATCATTAGTTCTTGTGTAGTGCCTAACAATATACAATCAATAAATACGTTTTGGGTGAATAAACTAAATAACACCACAATCTTCTCTATGCATCTCTTCAGTTTTTCTATGCTACTTTTGAGCTTCATTTCCCAAATCAGAGATATAATAAACCTCAAAAAGCCCTGTGAGTCACCGAAAGGTATAGAAATCTCTGTTTCACTATTCTAATGTTTTCAGTAAGTTCAAGCACAAAAGCAAGCTATATTGGTGTCTGGATACTCATCACTATTTTAAAAATGTTACCTTGATGAAATAGGACCTGTTAATCATATAATCTTTTCACCTTCCTTTTAGTTCTACAAGGTAAATGGCAATTGTACACCTCATTTCTGCTTTTCCCTGTTCTTCTATGAGAAATATTCGCTCATCCCCTCAGGGTTTAGGTGATTACACTGCGAGATTAATTATGTGCAAGATTCCTACTTCCATTTGCGCAAGTGCTTGTATCTCTTTGTAGAGTACTTGACTTTGCTTTATGAGGCTATGACTATCAGACAGGTTATTCATTTGGATTCACTATTGTTAAGAAATCACTTTGTCTTTATAAAGAGAAGAAAGTTACTTAATAGGTATGAACAGGACAATCTTTGTGAGAAAAAATGTTCACTTAAAAGCTTAAGAATATAAACGCTATTTGTCCCTTAATTCTATGAGTAACATTTTAGCTATTTCTTATTTTCATTTGTCCCAATCTTACTTTTTTACTGTTACCAAAACTAAGCAGATGAATAAAGTTTTAAAAAATGTTTTAAAATTTTTTTCTTAAGATTAAAAACAGCCTTCAAAGACGATGGATCCTAAATATATCTCAGACTTTCTTCAGTACAGCGATGATATAATTTTTTAGACCATATATAATTTCTTAGTGTAAAGTCACTGGTGAACTCTTGTATTAGAAAGATCTCCTGTATCTATGGTTTATTGAAATTCCAGTATCATATCTTCCTTTTCCAACTTTGGCTTTTAAGTCATATGATGGTTAATTCTATGTGTCAACTTGTATGGGCTTTGGGATACACAGACCTCTGGTCAAAATTATTTTTAGAGTTTCTATTGAAGAAAGAATTCATAGGGCCTGGACTCCATCTTAGGGCTGTTCATGATGATCACGCTCGGCCACCTTTCCATTGGACTCTGAACTCTGTGTTTAGTGCCTATGAAAACAACAACAGAAGGATAAGACCCTCTCCAGACAGGGGAACCTTGAAGATCGTATCTAGGTTATTCATCACCTAAGAGAAAACATACACTAATCACCTCTTCCTCCAGACAGGCCATACATTTTTCTGTATCAATTGGAGTGTAACCTTGGGTTTACTGATTATTGGCTGTTTGACTGTTTGAGCACATGCGCACATAGCACGTGAATGAGGGGGTTATGGGGATTGTGTTTTCCTTGGTTTATGTAAGTCTCAAGGAATTTGGAGTGCTGGGTTCAGATATGTACCCATGGGGTATAAAAGATTTTCATAAATGCTGGTCAGGGTCCTTGGCTAAGAGGAGACTCTGCCTTGGGCCCGCCGCTGTAATAAACTACACTCCACTATCTGCACTGTCCTTCTGAGTGACTTTGTTTCCCCGGAACACATGGCTAGAACACTATGAGGATTTTCTCTCTCTCTCTTTATTTATTTATTTTTTTGATAAGATTAACATTTTAATTGCTAGCTTGAGCAATACAGATTGATGTCCTTTATGTGAGTGGACCTCATCCCATCAGCTGAAGGTGTGAACAGAGCAAAAGCCTTCCTTCCTTTGAGTATAAGAGAATTCACTTGCCTTGATTGTCTTCAAATTTGAACCATAATAAGTAAGTCTCTTTTCCTCCCTCTCTTTCCCACTCTCCTCACCCCACTGAAACACAAAATGCACATACAGAGAGTGAGATATAGCTCTCTCTATGTATCTCCTAGTGTTTCTCTTTCTCAAGAAAATCCTGACTACTATAGGCAGTTGCAATTTACTTATTAGGTATTTGAATATGCTGTAAGTTTTTAATCATGTCATTTCATGTTGTAAATGCTGTTTTTATGGAACTCAGCTTTGGCTCCTCACCATTTAAAAGCCAATAATTTGAGAAACAAGTGTCAGTAGAAAGGATAGGTGTGTTAATCACAAAAGCTGGCAATATGGGCAGAGGGAAGACCGTTTCCAAAGATTCTGCTCAGCCATGACAGTTTTTAAAGAGAAAATTGGAGGGGAAGAATCTCAGTTGAGAAATGGAATATTACCTGCCTTATCAGTAAACAAAGGATGGCACCCTCCCCAGCGAGTGCAGCCAATAGCCATGGTGAGCTGGTGAGCCCTGAGAAAACTCAGGAAGAAAAGGAATACCAGCCATCTAAGAGTTGTAAGACTGTAGCTACCACTAACAGTAAAACCTGAGGAAACCCAGGGTGCAGAGATACTGCCACCAGATAGCTGAGGTGCATATCAGAGGAATGATTTCAGTGAGCCCAGACTCTTGCATTTTCCCATAAATGGAAAAGAGCTAAATTCCTTAACTTGAGATATTTTAAGTTTTTCTCTTTTTTTCTATTAAAAGTCATCTTTTTATTACTATCTGCCTTTTGTTGCAAAACTCCTGTGTATCCGGGCTCCCCTACCTCCTCCATCCCCCAAACCTCCTCGAAGCAGTTCGCTTAGAGTTATTTGAGATGCTGCCTCCTGGGCTTGAAGTTCTAAAAATTTCCTTTGAATAAAACATGACTCTCAGCTTTTAGGTTGTGAATAATTTCTTAGTCAATGCGTGAATCATAGAGGCAGGAGATCGGGTTCTGCATCATTCTGGTTGCATCCAGACAGGCTGACTCCCTCTACAGATGTTATCTTGGCAGCATGAACCTCCTGCAGGTTTCCTTAGGGGGCTGTTGAGGGTAAAGAGCTCATCATTCTTTCACTACTAATGCTTCTTTCTTTCTTCTTGTTATCTAGGAAAAGAATCAACAAGTTAGACAAGGCATGGCGCACATTCAGGATAGCATAAGTTAGAAGTTAGGTTAAATTCCCTAGTGATCTCACTCCCATAATTAGGTTTTAAAGTTCAGAGGGGGACAGAAATAAGTAAGTAGGAAAGGGACAAAAAAGCTGCTTTTCCTCTGAAGGAAGAAGAGAGGAAATTAAGACCCAAATTTAAAGCTGCTCCTTTATAGGAAAAATTCGCTTTAAATACATGGAGGTAATATTGTGGTCTTTACAACTTCCATGATAGCTTAGTTAATAGAGGATCCACCTGCAATGCAGAACACCCCGGTTCGATTCCTGAGTCGGGAAGATCCCCTGGTGAAGGGGTAGACTACCCACTCCAGTATTCTTGGGCTTCCCTTTAGCTTGGCTGGTAAAGAATCCGCTTGCAATGTGGGAGACCTGGGTTCGATCCCAGGGTTGGGAAGATTCCCCTGGAGAATGGAAAGACTACCCACTCCAGTATTCGGGCCTGGAGAATTCCATGGACTGTATAGTCCACGGGGTCACAAAGAGGTGGACATGACTGAGCCACTTTCACTCTCATGACTAATGTGAAATACAAGGAGACAAAGCAATGGCCTGGTTGTAACTGGTTGTGTCCCTAGTATTGGAGAAACTATGTTAGAGCTGAGTTTGCAGGAAAGCAAAATGTACCGCTTAAAAGGTCTCTTTGGCATAAACATTATTTCAAGCTGAAAATAATCAAGACTAAAGATTCAGGATGAATCTTTGATCTTCTCTCTAACTGCCTAAAAGGATGTATTGATAAGCTGCTTAGTATTGCTGCATAAGTAACAAATTACCACACATTTTGTGGCTTAAAATAGCACACGGATTTATCATCTCATAGTTTCTGATCAGGAGTCTTGCATTAGTATTACTGCATCCTCTGCTCAGTGTCTCACATGGTTTCAGTCAAGGCATGGCCAAGCTGAGTTTTCATCTGGAGACTAGCACTGGGAAAAATACACTTATAAGCACTGAGATTACTGCAAGAAGTCATAGCTTTGGGTTTGAATGACTGAGAGCTCCAGCATTTTGCTCTCTGCCTGCTAGAGGTCAGTAATGCTGAAAAAGCTGAAGTTAAAATGGTTCTATGAAGACCTGCAAGACCTTTTAGAACTAACACCCAAAAAAGATGTCCTTTTCATTATAGGGGACTGGAATCAAAAAGCAGGCGGTCAAGAAATATCTGGGGTAAAGGGCAAATTTGGCCTTGGCATACAGAATGAGGCAGGGCAAAGGCTAATAGCGTTTTGCCAAGAAAATGCACTGATCACAGCAAACACCCTCTTCCAACAGCACAAGAGAAGACTCTACACAGGGACATCACCAGATGGGCAACACCAAAATAAGACTGACTATATTCTTTGCAGCCAAAGGTGGAGAAGCTCTATATAGTTAGCAAATATAAGATTGGGAGATGACTGTGGCTCAGATCATGATCTCCTTATTGCCAAATTCAGACTTAAATTGAAGAAAGTAAGGAAAACCACTACATCATTCGGGTATGACATAAACCAAATCCCTTATGATTATATAGTGGAAGTGAGAAATAGATTTAAGGGACTAGATCAGATAGACAGAGTGCCTGATGAACTATGAACAGAGGTTCATGACATTGTACTAGAGACAGGGATCAAGACCATCCACAAGAAAAAGAAATGCAAAAAGAAAAAATGGCTACCTGAGGAGGCCTTACAAATAGCTGTGAAAAGAAAAGAAGCAGAAGGCAAAGGAGAAAAGGAAAGATATACCTATTTGAATGTAGAATTCCAAATAATAGTAAGCAGAGATAAGAAAGCCTTCCTCAGTGATCGATGCAAAGAAATAGAAGAAAACAACAGAATGGGAAAGACTAGAGATCTCTTCAAGAAAATTAGAGATACCAAGGGAACATTTCATGCAAAGATAGGCTCAATAAGGACAGAAATGGTATGGACCTAACAGAAGCAGAACATATTAAGAAGAGGTGGCAAGAATACACAAAGAACTATACAAAAAAGATGTTCACAACCCAGATAATCACGATGGTGTGATCACTCACCTAGAGCCAAATATTCTGGAATGTGAAGGCAAGTGGGCCTTAGGAAGCATCACTATGAACAAAGCTAGTGGAGGTGATGGAAT